>CM037782.1:14439811-14489811 GCA_021229015.1 Solen grandis
GACCTGAAATTAGGCTTGGATTCAGTAGGGCTATGCTATGATATAGTTACTTGCACAGGCAAAGTAGGCAATGTTTCTCAGTAGAGCGAATTCAGGGCCATCTTGGCCCTCTTGTTATATGTCCAAATGGGTCATATTCTATCCCAGTCATCCATCTGTCTGTCCACACTCACATATAGTTACTTTGGTGGTTATAGGAACTATAGAATCCAGTAAATTTCCTTTGATGTCATTAATTCTGTTGCTCTTATGTGGCTATAATTGTCTTTTATGTGGCTAAAAAGAACACAATATTAGCAACATATGTATCCAAATATGAGAATGTCTGTCTGTCTATTAGTAAGCAATACCTTTTGATTACAACTCCTCTCACTTTACAATAGGGATTTGGGTCCAACTTACCCACAGTATTTGTCTATATATGTAGCTGTGCATGGAGACTGAATTTTCAAGAATTATAGCCCTTTGTCACATTATTACACATTCCATATGTATGTGTTTATTTTTAGCTCACTTGAGCACATAGTCTTCTTTTTGTGACAGCAAAGCCTGGAGCTTAGCTTAGATATTTGGTGTGTGCCATTGTCTAATGGTTTTTAACAAAGGTTGTTCAAATAATGGCCCTGGGATCAAAATTGTACACGCCCGATATTCACTTGTTTTTACATAGATTTATATAGCGAGCTATGACCTTCAGTTTTGCATCACAAGGTACAGTTTTGTGTGTGGAATTGAACTTTGACCTTGGATGACCTTGATCATGACCCAGTGACCTTATTTTTAATTTCTAGATCACCTGAGCACAAAGTGCTCAAGGTGAGCTATTGTGATCATCCTCCGTCTGTCATCCATTGTCCATCGTCAGCTATTTGCTTTAAATGACATCTCTTCTGAAACCGCTATACAGAATTTGATTAAACTTGGCAGGGATGATCCTTGGATGAACCTATAAAAGTTGCTAAAATAAACTTGATCCATGTAGAACTCTGGTTGCCATGGCAACGGAAAAAAAATAAATGAAAACTTTAAAAATCATCTCCTTCAAAACTTACGAAAAATTTAAAAATCGTCTTTTTCAAAACTACTGGCCAGATTTTAAAATTAGCACAGATTCCTTGTTTACCTTTTAAAATGCAGGTAAATTTTAGATTTTTTTGGCACAGGTGTGTCCTTGGGTAACTCTCTACAAATGTTGCTAAAATAAACTTGATCAATGTAGAACTTTGGCAACCAAATGAACATAACCAGTTGTTTTTTTTAGCTCGACTATTCGAAGAATATGAGAGCTATTGTAGTCACCCTGGCGTCAGCGTTTGCGTTGCAGCTTTTGGTTAAAGTTTTGCGTGCAAGTTACTATCAACCTTATATCTCAATAACCATTTATGGTATTGACTTGAAAGTTTATAAATATGTTCAGGGGCATCAGACAACCAAGGTAGATAACTCTTGACTGAATTTAATATGAATTATGGCCCCTTTTTAACTTAGAAATTTTGGTTAAAGTTTTGCATGCAATAGAAAATTTGATTAAAGTTTTGCGTGCAAGTTACTATCTAGTTTGTATCTCAATAACCATTCATGGTATTGACTTGAAAGTTTATGAATATGTTTAGGGGCATCATACAACCAAGGTAGTTAACTCTTGATGGAATATATTACAAATTATGGCCCCTTTTTAACTTAGAAATTTTGGTTAAAGTTTTGCATGCAAGATACTCTCATGCTTATATCTCAGTATCAAGCATGTGATTGATTTGAAACATCTTTAATATGTTTAGGGGTATCATACTTTCATGGTAGATAACTCTTGATAGAATATGTTACAAATTATTGCCCCTTTTTAACTTAGAAATTTTGGTTAAAGTTTTGCATGCAAGGTACTTTCATGCTAATATCTCAGTATCCAGGCATGGGATTGATTTTAAACATCTTTAATACAAATAGGGGTATCATACTTTCATGGTAGATAACTTTTGATGGAATATATTACAATTATGCCCCTTTTTAACTTAGAAATTTTGGTTAAAGTTTTGCATGCAAGGTTCTTTCATGTTTATATCTCAGAGTCCAGGCATGGAATTCATTTGAAACATCTTTAATATGTTTAGGGGTATCATACTTTAAAGGAAGATAACACTTGATGGAATAAATTAAAAATTATGACCCCCTTTTAACTTAGAATTTTGGTTAAATTTTTGCATTCAAGCTACTATCCAGCTTATATCTCAGAAATTGCTTGTGGAATTGACTAAAAAGTTAAGGAGTGTCTTCAAGGGCATCAGAAAACAGGAGGAATATTTTTGGACTGATGCAAATTATTGCCCTTTTCTAACTTGGATTTTTGGTTTAAGTTTTGCATGCACAGTGTTATTGTGCTTATGTCTCAGTAACTAGGCATAGGATTGATTTTAGACATCATAAATATATTAAAGGGTATCAGACTATCAAGGTATATCATTTTTGACTATTATTATGTACAGGGAATGTGAAGGGCAAGAATTGAAATAGATTTCATTTGATTTACCAACAAGCATTTTGAATAGTCGAGCGTGCTGTCCTCTGACAGCTCTTGTTTATTTATCTGATATATTTAGTGCAGCATATATGATTGATGGTAGTCATCATTTCTTTTCACAAAGCGACTGGTAACATTCACATTTTGTATGGGAAAAACATTTGATACTATCAAATAGTTAAAAACTTGATTATTTGCATTTTTAGCCTAATTATTCGAAGAATATGAGAGCTATTGTAGTTACCCTTGCATCAGTGTTGGCGTTGCAGCTGTTGGTCAAAGTTTTGCATGCAAAACATCAACCTTATATCTCAATAAATTGACTTGAAAGTTTATGAATATGTTCAGAGGCATCAGACAACCAAGGTGGATAACTCTTTACTGAATTTTATATGAATTATGACCCCTTTTTTAACTTAGAAATTTTGTACAATGGAAAATTTGGTTAAGGTTTTGCATGCAAGCTACTATCAGTCTTATATCTCAATAACCATTCATGGTACAGACTTGTAAGTTTATGAATATGTTTATGGTATCAGACCAACAAGATAGATAACTCTTGATGGAATATATTACAAATTATGGCCCCTTTTTTAACGTAGAATTTTTATTCAAGTTTTACATGCAAGGTACTATTATGCTTATACCTCAGTGTCCAGGCATGCAATTGATTTAAAACATCTTAAATACATTAAGGGGTATTATACTATCAAGGTTAATAACTCTTGATGGAATATGTTACAAGTTATGGCCCCTTTTTAACTTAGAATATTTTTGGTTTGAGTTTTGCATGCAAGGTAATTTCATAGAGTCCAGGCATGGGATTGATTTGGAACATCTTTGTTTAGGGGTATTATACTATCATGGAAGGCAACAATTAATGTAATATTTTGCAAGTTATGGCCCCTTTTTAACTAAGAAATTTTGGCTCAAGTTTTGCATACAAGGAATTTCAGTAACCAGGCATGGGTTTGATTTGGAAATTCTTTAATATGCTTAATGGTATCATACTAAAGTGGCAGATAGTTTTGGGCTGAATATAATGCAGACTTATAGGGCCACTTTTTGACTTAGACTTTTTGGTTAAAGTTTTGCATGCAAGCTACTATCCAGCTTATATCTCAGAAATTGTTTATATTGACTAGAAAGTTTAAAAGTGTGTTTAGGGGCATCAGAAAACCATTTAAGGTAACTCTTGAACTGAATTTTATACATATTGTGGCCCTTTTCTAACTTGGATACAG
This sequence comes from Solen grandis, assembly GCA_021229015.1. NCBI lineage: Eukaryota > Metazoa > Mollusca > Bivalvia > Adapedonta > Solenidae > Solen > Solen grandis. Next base: position 14,443,571 of record CM037782.1, read on the forward strand.
TGTAATTTTGCTTATGCCTCAGTAACATAGGCATAGGATTGATTTTAGACTTCATAAACCTATTTATGGGAATTAGACTATCAAGGTATATCATTTTTGACTATCATTATATACAGGGTATATGAAGGGCAAGAATTGAAATAGATTTTATTTACCAACAAGCATTTTGAATAGTCGAGCGTACTGTCCTCTGACAGCTCTTGTTAGTTTTTTTTTTTTTTTTTTTTATCTCACCTGAGCACATGTGCTCAGGGTGAGCTATTAGGATCGATGAAAGTCCGTCGTCTGTTGTCCACAATTAGTTTGCACTCTAGCGTCTTCATTTCTTAAGCAATCATCTTCAAACTTTATGACAATGTTTATTACCATAATATCTCGGCCAAGTTCGATTATGGCTGATATCGGCGTATTAGGTCAGGAAATATGCCCCTTTTAATATATAAAAAAAAGCCAGATTTCACTTTGTTTGCCCTATAGCATCTTCATTTCTTAAGCAATTATCTTCAAACTTTATGACAATGTTTTTTACCATAATCTCACGGCCAGGTTTGATTATGGCTGATATCAGCCCATAAGGGCAGGAGTAATGCATTTTTATGCTCACCGAAGGTGACGCATATAGTCGCCGCTTCGTCCGTCCGTCCGTCCGTCCCACTTTCCTTGTCCGGACTATTTCTCAGGAACTAATGGCTTGAATTCAACGAAACTTTATGGGAAGCTTTATTACCAAGAGGAGATGCGCATATCGTCAGCATGACCCGGTTCCTAAATTTTTCAAAGAGTTATGGCCCATTGACTTTTCAGCCTATAGTACATATTGCATGATTCTTGTCCGGGCTATTTCTCAGGAACTAATGGCTTGAATTCAACGAAACTTTATGGGAAGCTTTATTACCAAGAGGAGCTGCGCATATCCTCAGCATGACCCGGTTCCTAAATTTTTCAAAGAGTTATGGCCCATTGACTTTTCGGCCTATAGTACATATTGCATGATTCTTGTCCGGGCTATTTCTCAGGAACTAATGGCTTGAATTCAACGAAACTTTATGGGAAGCTTTATTACCAAGAGGAGTGCGCATATCTCAGCATGACCCGGTTCCTAAATTTTTCAAAGAGTAATGGCCCCTTGACTTTTCGGCCTATAGTACATATTGCATGATTCTGTCCGGGCTATTTCTCAGGAACTAATGGCTTGAATTCAACGAAACTTTATGGGAAGCTTTATTACCAAGAGGAGATGCGCATATCATCAGCCTGACCCGGTTCCAAATTTTTTAAAGAGTTATGGCCCCTTGACTTTTCGGCCTATAGTACATATTGCATGATTCTGTCCGGGCTATTTCTCAGGAACTAATGGCTTGAATTCAACGAAACTTTATGGGAAGCTTTATTACCAAGAGGAGATGCGCATATCGTCAGCATGACCCGGTTCCTAAATTTTTCAAAGAGTTATGGCCCCTTGACTTTTTGGCCTATAGTACATATTGCATGATTCTGTCCGGGCTATTTCTCAGGAACTAATGGCTTGAATTCAACGAAATTTTATGGGAAGCTTTATTACCAAGAGGAGATGCGCATATCGTCAGCATGACCCGGTTCCTAAATTTTCAAAGAGTTATGGCCCCTTGACTTTTGGGCCTATATTATATATTGCATGATACTGTCCGGGCTATTTCTCAGGAACTAATGGCTTGAATTCAACAAAACTTTTTGTGAAGCTTTATTACCAAGAGAAGATACGCATATCCTCAGCATGACCCGGTTCCTAAATTTTTCAAAGAGTTATGGCCCATTGACTTTTTGGCCTATAGTACATATTGCATGATTCTTGTCCGGGCTATTTCTCAGAAACTAATAGCTTGATTTCAACAAAACTTTATGTGAAGCTTTATTACAAAGAGGAGATGCGCATATCTTCGGCTTGACCCAGTTCCTACATCCTCCCACCCATTGACCAAGGTCTTATTTGTAACAATGACGTTCTTCGGGGAGCATCTGTCAGTTCTACTGACTTTCTTGTTTAATATTAAAAAATGCCAAATTTTAGTTTGTTTGCACTCTAGCATCTTCATTTATTAAGCAATCATCTTCAAACTCTATGACAATGTTTATAGCCATATTGTTTTGGCCAAGTTTGATTATGGCTGATATGCATTAATTAGGTCAGGAGTTATGCCTCTTTTGATATTTAAAAAAATGTCATATTTCACTTTATTTGCACTCTAGCATCTTCATTTCTGAAGTTATCATCTTCAAACTTTAGAACAATGTTCATAGCCATATTCTTCAGCCAAGTTTGATTTAGGTCAGGAGTTATGCCCCTTTTAATGTTAAAATTTATGTGTTTAAAGCCATAATTTCTCAGTCAAGTTTGACTTAAAATTTTGACCACAGGCACATTTAGTTCTAGGAATTATAAATAATCTCATGGATTATGTATTCAGTACAACTATGCTATAATTTAGTAACTTGTACAGGCAATTAAGGCAGTTTTTCTCAGGTGAGTGTCTTTAGGGCCATCTTGTTTAAAATCTTCTTCTCTAAATATGTTTGTAAGAATTTAATTTTATTTAACAAAAATGATCACATCATTACCTTCTACCAAAACTACTCAAACAAAGCTGATCTCTTGAAAAACCAGCTTCCTACTTACACAAAACCTGATAGTTATGTTAATGACTATTATCTTGAGATCAATGGGCCACTATCTCGAATTATGGCCCTTAAAGTATAAAAAACTGTCATATTTAAATTTGCTTGCATTCTAGCATCCAGATTTATAAAGCAATCTTGATCACAGGTATACATATAAATGTTAATAAACCAGGGATTATTATGCCTTGTATGGGAGTTATGGTCCATAATACTTAAGGTTGCTTTTAGAACAGTGGTACTCAGATAAGCGAATTAGGGCCATCATGGCCCTCTTGTTAAGTTACAAGTATTGTTTGGTGTGTGGAATTGAAATGATCTTACTATATTCCTGCATGGATTATGTATTCATTAGGACTATGCTTGTACAGGCAATAAAGGCAATGTTTCTAAGGTGAGCAACTTCAGGGCCATCTTGGCCCTCTTGTTTGTATTTTGTATTTTTATACCAGATATGAAGTATATGGTGGCTATATTGGAATCACGTCTGTGGGTTGGTCCGTCCATCTGTCAGTCTGTAGACTAGATATGTCCGTCCTATTTTTCAGCTACCTTTGGTTAGATTTTTATGAAACTTTACAAGACTGATAAGTACCAAGCCCAGTTGCGCATATTGTTGTTAACATGTCATGATTTGCTTGATTTTGAATGAGTTATGGCCCTTTGTTATATTTCTCAAGACTGACATGGTAACAGTAACTGTGACAAAGCGGTATCTGGGGGTATTCATGATCTTCAATTCTTGTTATTTTATGTTTTTCAAACTGACACATTTCATACTTATACACATTTCTGAAATATTGATACTTATACGCATGTAAAATATTGAAACATTTTCTGCACATACATTACATACATTTTATTCACATATCATGTGCATACATATAATTGCTCTTTTTTTGTGCACAATTTTATATGCCTGTCAAATGACGTGATGTATTATGGATTCGACTTGGCGGGTGGGCGGCGTCCACTGATGTTGACCGCTCTGTGACTCAAACAAACATGAACAGATCTTCATCTTTACAGAACTTGGTCACAATGTATATGGGCATAATAGTTTAACCAATTTAACCCCCATATTTTGAACACTCCAGAATTATGGCCCTTGAATTGATGAAACATGAACATTATCTGCTCTCTGACAAACGTGAACCAATCTTTACCAAACTTTTTTACAATGTGTATTGGCATAGTATTTCAGTTGAGTTTGAAAACCAGTAAATATCTCCAGAGTTATGACCCTCGAATTGATGAAATTGCAGAACGGGCATATTTTGCCAGCGCTCTTGTTTTCTCATAGTTTTTACATTATACATCCCCTTACCTATTTTCTCCAATACTTTTTGTACACACACATCTTCTACACATACATATTTTCTACACAGTACAGATACGGATAGTGCAGGGATCTCGGACTGATATAATGTCTGATAGGCCCATTGTAGTGACAGGTAACATGGAGGGATGAAGTGGTGTATGGAACTCTTAAAAACCTTTCGGATCCTTTTGGCAGGACTGAATTGCAAAGGACTTCTCTTTCCACTTTGAAGAGCCTTAATTTAATTCATACACAGTTAATCATCAGACTTTGCAATTCAGTCCTGATATTATTTACATTGATTTTCTTGTCATGATAAAAAAAAAATAATGGTATTTGTTTTCATTGTTAATTTGTTTCAAACCTTATAGTCATCATGCATAGCAACTGTTAAAACAGCTTACTTACATTTGTAATGGTTTAGGAATTAAAATAAATCTTGGTATTTTTATTTTAAAGGTCACCCATAATGATTTCATTTTTAGCTTAACTATATTAAGAATAAGGAGGGCTGTTCTTACCACCTGAGTGTTAGTGTCTGCCTCACTGTAACATTAATGTTTTTCTTAAGGTCTTTCCATCCTAAAAGCGATCTATTCCATCAAAGCCATGCATATAACTTAACAATACACATGTATATAAACTTTTAAAGTGTCAAACAATTGTAATCGAAGGGGCAGATTGACATGTTATGACAAGTTACAGAAGTTCTTTCATTACCTCCCCTTGATTATTTTGTTGCCATGAATTATCTCCCCTGAAAACTAAAAATAAAGTGATTTTCTCCATTTTCCTATGGTAAAGTTTAGATTTTTTTCATGAAACTTGATACAAAATCATAAAATGCATCTTTCTACTATGAGTTTTTCTCATAAATCAAATTCAGTTTTTCATATTCACAGAAAATACATATTTTCCATAAGCTTCAATGTTAACTTATATGCGGATTATCTCCCCCAAATTAGATAAAAATTGAAAAAACTCTTGATTAAATATTTTTATTTTTTAATGTCTTAAAAGTGACAAAGTTTCATAGAAATATAACAATCCAGTGGCAAGATATGGAATATGGCTATTAGGATGGGAAGATCTTAAAGGTATTGGCTTTGAAACTTTGAATACTTGTTTATGACTATACCCCCACCTGTAGGCAAAAATACTGACTTGGATTTTAACCAAATTATGCCCCTTTTTAGTCCCATCAGTAAACCAGTTGGGACTATAGATTTGCGAGTGTCCTTTGCCCATCCGTCATTCTGTCGGTCCTGCATTCGTGTCCACTTTATAACTCGGACATTTGTATATGGAGGTCAGTAACACCCCACAGAAGTGTTCCTCATAATGCAAGGGTGTGTCTCATGCATCAGTCATATGTATCCTTGAAAGGTCAAGGTCTTGGGAGTTGTTAGAAGTCTTTGGTATTTATAGGCTATATCTTTGTGTCCGCTCTATATAAACTTCCATATCTAAATATGGTTTTTCATTAAATTTCATAGAAGTGTTTGTCATAACACAAAGATGTATCACACGCATCATTCATATGCATGCTTGAAAGGTTAAGGTCATGGGAGTTGTTATAAAATGTCTGGTATTCATAGGTACATCTTTGTGTCAGCTCTTTAACTTTCATATCTATGGATAGATTTTTATAAAACATTACTTTTGTCTTTACACAAAGGTGTGTGAGCATCTTTCCATCTGTCCATCGATCTTTCTGTCCTTCCATCTGTGCATCATTCCTTATTCTTAATGTAGTTGCAGAAAATCCTCAAATTAGAATGGTGGTAACATACTTCATTGAAGTATTCGAGTGAAAAAGCAACATAGGCTTAGAAGTATGCCAAAGTATGAATATAAAACAAAACTGCATGTTGTTCTATTCAGTATAGCATATCTTAATAATTGGTAAAGCCCAACTAAATGAAACTTTCGGAGAAAAGTCAACAGAATTTCTTATACGAAATAAGATTATCACAACTGATTTCCTGCCTCAGGTGAGTATATGGTTCAATTTTGCTGATGTATACAAAATTACCAATTATGAAGAAGATGTTGCAGAAAACTGAATGGCCTACATCTGCGGATTGAACCGAAATATAAAAGAAATGAAAGGCTTCCTAAACATACTAATTCAATTTATTTTACTGAATGGTCTTTTGTTTTACTTCTTTTGCCATTGTAAATTCTCACATTTATATATTGTTTATTACCTTGCACAATGTTCAACATTTGCTGTTCGACTTTAGAATAAACTGGCCAAATGTTAATGGTTCCCAATGTGAGCTAACTAGAAACAGAACTCAGAGCTGGAAAAAATGTATGTTGCTTTGTAATTATGATTTCTGTTTCCTCTATGCACAGTATAGCAGTTTGTAAACATGAGCAAACGGAATTTAAACGTCCATGGTTTCACCAAATGTGCATCGATAAGTCTTTCCTTGTTCAATGTTAAAGATAAGACAAAGAAATCAGTTCCAGTATGCACCAATGTCATCCACGCGTATGATATCGACTTCACTTGGACTGAAGTATTTGAGGATATCATTCAGGACTTAACCAAATTTTTACGCGTTAGTTTAAGTCCAGGCATACTGATCGAGTACATGTATAAGTCATACCATTTTAAGTCTAGTTATCTGTCTAGTCATCCTTTTTTAGCTCACCTGAGCAAAGCTCAGGGTGAGCTATTGTGATCCCGTGAGCGTCCGTCGTCCGTCGTGCGGCGTCAACAATTTTTAGTGTTTACACTCTATCACCTTTATTTCTTGAGCAATCATCTTCAAACTTTGAGACAATGTTTATGACAATAATTTCTCGATTGAGTTCGATTATGGCTGAGATCCGTCAATTAGGTCAGGAGTTATGTCCCTTTTAATATTCAAAAAATGCCATATTTGACGTTGTTTACACTCTAGCATCTGCATCTTTTGAGCAATCATCTTCAAACTTTATAGCAATGCTTATGACCATAATGTCTTGATTGAGTTCGATTATGGCTGAGATCCGTCAATTAGGTCAGGAGTTATGCCCCTTTTAATATTAAAAAAATGCCATATTTCACGTTGTTTACACGCTAGCATCTGCATCTTTTGAGCAATCATCTTCAAACTTTATGGCAATGCTTATGACCATTAGGTCTCGATTGAGTGCGATTATGGCTAAGATCCGTCAATTAGGTCAAGAGTTATGCCCCTTTTAATATTAAAAAAATGCAAGATTTCACTTTGTTTACACTCTAGCATCTGCATCTTTTGAGCAATCATCTTCAAACTTTATGGCAATGCTTATGACCATAATGTCTTGATTGAGTTCGTTTATGGCTATGATCCATTAATAAGGTCAGGAGTTAAGCCCCTTTTAATATTAAAAAAATGCCATATTTCACTTTGTTTACACTCTAGCATCTTCATCTTTTGAGCAATCATCTTCAAACTTAATGGCAATGCTTATGACCATAATGTCTCAATTAAGTTCGAATATGGCTGAGATCGGTCAATTAGGTCAGGAGTTAAGCCCCTTTTGATATAAAAAAAAAATGCCAGATTTCACTTTGTTTACACTCTAGCATCTTCATCTTTTGAGCAATCATCTTCAAACTTTATGGCAATGCTAATGACCATAATGTCTTGATTGAGTTCGATTAAAGCTGAGATCCGTCAATTAGGTCAGGAGTTATGCCCCTTTAAATATAAAAAAAATGCCAGATTTCACTTTGATTACACTCTAGCATCTTCATTTTTTTAGCAATCTTTTTCAAACTTTAAGACAATGTTTATGCCCATAATTTCGCAATTGGGTTCAATTATAACTGATATTGACAAGTTAATTTAGGAGTTATGCCCTTTTTCACCATAAAAAAGCCAGATTTCACTTTTACACTCTAGCATCTTTATTTCTTGAGCAATCATCTTTCTCAGGTGAGCGATCAAGGGCCATCTTGGCCCTCTTGTTTAACCTTGGAGTTATTTGATATTATTAAATAAAAGTTGATAATTTTAAGAGAAGTTTATTCTTTTTTTTTTTTAATACCAAGCCTTTAATATCTGAATAGAAACTAAATATACTGTATATTTGTAAAGTTAAGTGCTGTTTTAGATGGAACAGTATGAATAGAAACAAATATAGATTGTACGAAACTGCAAGTAAAAAGTATCTCTGACACATGCATGTCATTATAATTATGTAATTAGCAGGAAAAAAAGCTTTTTGCCTACCTACCTATCCACTTCTCCAGACTAGGGTCGGGAGAGAGGAAATACATATTTTTAAAGGTGGCCTAATGGTGTGAAAATGTAGTCAATCTGACAAGATCATAAAAATGATATTTTTCCACCTCTTTGTCCCAGTTAACATAAAATGATTGACTTGTTAATTTCATTCTTAATTTTTGTCCAATTTCATCCTTAATTTTTTTCCGGATCATAACTCAAAGACTATATGACATGAACTTCATAAATAGATAGACCTCTTGGAAAAGAAGTGCAGTCTACAAGAACCATTATGCAATTCATTAAAGTTTGAGTTTGCACTTATCCCGTGACAAAGTGCAGTTGGGAATCATAAGCCATTTCCATTGGTTTTATTGTTTCTATTGGGGGGGGGGGGGGGGGGGAAGGTGGAATCCTGTATTGCTGGCAATACCCACAAAGCCTTTTTCAATTTAGAATATTGGTTAAGTTTTTAGCTCACCTGAGCATATCGTGCTCATGGTGAGCTATTGTGATCACCTTTTCCTTTGTGCTCCGCGCAGCGCCCAAATTTCTTCCTTCTGTGCATTTCCGTGCTGTGCCGTGCAATTCATGGCTAGTTCAACAAATTTCTCTTTAAACAAACATGTTTCCTTTCGCTAAAACCGCATGCTGAAGGATTTTTCCCAAACTATGAAAAAAGAAAATCTTCCTTGTTATCCGCCTGGCTATAATATTTTGTTAAATTTATTTTGTTGGTTAAAAGTAGGTCAAGGAGATACAAAATTAGATTTTAAAAAGCAAATTTGAAAATCTTCTTCTCAAAACTTCAAAGGCCCTAGAGTTAAGATATTGTGTTAGCATTGCTTTGTGACCTACAGATTGTTCAATTATGGACCCTTGGGGTCAAAATTGGCCGCCCCAGGGTCACTTGATTTTACATAACTTATATGGAAAAATAGAAAAATCTTCTTATCATAAATCACAAGGCCTGTGCTTGATATTTGTAGTGGTACATTGTCATAGATTAATTGTTCAAATCATGGCCCTGGGTCAAAATTGGCATTCCAGGGTCACTTGATTTTACATAAGACTTAATAAGGAGAAAAAAAAAGAAATCTTGTCAGAAACCACAAGGTGGTTAATATTTATAGTATCATGGCGATGAATCTAAGGTTTGTTCAAATCATGGCCCTGGGATCAAAATAGGCCCCACCCCAGGGGTCACTTGATTTTACATAGACTTATATGGGAAAAAAACTAGAAAAGTCTTCTTATCAGAAAACACAAGGCGTGTATCATTTCCTTATGGACATCTGTCAAGTATGTTCAAATCATGGCCCTTGGGTCAAAATTGGCCCTTCTCCAGAGGTCACTTTATTTTACATAGACTTACATAGGAAAGATTTTTAAAAGATATCCTTGTCAGAAACCACAAGAACATGGGTTTAGATATTTGGGATGTAACATGGCCTTGTGGGCCTTCACCAAGTTTTCAAATCATGGCTCTTAGGGTCATCTGATTGTATAGCTATGACCATCAAAATTTGGACCACAGGTACAGTTTTTGTTTGCAATTAAGATTGTTTTGCTGTTTTATAAACGGCAATGACGGCAATATTTATCAGGTGAGCGATTCAGGGCCATCAGGGCCCTCTTGTTTGTATCTTCTTACTTTTTCGCTGAACCCTTTAAGGTATTGCCTTGAAATTTGGAGTACCTGTTAAGACAGTCACCTCAACTTGTAAGCAAGAGTATATAACCCTGTCATGGAATTTTACCAAATTATGTCCCTTTTGAGTTAGAATCTTGGTCAAGTATTTTGTTCCACCTCATTTTTTTCACTGAACCCTTTGAAGTTTTCCTTTCTTGGAATACTTATTTAAAACCATCACCTTCTCCTGTAGGTAAAGAGTACATAACTCTTTCATTGATTTTGCCAAAATTATGTCTCTTTTATGACTTGAATCTTTGTTAAGGCTTTCATACCATCTCATTTTTAGCTCACCTGAGCACAAAGTGCTCAAGGTGAGCTTTTGTGATCGCCCTTCGTCCGGCGTCCGGCGTCGTGCGTCGTCCGTCGTCAACAATTTGCTTTAAACGACATCTCCTCTGAAACCGCTGGACAGAATTTAATGAAACTTGGCAGGAATGTTCCTTGGGTGAGGCTCTACAAAAGTTGCTAAAATAAAGTTGATCCATGAAGAACTCTGGTTGCCATGGCAACAAAAAGAAAAATAATTTGAAAACTTTAAAAATCATCTCCTTCAAAACTGCTGGCCAGATTTCAAAATAATTTGGTACAGATGTTCCTTGGGTCAACCTCTACCAAAGTTGCTAAAATTATTCCAATCCGTAAAAAAACATGGCCGCCAAGGGCGGGGCTTATTTGCCTTATATGTATATAGAGAAACCTTTAAACAACATCTCCTCTGAAACCACTGGACACAATTTGATTAAACTTGGCAGGGATGATCCTTGGGTCAACCTTCACAAAAGTTGCTAAAATAAAGTTGATCCATGTAGAACTCTGGTTGCCATGGCAACAAAAAGAAAAAAAAAATGAAAACTTTAAAAATCATCTTCTTCAAAACTACTGGCCAGATTTTAAAATAAATTGGTACAGATGTTCCTTGGGTCAACCTCTACCAAAGTTGCTAAAATTATTCTGATCCGTAAAAAACATGGCCGCCAGGGGCGGGGCTTATTTGCCTTATATGTATATAGAGAAACCTTTAAACAACATCTCCTCTGAAACCACTGGACAGAATTTGATTAAACTTGGCAGGGATGATCCTTGGGTCAACCGCCACAAAAGTTGCTAAAATAAACTTGATCCATGTAGAACTCTGGTTGCCATGGCAACAAAAAGAAAAAAAAATGAAAACTTTAAAAATCATCTTCTTCAAAACTACAGGCCAGATTTTAAAATAAATTGGTACAGATGTTCCTTGGGTCAACCTCTACCAAAGTTGCTAAAATTATTCCGATCCGTAAAAAAACATGGCCGCCAGGGGCGGGGCTTATTTGCCTTATATGTATATAGAGAAACCCTTAAACAACATCTCCTCTGAAACCATTGGACAGAATTTGATTAAACTTGGCAGGGATGATCCTTGGGTCAACCTTCACAAAAGTTGCTTAAATAAAGTTGATCCATGTAGAACTCTGGTTGCCATGGCAACAAAAAGAAAAAAAAAATGAAAACTTTAAAAATCATCTTCTTCAAAACTACTGGCCAGATTTTAAAATAAATTGGTACAGATGTTCCTTGGGTCAACCTCTACCAAAGTTGCTAAAAAAAATTCCGATCCGTAAAAAACATGGCCGCCAGGGGCGGGGCTTATTTGCCTTATATGTATATAGGGAAAACTTTAATTAACATTTCCTCTGAAACCACTGGACAGAATTTGATTAAACTTGACAGGAATGATCCTTGGGTCAACCTTCACAAAAGTTGCTAAAATAAACTTGATCCATATAGAACTCTGGTTGCCATGGCTACAAAAAGAAAAAAAATATGAAAACTTTAAAAATCATCTTCTTCAAAACTACTGGCCAGATTTTAAAATAAATTGGAACAGATGTTCCTTGGGTCAACCTATTTATCTCAGGTGAGCGATTTAGGGCCATCATGGGCCTCTTGTTCACTGAACCCTTTGAGATATTGCTTTGAAACTTAGAATAATATTTTGCCCTTGTTTCCATTTTGATTATTTTGCCTTTTACTGCAATATTTATGAACAAGCTCTCAAATATTCAAGAGTGCTGTCTTATGGTTGTAATAATTTCCTGTTTAAATGTAAGCTATTGTGCCAAAAATATGTTATTTTATTATTTAATATCTGTGGTTTGTATGAAATTTGCAATTTAAAGTTGCAAAAAAGACACAGGTGAGAAAAGACTGACTTTTCACCCTTTGTTGTGATGTCAGTTACAGAGTTAACTCTGTCAGCACAATATATTGTATAGAACAATTAACAGTTACTGTAACTTATTTCAAGATTTTAAGACAAATGCAAGGATTGAAGTAGAAAAGTGTAGGTCAATAATTTATTATGCAACAAAAATGATAACATGTATTTTTTAGATAAATATGAGTTACTGATTTTTTTTATACCTTCTTATCCAATCCCTCTCTTTTTTTCCCCTTATAATCTTGCATTTGCTTTGGAGATGGTGTTTATAAATCGGTTACCTTTATCTGCTGCTGAATCAAGTCTATCTTTATCCCCAGAAGTATATGGGGGCTATATTGGAGTCACATCTGTCAAATTGGCTGGTCAGTCAGAGACTTGTCCCCCATTCCTTGTTACTGTTATTCAGATTTTGATTTAACTTCACAGCATTTATAAGTATCAAGCCAGTGATTTTATTTTGGTGAATTTACCACCTTAAACAGGTGGTTTCCCCTAGCCAAAAGGTGGCATATTCTCCCAAAATACCTACATATTTTCCCAATGAAATGGCTTTCATTTTTTCTCAACAGAAATAATTCATGGAATTTTAATGAAATGTGTGATATTCTTCAAATTTTTATGTTGTTTTGAAACTTTCTATAACATATGCCATCTAAAATATGGTAATTGTTTTGATAATTTAAAACATTTTCATTATCATAATTATGATTTCCTAATTTTTTTATTCTTATTTCCCAATAAGAAAGCCACAGGCTGTAAAGAAAATATAAAAAAAATCACTTCAAGCCTAGTTGAGCATATTGTCGGCACATAATGAAGATTGGCTTGCTTTAAAATGAGTTATGGCTCTTCATCGTATGTATTGAATATATTTTGTCCTTGCTACCATTAGTCAGATTTATTTAACTGAACAACATTTATAAGCTAGTTGCATACATTGTTTGCATGTCATGACTGGCTTGATTTTAAATGAGTTATTGCCAATTGTTTTATCTAATGAACCTCAAAAGGAAGAAAAAAGTAGAATAATAATAATAAAAAACATAGCAAACCCAATAGGTCTTTCTGCCGAAAGGCCGGAAAGTCCTAATAATAAAAAAACAGTACAAACCCAATAGGACTTTCTGCCTGTAGGCAGAAAGTCCTAATTATGGCCCCTTTTTAACTTAGAAATTTTGGTTAGAGTTTTGCATGCAAGGTACTTTCATGCTTATATCTCAGTATCCAGGCATGCAATTGATTTTAAACATCTTTTATATGTTTAGGGGTATCATTCTTTCATGGTAGATAACTCTTGATAGAATATGTTACAAATTATGGCCCCATTTTAACTTAGAAATTTTGGTTAAAGTTTTGCATGCAAGGTACTTTCATGCTTATATCTCAGAGTCCAGGCATTGGATTGATTTGAAACATCTTAAATTGTTTAGGGGTATCATCTTAAAGAAGATAACACTTGATGGAATATATTAAAAATTATGGCCCCCTTTTAACTTAGAATTTTGGTTAATTTTTTGCATTTAAGCTACTATCCAGCTTATATCTCAGAAATTGCTTGTGGAATTGACCTGGAAGTTAAGGAGCGTCTTCAGGTGCATCAGAAAAACAAGGAGGATAACATTTGGACTGAATTTTATGCAAATTATGGCCCTTTTCTTGCTTGGATTTTTGGTTAAAGTTTTGCATGCACAGTGTTATAATGCTTATGTCTCAGTAACTAGGCATGGGATTTATTTTAAGCTTCATAAAACTATTAAGGGGTTTCAGACTATCAAGGTATATCATTTTTGACTATTATTATGTACATGGTATGTGAAGGGCAAGAATTGAAATAGATTTCATTTGATTTACCAACAAGCATTTTGAATAGTCGAGCGTGCTGTCCTCTGACAGCTCTTGTTAATGTTACAATACTTTGGGAAGGCAAAAGGCAAATGGGAAGGTACATACTACTACATGTAATTACCATCATTTGATATCAATGTATATTATTTCCTATTTTTCAACTGATCATTTTTTAGCTCACATGCATCAGCAGAACATTTAAGCATGCTACAGTTTGCAATGATCCTCATAATTACAAAAACTCAGCAATCCAAATTAACAATGATTCATATACAGTCAAGTCTCGTTACATCGACATTTGTTAGAACGGAATATTCTATGACTGACAGAAAATGGTCGAGAACATAACTTTTTTAAAACATTTTTATCCCGTTATAATGGAATTTTCATCAAAAATCCAGAACGAAAGTTCGTTTTTTTTATCTCGACTATTCGAAGAATATGAGAGCTATTGTAGTCGCCCTTGCATCGGCGTCGGTGTTGGTGTTGGCATTACAGCTTTTGGTTAAAGTTTTGCATGCAAGTTACTATCAACCTTATATCTCAATAACCATTTTTGGTATTGACTTGAAAGTTTATAAATATGTTCAGGGGCATCAGACAACCAAGGTAGATAACTTTTGACTGAATTCAATATGAATATGGCCCCTTTTTTACTTAGAAATTTTGGGTAAAGTTTTGCATGCAATAGAAAATTTGGTTAAAGTTTTGCAATCCAGTTTGCATCTTCATGGTATTGATTGAAAGTTTATGAATATGTTTAGGGCATCAGACAACCAAGGTAGATAACTTTTGATGGAATATATTACAAATTATGGTCCCTTTTTAACATAGAAGTTTTGGTTAAAGTTTTGCATGCAAGGTATTTTCATGCTAATATCACAGTATCCAAGCATGCGATTGATTTGAAACATCTTAAATATGTTTAGGGGTATTTTACTATCAAGTTAGATAACCAAGGAGGATAACTTTTGGACTGAATTTTATGCAAATTATGGCCCTTCTCTTGCTTGGACTTTTGGTTAAAGTTTTGCATGCACAGTGTTATTGTGCTTATGTCTCAGTATCTAGGCATGGGATTGATTTTAGACATCATAAAAATATTAAGGGGTATCAGACTATCAAGGTATATCATTTTTGACTATTATTATGTACAGGGTATGTGAAGGGCAAGAATTGAAATAGATTTCATTTGATTTACCAACAAGCATTTTGAATAGTCGAGCGTGCTGTCCTCTGACAGCTCTTGTTCATATTTTTTAATGTGTGATACTATGAGAAAAAAAAAAAGAAGACATTTAATGAAACTTCATTTTCGGAAAATTGTTGTTCCTCAAAAAAGATACATTGGTTGATACACATTGGAAAATCCACAAGTTATATTTAGCTATTTACCTTTAAACAGCACCACCTACTGTCGTGTAGAACAAAACCTGCGTAATTGTTTGAAGTGGATTTTTCTATTCGTGCATAACAATGGCAAACAATGGAATTATTAATCTGACATTCAATTGAGTGAATACAAATCTCACTATAGATTGACGCAATTTTCTGTTAGATCTACATGTACATGTACAGGCTGTGAATATTTCATTATCACTTTGAAGTAAATAAAACCAGAGATCTGAATACCTTTAATGTAGCTTCGTGGAAAAACAATATTTTATTACTGAAGAAATTTTTGTGTTTTATTTTCTTTTAAATAACATATTTTAGCACTCTAATGAATTTTTATGTTTTAAAAGTATAAATACATTTTTAAACATGTCTATATGATTATTCTTTCTGTATTATATGATGTACACAGAATACATGTACTGATACTGTGATGAAGATATGGTCTATACTTCCTTGAAAGTGTTTTGGCATTTTTAGCTCCATTATTCGAAGAATATGAGAGCTATTGTAGTCGCCCTGGCATCGGCGTTGGCGTTGCAGCTTTTGGTTAAAGTTTTGCATGCAAGTTATTATCAACCTTATATCTCAATAAACATTTATGGTATTGACTTAGAAGTTTATAAATATGTTCAGGGGCATCAGACAACCAAGGTAGATAACTCTTGAATGAATTTAATATGAATTATGGCCCCTTTTTAGCTCACCTGAGCACAAAGTGCTCAAGGTGAGCTTTTGTGATCGCCCTTCGTCCGGCGTCCGTCTTCGTGTGTCGTGAGTCATGCGTCGTCCGTAGTCAACAATTTGCTTTAAACGACATCTCCTCTGAAACCGCTGGACAGAATTTAATGAAACTTGGCAGGAATGTTCCTTGGGTGAGGCTCTACAAAAGTTGCTAAAATAAAGTTGATCCATGAAGAACTCTGGTTGCCATGGCTACAAAAAGAAAAATAATTTGAAAATTTTAAAAATCATCTTCTTCAAAACTACTGGCCAGATTTCAAAATAATTTGGTACAGATGTTCCTTGGGTCAACCTCTACCAAAGTTGCTAAAATTATTCCGTTCCGTAAAAAAACATGGCCGCCAGGGGCGGGGCTTATTTGCCTTATATGTATATAGAGAAACCTTTAAACAACATCTCCTCTGAAACCACTGGACAGAATTTGATTAAACTTGGCAGGGATGATCCTTGGGTCAACCTTCACAAAAGTTGCTAAAATAAACTTGATCCATGTAGAACTCTGGTTGCCATGGCAACAAAAAGAAAAAAAAAATGAAAACTTTAAAAATCATCTTCTTCAAAACTAGTGGCCATATTTTAAAATAAATTGGTACAGATGTTCCTTGGGTCAACCTCTACCAAAGTTGCTAAAATTATTCCGATCTGTAAAAAAACATGGCCGCCAGGGGCGGGGCTTATTTGCCTTATATGTATATAGAGAAACCTTTAAACAACATCTCCTCTGAAACCACTGGACAGAATTTGATTAAACTTGGCAGAGATGATCCTTGGGTCAACCTTCACAAAAGTTGCTAAAATAAACTTGATCCATGTAGAACTCTGGTTGCCATGGCAACAAAAAGAAGAAAAAAAAAGAAAACTTTAAAAATCATCTTCTTCAAAACTATTTGCCAGATTTTAAAATAAATAGGTACAGATGTTCCTTGGGTCAACCTCTACCAAAGTTGCTAAAATTATTCCGATCTGTTAAAAAAACATGGCCGCCAGGGGCGGGGCTTATTTGCCTTATATGTATATAGAGAAACCTTTAAACAACATCCCCTCTGAAACCACTGGACAGAATTTGATTAAACTTGGCAGGGATGATCCTTGGGTCAACCTTCACAAAAGTTGCTAAAATAAACTTGATCCATGTAGAACTCTGGTTGCCATGGCAACAAAAAGAAAAAAAAATATGAAAACTTTAAAAATCATCTTCTTCAAAACTACTGGCCAGATTTTAAAATAAATTGGTACAGATGTTCCTTGGGTCAACCTCTACCAAAGTTGCTAAAAAAAAATCCAATCCATAAAAAACATGGATGCCAGGGGCGGGGCTTATTTGCCTTATATGTATATAGGGAAAACTTTAATCAACATTTCCTCTGAAACCACTGGACAGAATTTGATTGGTACAGATGTTCCTTGGGTCAACCTATTTATCTCAGGTGAGCGATTTAGGGCCATCATGGGCCTCTTGTTTACTTAGAAATTTTGGTTTAAGTCTTGCATGCAATAGGAAATTTGGTTAAAGTTTTGCGTGTAAGCTGCTATCCAGTTTGTATCTCAGTAACCATTCATGGTATTGAGTTGAAAGTTTATGAATATGTTTAGGGGCATTAGACAACCAAGGTAGATAACTCTTGATGGAATATATTACAATTTATGGCCCCTTTTATACTTAGAAATGTTGGTTAAAGTTTTGCATGCAAGATACTCTTATGCTTATATTTCAGTATCCAGGCATGCAATTGATTTGAAACATCTTTAGTATGTTTAGGGGTATCATATTTTCATGGTAGATAACTCTGGATAGAATATGTTACAAATTATGGCCCCTTTTTAACTTAGAAATTTTGGTTAAAGTTTTGCATGCAAGGTACTTACATGCTTATATCTCAGAGTCCAGGCATGGGATTGATTTGAAACATCTTTAATGTGTTTAGGGGTATCATACTATAAAGGAAGATAACACTTGATGGAATATATTAAAAATTATGGCCCCCTTTTAACTTAAAATTATGGTTAAATTTTTGCATTTAAGCTACTATCCAGCTTATATCTCAGAAATTGCTTAGGGGCATCAGAAAGCCAAGGAGGATAACTTTTGGACTGAATTTTATGCAAATTATGGCCCTTTTCTTGCATGGATTTTTGGTTACAGTTTTGCATGCACAGTGTTATTATGCTTATGTCTCAGTTACTAGGCATGGGATTGATTTTAAGCTTCATAAAATATTAAGGGGTTTCAGACTATCAAGGTATATCATTTTTGACTATTATTATGTACAGGGTATGTGAAGAGCATGAATTGAAATAGATTTCATTTGATTTACCAACAAGCATTTTGAATAGTCGAGCGTGCTGTCCTCTGACAGCTCTTGTATTCATTTCAATATAACGAAATTTTCATTACAACGACAATTTTTCTGGGAACGAACAGCGTCATCGAAACAAGACAAGAGAAGAAAAAAGAAATAGCCATCACTGTAACAGTACGGTAAATAAATGATAAATAATGTTTAATTATGCACTGGAAACATCGTAATGTTAATTTATTCTTATTTTTGAATTTTAACTTTTTATTCCACAGTCATTTTTAGCTCGACTATTCATAGAATATGAGAGCTATTGTAGTCACCCTGGTGTCATAGTCGGCGTTGGCGTTGTAGCTTTTAGTTAAAGTTTTGCATGCAAGTTACTATCAACCTTATATCTCAATAACCATTTATGGTATTGACTTGAAAGCTTATAAATATGTTCAGGGGTATCAGTAAACCAAGGTAGATAACTCTTGACTGAATTTAATATGAATTATGGCCCCTTTTTAACTTAGAAAGTTTGGTTAAAGTTTTGCATGCAATAGAAAATTTGGTTAAAGTTTTGCTTGCAAGCTACTATTTAGTTTGTATTTCAATAACCATTCATGGTATTGACTTGAAAGTTTAAGAATATGTTTAGGGGCATCAGACAACCAAAGTAGCTAACTCTTGATGGAATATATTACAAATTATGGCCCCTTTTTTACTTAACTTTCTATGCTAATATCTCAGTATCCAGGCATGAGATTGATTTGAATCATCTTTAATATGTTTAGGAGTATCATACTATCAAGGTAGATAACTTTTGATGGATTATTGCCCTTTTTTAACTTAGAAATTTTGGTTAAAGTTTTGCATGCAAGTTACTTTCATGCTTATATCTCAGAGTCCAGTTATGGGATTGATTTGAAACATCTTTAATATGTTTAGGGGTATCAAACTATAAAGGAAGATAACACTTGATGGAATATATTAAAAATTATGACCCCCTTTTAACTTAGAATTTTGGTTAAATTTTTGCATTCAAGCAACTATCCAGCTTATATCTCAGAAATTGCTTGTGGAATTGACTAGAAAGTTAAGGAGTGTCTTCAGGGGCATCAGAAAACCAAGGAGGATAACTTTTGGACTGAATTTTATACAAATTACGACCCTTTTCTAACTTGGATTCTTGGTTAAAGTTTTTGTATGCACAGTGTTATTGTGCTTATGTCTCAGTAACTAGGAATGGGATTGATTTTAGACATCGTAAAAATATTAAGGGGTATCAGACTATCAAGGTATATAATTTTTGACTATTATTATGTACATGGTATGTGAAGGGCAAGAATTGAAATAGATTTCATTTGATTTACCAACAAGCATTTTGAATAGTCGAGTGTGCTGTCCTCTGACAGCTCTTGTTTTAATCACAATAACATTTTTTTAATCAAAATTACCCATAAGATTTACAGACACAGTTTTTTTTAAACATTTTACTATATGCCTATAAATTTTCTGGCTCAATTACATGCAAAACACTAGACCCAAATGCAACTCAACAGATTAAAATGCCATATTATGTCAGTGACAAATGTGGTGATAGTGTGACATCATCTTCATCATGGTTCTCGCAGTGCATGTGCCCTTCATAGTAAACATAAACATTATGATTTTTTAAGTGTCATGGGGACGTGGCTTTAAGTCCTTAGTGAAAATCCATCTGCAATTGATAAATATTTTATTTCTTGAGATAATTTGATAAATTCATTAAAAACCTGTGTAAATTGTCTTCTTGTGTCTTGAATATTTATAGGTATATAATAAAAGGAAAACTTTATCGCAGTAGCTTTTGTGGCTTTGTATTTTGCTACTTGCAGCGTAGGAAAAACTGACATCTCACAAGACCACCGGTCTTGCGAGATATCATTTTATTCCATGCTGCTTATAGCAGAATACAAAGCCATGAAAAGCTACTGCAACATAATATTCCCTATATACCAGACCAAAAAACAGCACACATCTATTAGAGGTTAAAGACGATAAGATATGCAATTTGCTTTATCAATGACACCATGGGGTTTATATGGCATAAAAATGTATCAATAGCTGAAAAGCTTTCAAAAACAGCATTCAACTTTCTTCAAGTGATTGTTTTTGCAAAAATGATAATATGGTAGATAATGGTAATAATTCATCTTATTAAATTGGATGAAATAGGAAGGTTTTTAGAAAAAGTAAAATTTTATTTGTGTTTTCACCTTTTAATATTTTTGTTAGCTCACCAGAATACAACATTGTCAAGGTTAGCTGCTTTGATCACCCAGCATCTGTTGCCAACAGTTTGCTTTAAAAGACATCTTCTCTGAAACTATTGGAAAATGATCCTTGGGTAACCAAATTTGATTCACCAAATTTGCCTAATTAATCTTGATCCATGCAGATTTCTGGTTACCATGGCAAACAACAGAATCTTAATCATCTCTGAATCCAATTATCATAATTTAGTTTATTTGGCACACCTCATAGTCACCTCATAGCTCCCACCATAATTGCTAAAATGATACTTTGAAAAATGAGCCCTAGTGATTGGAATCAGTCGAAAAAATATTTGTCGATTAATCAGAGACAAAAGTCACTGATTAATTGATTAATCATGATTAAATACCAAATATACCATGTTTGGAGTAAATGCCTATTAAAACTCTCTTACTGTACAACATGAAAATAATGTATTCTGTACTATATAGATTATATAGATATGTATTAGGTATAGATGTTAATTTCTCAAATATTCAAATACATGTATAAACATTGAACCGAGATAAAGTATAAGAGGTTACAACCAGAGGCCAACGATGTGCAAAGTGCAACTTTGCAAGTATCAATTTATCAAATTAATGAAATTACCCAATCAGATGCGCGTTGAAATATTAACAACACCCCCTTTTTTGGTCAATAATTCGTCAACGAATTATTTTCGTCGTCATCGTCACGTCAACCAGTAGCTCGTCACTGATTCGTTGACTTTATGATTAATCAGCTCACCACTAATGAGCCCCCTTTATGGTGTTGGTTAGTTTCCTTAAATTGCCTGTATAAAAAATCCTTCGTGAGACCTATGGTCAGAATTTAATTTCATTTGGCACAAATGGTCACCTCATGGCCCTCTATTATAATTGCTAAAATAAAGCTGATCCCTTGAAAAATAAGAGCCCCAGTGGGGTCAGCTTTATTCTTTATATACTCTATGACACTGAAGGTAACCAGGAAAAATCAAGTGACCTGAATAGTTTTAATTAGGCTTATGGTACTCAGCTGAGTGTTCAAGGACAGTAATTTTACATGTTTTTGATAATTCTAGTTAAGAGCTATTCCAGGAAAGTATTGCCAGGGGTAGGAAGGACAGCACAAAATTAGGGTACCACTAACACATATTAATTATACCCCCACTTCCCCTGGTATGGAAAGCTATACTGGAATCATTTTGCCAGTTGTTGGATTTGTCCTTCTTTCCATCCAAAAACTTGTTCAGCCTGTAACCTGAGAATGGATTAGGGGATTTTCAAATAATCAGGCATAATTGTTTTCCATATGAAGTCAGGGTGTTGCATGCAAAAAACAAGACTGTTAGCTCTAAGGTCAAGGTCATGTTTGGTGGTCAAAGGTAGAAAATCAATGCAAATATGTTTACCAGGGCTCTAACTTGACAAAAGATAGGTGGATTTTTAAATTGTGTTAAACAAGCATTTTCCTTTTAAAGACAGAGTGTTGCATCAAAACCAGATTGTAAGCTCAAAGGTCGTGGTCATGCTTAAAGGTTGAATGCCAAAAAGTAATGCAAATATCCCTGTCCTGGCTCTTACTGTACAGAGGATGAGTGGATTTTCAAAATATTTGGCACAAATGTTTGCTTAGCATGGAGTGATGTGTGCAAGAACCAAATTACTAGCTCAAAGGCCAAGGTTGTTACGTAACTCTGAGGCCAAAGGTTAAATTTTTACTTCTCTGGGCTCTAACTTCACAAAGGTTAAGAGGGTTTCATGTAACTTGGCATAGATGTTTGCTCTATTCAAATGGAATACCACACACATGATTCAGATTGCTTAAGCCGTGCATGGAGAACAAAAGTAATAGATAAATACCAAAAGGCCTATCTGGGCTTTAAGTTTGACTGCAGTGGATTTTCAAATAATTCGACTGAAATCTTTGCCTTGGTGGGATGGAGCATATCACGGCCATATTATTGCCATATTCAGTCCAAAAGAAAATTGTTGATTAATCATCCCATCTTTCTGACTGATTAATGATTAAATCAGTGACTATTAAATTCTTATTTCATACACAGACTGTACTAAGAATTAAAACTTGTATAACTTATGATGAATATTAAAACATAATATATATTGAGAATACCTTTGTTATTCTTTGTACATTTGATCATTTTCACAATTAATATTTCAAAATATTACTGTAGCAAAACGCAGTGACAGACAGCATCTAACTATATAATCAGAAATAAACTAACAGTTTTGTTGTTACCAACCAAAAATTGCTATTCTGACTAAGATCATTAAATTTAAAATTTGTTGACAAATAAGAATTAATCATCATTGATGACTAACCAGCAACATTTCATCAATAAATTCATTCATCAGTCCAACACTATCAGCTTGTAACATCCAAATGTTAATTACTGACAAATAACAGGTAAAGTGGGGGTAATTATCACTAACTGTGATAGCACTGGCTAATTCTGTACCATAGATATATGAGGATGAAGTAACTTTGCATTAAGTCAACATAAAGTTTCATAGATCATAACATTTTCGTTACTTATTATTCATGTTTTGAGTTGAAAAAAAAAATGATTTATCACCTTCTTCCACTACTGAGAATTAAAAAATCACAACTAAGGAATATTTGATGTAGGTATTGCACACAGAAATGTCTAGAAATTCACAAGCTTCTTGCTGGCTTTGTAGCAAGTTCAATTTTAAGAAATTAGCACCCCCACACCCTACAAATTTTGATATATTTGAAAAAAAAAAAAACCCCCACCCCCAACCAATTAATGTTTAATTGATATGTAGACATTCTGACTCCACCAGGGAGATTTTCCTGGAATAGTGCTCTAATGTCTTTTTTAGCTCACCTGAGCACAATGGGCTCATGGTGAGCTATTGTGACTGATGAATTTCTGGCTTCCATCGTCAACATTTAACTTAAATGACATCTCCTAAACTAGTGGGCCAATTTTTATAAAACTCTACAGGAATGTTCCTTGGGTGGTGCTCTTCCGAAGTTGCTAAAAGAATTGAATTCCATGCCAAAATCTGGTTGCCATGGCAACTATAATGGGAAAACTTCAAAATTCTTCTCCTTCAAAGGCACTTGCTTGATTTCAAAGTGATTTGGCACAGAATGATGTTCCTTTGGTATATTTCTACCAAGAGTGTTCAAATATTTTGATCTGTTGAAAAGCATGGCCACCAGGGGGCGGAACCCATTTTCCTTATATGTTTATTGTACAAATTTGAAAAACTTTTCCTTATATGTATATAGTACAAATTTGAAAAATCTTCTTGTCCAAAAGTACTGGCTGGATTTCAAAGTTACTTGGCACAGATGTACCTTAGGTCACTCTCTACCAAGGTTGTTCAAATTATTATACCCCCCCCCCCCCCCCCCCCCTTTTGTGTGTGGGGGGGTATACTGGAATTAGGTTGTCCGTTTTTAGATACAATTTTGTACGTGCTTCTTCTTCTACATATTTAAGCCCCCATGGGGTTGGGAGGGATATAGATTTGGCTTTGTCTATCCATCCATCCATCCTTCCATCCATCCAGAAACTTTGTGACATGCATAACTCCAAAAGTATTTGTATTATGGACTCTGGACTTCATGAATATATTATTCAGGACATGAACTTGTGCACCTGGGTATTTTCATTAAACCATCATTGAAGTTGACAGAGTTATGGGCCTTTGTTTTTGAAAAAATATGGAATTTTATGCTTGTAACACATGTAACTCTGAAAGTATTGTACTACAGACTTGAAACTTCATGGATATATTATTTAGGACATGAACATGCTCACCTGGGTATTTTCATTATAGAATATATAGGGAACATGTCTTGTGTGCAACTCCTCTCACACTACTGTTGTGATGTACCTGAAACACAAATAGAAAACATATAATTATGTGAAGATGTGCATGTGTTTTTGGAATTTTGTTGTTACCATTTAAGCCTAAGTTGATTCCCTTTGAATTTTCTTCCTATATATAATATATAGGGAATATTTTGTTTCTGTCAAATATCTTTTGTTAGAATAGAGATACAGTTTTCATACTTGGTAGGTAAATACCTCATTGGAAGAGGAAGATTGGGGATTGATTTCCAGGATGATAGTGCCAAGGTCAAGGTCACTGTTGCTAAAAATAGATTGTTTCCCATCAAATAACTTCTTTTAGAATTGAGGCATGATGATCAAATTTAGTATACAGATAATTTATACGAAGAGGAAGATTGGAATTATTTTCAGGTCAGTAGGGTCAAGGTCAGTGTTACTAAAAATAGTTTGGCTTGCCAGGGGCAAATCATGAAAATCTGGTTTTGCATCATTTGATGTGTTTCTTTTTATTAATTATGATTAATCAACTATTACAGATTTTAATTATGATTTTACAAGATTATTGTTCCTTTTATAGATTTGTATTGCCTTTTTTAACCAGGTTTTCCAAAGGAAAACTCTGGTTATTAGATTTGGGTATGTCGGCGGGCGGATGGGCTGGCGGGTTGGCGTAAACTATTTCTTCTGTGCGCAATTCTTCCTACATTTTTCAACGGATTTGGCCCAAACTTTTACAGAATCATTATTACATAGTGGCCTGGCGCATATTGTCAGGGTTTTGTGGTTCGACTATTTTTGATGCAGTTATGGCCCTTTGCCTCTTAACGGATGTAATATAAAGGGAAATATTCTTTCGTGCACAACTTCTATATTTCTTAATAAATTTTGTCCATACTTTAACAGAAGTACCTTCACCGTCACCCTGGAGAATATTACCTGTGTTTTGCAGTTTGACCATTTTTGATGGAGTTATGCCCCTTTGATAAAATTTCTTGTCCGGAGCATAACTCCTACATTATAAGAGGTATTGACTTGAAACTTTATAGGTGCATACATCTCATTGAGGCAGAATGCAGTGCATAGGAACCTCACTCTGTGGTTCATAATTTTGGAGTTACATGTTTGCCCCTTCGTAAAAATTCCTGATATGGAGCATAACTCCTTAATTTTTAAATATATAGTAATGATTGGTTTTGCAGTTTGACCATTTTTGATGGAGCTATGGCCCTTAGTTATTTTTATTTGCATTAGATTTAATAGATATTGAGCACAAAATTGTTTGACTGATACAAATAATCTGTACTGGGACGAAACATTGCGAAAAGAAAACCTGGTTTTGTGACAATTCCTGTCACTTGTTTTTTATTGAATTTGCAAATATGTCCCCTTTAAGACTGCTTCAGGCTTTATGCAAAAATAAATAAATAATATAAACATTTCCTGACTTGTACTTGTATTTTTATAATGACATATAAATGCATATACATGCATCTATATGCCTTTTATTTGTATCCGTGCATTTCTATATTTATGTGAAATAGCTGTTACCAAATACTGCTCACAAGCATTGAGTCTAGTTGTTTGGGGTGGTGGGGCAGGCCTTTTTTTTCCAGATGTTAGGGAAGGAACCTTAATATCATACTTTGGGGAAAATATGACCTTTTATTTCATCGGGGAAAGAAAAAACCTGGAGTAAGATGCAAATTTGGGAAAACTGCATGAATTTAAAGATTTTTTTTAGAGGGGAAGGCACCTATGAATGGTCCCTGATAAAGAAGAAAAGCCCTGTGGGGAAATGGGGTATTGGG
The DNA here is from genome assembly GCA_021229015.1 of Solen grandis. Lineage (NCBI taxonomy): Eukaryota > Metazoa > Mollusca > Bivalvia > Adapedonta > Solenidae > Solen > Solen grandis. The sequence goes on from CM037782.1 coordinate 14,469,858, forward strand.
GGGGTATTCATTAGTCTTTGGCTTACAGTTCTAGTTTGGATTGGTCAAAACACATGGCTGCCAGGAGGCGAAGCCCATTTTCCTTGTATGTATTTAGATCAAATTTGAAAATTCTTCTTGTCCAAAAGTACATATTTGATTTATGGCTAGCAAGGAGCCCATTTTCCATAATATCATAAGATACTTGTGGTTTCTTTTCCTCCCACTAACAGCTGGTTCTCAGGTGAGTGATCCCAGGGCCATCATGGGCCTCTTGTTTATTTTAATATTTTGATTATGATGTCCACCTGTATTTATCTAAGTCCTGTTAACATTCAATATGAAACGGGCTAATCTTTACAGCGATTTCCTGCAACGTTATGAGACTTGTGCCTTTTTTGCAGGTTTAAAACAGGATGCGAGATTTGGTTTAGTTTTAGGAAAAAGTATGTTTGACAACCCCAAATTTATTTTAATTGGTTGTTGCTGTTTTTCAGCACTGAGCATATTAATATTTGTGGACACAATTGAACTACTGAAGCATATGAAAATCAAAGAGCACTCTTGTTATGGGTGTTATGTACTGTTGTGAATAAATTCAGCAGGACCCTGGAGTATCTATTTGTTTTTGATAGTGGTAGGAAGATGGGTCTTTTTGAGACAGTGACTGGTACATATTATGCAGTATATCAAGCAGTCTACAGCAGTGTCACTTAACATAGGTTATGATTTTCCTTTAGCAACAGACGACACTGTACAAGATGTCCTGAGTCACGTGACAGAAGGTGTGTGTCGACCCTTCAAGGTGAGAAAACATCTTTGTCTTCCTAGAAGTCGTGTTTCTCCTGACAATATTAACCCTGTACCACTCAGTTACCTTATATATCTAACACCATTGTATACCACAGAAATGCCTGATCAGCAATGTTCAATTTGAACAAGTTTTAGTGTGATCTCCAATGTACTGATACCAGTCCCAGTGGTAAAGCATTTAAAGAGTCTTCCCCATAGCTGAGAGGCTATTGGTTTGATCATGGCAACAACATGCCAAAGCTGGGGCTCAGCATACGAGGATAGTTCCAGACTTGTATGTCCAGATTAAGGTCAGTGTCATATAGATAAAGTCTGTAATACTGTTATTGGGACATAATATCCAAAATATACTGATGAATAGTAAGAAGTATAGAACCTGAGCAGTTTGTGAGTTACCTGTCTTTATTTTATCTTATAGCCCTCATGATGTAATGGAATAAAAAACGTTGCATGGTTTTATTATCACATATGCTTAAGCAGGTTTTCCATCTGCCCGTCTTCAATTTACGTTCAGCTACCCGCAGATACTGTGGTATGAGTAATTTTCCTGCTGGTCTAATCTTTGCAATCTTAGCTACCTGCATGCTGCAAATGTAAGACCGCAATTAGAAAGTCAGTACATATACTCCAAGGGGGTTTTCAGAAATGCTAATTTGCTGGTAATTGATTAGTGTTTACTTTCACCCTTAATCATTCATATCACCTCAAATAAACAAGAGTAACATTTACCAAAGTTAATACAGGTGAGACTTGTTATTTCTTTATCAATGAAAACTCTTTTTATGACATGATATAAATATGTGACATATGAATTTTACATGCACTTGGAAATATGTAATCATATATAAACAATCATTCACAAAATGCCAATATGTTTCACACAATTTGTCTATATAGGCCCTATATACCCTATAATAAGATTTGTCTGATATTATATATTATAGCCTAAAAAGAGTTTTTGTTGAAGTTAATGTCAAATACCTGTGACAAAATGCAAAAATTAGTTAAGCATGTATGATTGCATCTAGCATTAAATAGTTGAATTTCAAAATTACAATTTACAACATTTTGATTTAGGAAATGAATGACACTAATTGTGCTGGTTGGGGACAAAATCTATGAAAGTGTAAACATTTTTATAGATTTTACCCTTTGTTAAATTTCATACTTAATTTTTGTCAGGATCATCCTTGGGTGAACCTTCACAAAAGTTCCTATAATAAACTTGATCCATGTAGACCTCTGGTTGCCATGGCAGCAGAAAGAAAAAAAAAATGAAAACTTTAAAAATCATCTCATTCAAAACTACTGGCCAGATTTTAAAAGATTTAAGTACAGATGTTCCTTGGGTAACTCTCTACCAAGACTGCTAAAATTATTCGGATCCATAAAAAAACATGGCATTATGGGCGGGGCTACTGGTAATATGCCTTAAAAGTATATATTGAAAACTTTAAACAACATCTCCTGAAACCACTGGACAGAATATGGTTAAACTTGGCTGGGATGATCCTTGAGTGAACCTTCACAAAGTTGCTAAAATAAATTTGATCCATGTAAAACTCTAGTTGCCATGCCAAGGGATAGAAAAAAAATATGAAAGCTTTAAAAATCATCTCTTTCAAAACTACTGGCCAGATTTCAAAATATTTTGAAACAGATGTTCCTTGGGTAACCCTCTAAGATTGCTAAAATTATTCCAATCCGTAAAAAAACATGGCCACCATGGGCGTGGCTTTTGCCTTAAATGTATATAGTGAAAGACTTCTGCTCCAAAACTACTGGCCAGATTTTAAAATGTTTTGGCACAGATGTTCTATAAGTAACCCTCTACCAAGATTGCTTAAGTTATTCCAGTTCGTGAAAAAACATAGCTGCCAGTGGTGTGGCTAATTTGCCTTGTATGTAGCGGTATATAGTGAAAACTATAGGGACCTGTTATCCTGTACGCCAAATTTCAGAATTTCTTGACACAGGTGTTTCTTGTGTAAATCGCTACAAATGTTGCTAAAATAAACTTGATCCATGTAGAACTTTGGTTGCCATGGCAACAAAACAAATGTTATCATTTTAAGCTCGACTATTCGGTGTCGACATTGGCGTTGCAGCTTTTGGTTAAAGTTTTGCATGCAAGTTATTATCAACCTTATATCTCAATAATTATTTATGGTTTGGCCCCCTCTTAACCAAGAGGCCCCTTTTTAATTAAATTTTGGTTTAAGTTTTGCATGCAAGCTACTATCCAGCTTGTATCTCAATAACCATTCATCGTATTGACTTGAAAGTTTATGAATATGTTTAGAGGCATCAGACAACCAAGGTAGATAACTCTTGAATATATTACAAATTATGGCCCCTTTTGACTTAGAAATTTTGGTTAAAGTTTTTCATGCAAGATACTCTCATGTTTATATCTCAGTATCCAGGCATGGGATTGATTTGAAACATCTTTAATATGTTTAGGGGTATCATACTATCAAGGAAGATAACACTTGATGGAATATATTACAAATTATGGCCCCCTTTTAACTTAAAAATTTTGGTTTAAGTTTTGCATTCAAACTACTATCAAGCTTATATCTCAGACATTGTTTATGGAATTTACTAGAAAGTTAAGGAGTGTCTTCAGGGGCATCAGAAAACCAAGGAGGATAACTTTTGGACTGAATTGTATGCAAATTATAGCCCTTTTCTTGCTTGGATTTTTGGTTAAAGTTTTGCATGCACAGTGTTATTATGCTTATGTCTCAGTAATTAGGCATGGGATTGATTTTAAGCTTCATAAAAATATTAAGGGGTATCAGACTATCAAGGTATATCATTTTTATGCCCCCACAAAGTGGGGTGCATATAGCGTTGCACTTGTCCGTCCGTCCGTCCGTCCGTCCGTCCGTCAGTCCATCAGTCCGTCAGTCCGTCAGTCCGTCCGTACGTCCCGAAATCTTGTGAACGCAACTCCTCTTAAACCGGATGGCAGATTTTGCTTAAACTTCCAGGGATGAACAACCTTAATGTGTAGATGGTAGTAAAGAAAGGAATTTTCGCGGCGACCAAATTTAACAGAATTATGGCCCTTTGTTGATTTGTTCACTATATACCATATAGAAATTTTGTGAACGCAACTCCTCTTCAACCGGATGGCAGATTTTGCTTAAACTTCCAGGGATGAACAACCTTAATGTGTAGATGGAAGTAAAGGAAGGAATTTTCGCGGCGACCAAATTTAACAGAAATATGGCCCTTTGTTGATTTTTCACTATATACCATATAGAAATTTTGTGAACGCAATCCTCTTCAACCGGATGGCAGATTTTGCTTAAACTTCCAGGGATGAACAACCTTAATGTGTAGATGGAAGTAAAGGAAGGAATTTTTCGTGGCGACCAAATTTAACAGAATTATGGCCCTTTGTTGATTTTTTCACTATATACCATATAGAAATTTTGTGAAAGCAACTCCTCTTAAACCAGATGGCAGATTTTGCTTAAACTTCCAGTGATGAATAACCTTAATGTGTAGATGGAAGTAAAGGAAGTAATTTATTACTGATGATACATGTTCAAATGAAGTTCACTTGGATAAATACTTACATTTTTGCTACAAATGCAAAAGTTGATGCATACAACGTTCAAATGCTGAATCAGCTTTCAAGTGAAAAAATACATCTTAATGCTACTGACAGAATACCATTATCATTGAAAAATTACCGGTTGTCAGACGATGAAAAACATACTGGCGGACTTGCTAAAGTCATTACCATTGCAGTTGGAGCGAGAGTCATTCTCACAAGAAATGTTGATGTGTCTGACGGTCTAACAAATGGAACTCAGGGCATTGTGAGAGAAATAAAGTTCTTATCAATTAACAAACCAATTGCCATCATGATTCTGTTTGATTCACCAAGTGTAGGGAAGAATGCTCGTCTCAACAGTAAAGTTGATCTGTCTGCATACAAAGAACCAGTTGTACCAATTTCTCAAACAGAAGCAACATTCTCCCCGACTCGTTCAAAAGCAACAGTAATCAGGAAACAGTTTCCAGTTAGATTGTGCTGGGCAACATCAATACACAAAGTGCAGGGGGCAACGCTGGACAATATTGTTGTTTCATTTGAAAACCGTTTCAATTCTGGGCAAGCCTATGTTGCCCTGAGTAGGGTGAAAAAATTGAACCAACTCCATTTAATAAGTTTTGATGAAAAGAAAATTGTCACAAGTTCTCACGTAAAGAAAGAAATGGAACGAATGAAGAAGGACACATTTCACCCAAATCCTTTTAAATCGCTTTCAGCAAATGCAAATTTGACTGTTGCTTTGTTAAATGCAAGATCAGCTAGGAATCATTTTACAGATATCATGTGTCATCCAGTTTTAAAGATAGCAGATATAGTGTGCTTAACAGAAGCAAATGTCTACCATGACCAGATCAGATACTACCAACGTGAGGGCTGGACCCTGAAATGCTTAGAAAAGTCATCAGTTTGTAACTGCCATGGAATTCTGTTTTACTGTTCTGAAAACATTCCAGTTGTATCATCAACTACATCTTACCAACCTCATATGGAACAGCTGTTTGTTGAATTATCTTCAAAACCTGGTGTCAGCTCAATACAGGTACTCTATTGATCTCCATCAACAGCACCTGCCACATTTTTACAGATCTTACCAGCACAGTATACGATACGCAACCTGACATAATCCTAGGTGATTTCAACATCAACGTTGATTCAGTTTGGTACAGAAGACTATCTGAATCTCTGCTTAATTATCGCCAGTGTGTGACATTACCAACACACTTAAGTGGATCTATTATTGATCTTGTCTATGTAAAAGATGAGTTGCCACAGCCAAAAGTAACTGTATACCCAACATATTTCTCTGATCACAGCATTGTGTTCCTGCAGTTTTAGGAGACCAGACATGTGTTTCAAAGTTTTGTTTTATTCAGACACTAATATTGTATTCCATCTGTAAAGAAACCAAATATGATGCCTCAAGAGTTAGGTAACTTTTTTATCATTAATACATAATTGAGGAAATTTCAACTGAAACGCTATAATAAGAACAGAATTTTGTAGACATTAAATGAAGCTGCTCTTGTTTACGAGCACATCTGCACAGTGGGGGCATCCGTGTCCTTTGGACACAGTTCTAGTTGACTATTATTATGTACAGGGTATGTGAAGGGCAAGAATTGAAATAGATTTCATTTGATTTACCAACAAGCATTTTGAATAGTCGAGCTTGCTGTCCTCTGACAGCTCTTATTTTATTTTGATTGCCTTTTGTCTGTCGTCTGTGCGTGCGTGCATCCAGCTTCAACAACTTTCTTTAAACAACATCTCCTCCCAAACCACTTAGCCAAATTTGATGAAAATTGCCTGGGATGTTCCTTGCATGATGCTCTACCAAAGTTGTTCAAATGGTTCTGATCTGTTGCATATCTGGGTCACTGGAGCTAAAAATAGATTTTAAAGTAAAATCTTTAAAAATGTTCTTCTCCGAATTCACAAGGCCTAGAGCTTAGATATTTGGTGTGTGGCATTGTCTTATAGATCTTTACCTTTGTTCAAATCATGGCCCTGGGGTCGAAATTGGCCCCGCCCCAGGGGTCACTAGATTTTACATAGAATTATTTAGGAAAAAACTAGAAAATCTTTTTGTCAGGAACCACAAGGCCTAGAGTTAAGATATTTAGTGTAGACTTCTACCAAGCTTTTATAAATCATGGCCCTGCGGTCAAAATTGGCCCTGCTTTAGGAGTCACTTGATTTTACATAGACTTGTAAAGGAAAACCCTCAAAAGATCTTCTTCTCAGCAACCACAAGGCCTGGAGTTTCATTGTTTGGTGTGTAACTTGGACTATAAGACCTTTTCTAAGTTTGTTCAAATCATAGCCCTTGGGTCAAAATTGTCACCATCTTTGGGGTTGCTTGATTTTACATATAGAATGTATACTTAGGTAGGAAAAAACTAGAAAAAATCTTCTTGTCAGAAACCACAAGACCTAGAGTTAAGATATTTGGTGAGTAACATGGCCTTATGAACATCTACCAATTTTGATCAAATCATAGCCCTGGGGTCAAAATTGGCCCCGCCCTAGGGGTCACATGAGTCACATGATTTTACATAGACTTGTAAAGGAAATGTGGACTTGTGTGGACTTCATCCAAGTCTGTTCAAATCATGGCCCAGGTGTCAAAGTTGACCCCACCCCATAGGTCACTTGATTTTATATGGACTTATTAGAGCTATGACCTTCAAAGTTTGGATGGCAGGTACAGTTTTTGTGTTGAAATTAAATTATCTTGGTGTACTTCTGCTTGGATTATGTATACAGTATGACTCATAATACAATAATTGTTATTGAGGGCAATGTTCCTCAGGTGAGCGATTCAGAGCCATTATGGTCCTCTTGTTTTTTTTTGTTTTTAGCTCACATGAGCACAACGTGCTCAAGGTGAGCTTTTCTGATCGCCTTTTGTCCGGCGTCCGGCGTCCGTCGTCCGTGCGTGCGTGCGTGCGTCCGTCCGTGCGTCCGGCGTCAACAATTGCTTCAAACAACATCTCCTCCTAAACGGCTTGGCCAATTTGAAAAATATTTTGCAGGAATGTTCCTTGGATGAAGCTCTACTAAAGTTGTATAAATGGTTCTGGTCCATCGCATAATTAGGTCACAGGAGCTAAAAATAGATTTTAAAAATGAAAATTTAAAAAATCTTCTTCTCTGAAACCACAAGGCCTAGCCTTTTGATTTTTGGTATGTAGCATAATCTTATGACTCTCTACCAGGATTGTACAAATTATGACCCTGGGGTCAAAATTGGCCCCGCCCCAGAAAAAATCTTCTTCTCCAAACCACAAGGCCTAACCTTTTGATTTTTGGTATGTAGCATCATCTTATGGGCCACTACCAAGATTGTACAAATCATAGCCCTATGGTGATAAATGACCCCGCACCAGGGGTCACTTGTTTTACATAGAGTTATATAGGAAAATCTTAAAAAATCTTCTTCCATGAATGCATAAGGCCTAGAGCTTAGATATTTGGTATGAAGCATCATCTTATGGGCCACTACCAAGATTGTACAAATCATAGCCCTATGGTGATAAATGACCCCGCACCAGGGGTCACTTGTTTTACATAGAGTTATATAGGAAAATCTTAAAAAATCTTCTTCTATGAATCCATAAGGCCTAGAGCTTAGATATTTGGTATGTAGCATCATCTTATGGGCCACTACCAAGATTGTACAAATCATAGCCCTATGGTGATAAATGACCCCGCACCAGGGGTCACTTGTTTTACATAGAGTTATATAGGAAAATCTTAAAAAATCTTCTTCCATGAATGCATAAGGCCTAGAGCTTAGATATTTGGTATGAAGCATCATCTTATGGGCCACTACCAAGATTGTACAAATCATAGCCCTATGGTGATAAATGACCCCGCATCAGGGGTCACTTGTTTTACAAGAGTTATATAGGAAAATCTTAAAAAATCTTCTTCTATGAATCCATAAGGCCTAGAGCTTAGATATTTGGTATGTAGCATCATCTTATGGGCCACTACCAAGATTGTACAAATCATAGCCCAATGGTGATAAATGACCCCACACCAGGGGTCACTTGTTTTACATAGAGTTAAATAGGAAAATCTTAAAAAATCTTCTTCTATGAATCAATAAGGCCTAGAGCTAAGATTTTTGGTATGTAGTAGCATCTAATGGTTCATTACAAAGATTTTCAGTCTTGGCCCTACGGTGATAAATGACCCTGTGCCCAAGTCTTCTCTGAAACCATATGGCCCATTGCTTAGATATTTGGTGTGTAGTATTGTCAGGGGTAAAATGTTTTAGATTAAGTTATATCAGAATCCTTGTCTGTTTAAAAACCTTGACATCAGTTGAAACAATGGTACTCAGGTGAGCGATTCAGGGCCATCATGGCCCTCTTGTTTATATAAATATTCTTCTGTAAAAATGTTGGTAAGAATTTAATTTTCACAAAAATGATCACATCATTACCCTCTACCCAAACTACTGAAACAAAAATGTTCAATAAAAAAGAGATATTCTGTGAATATAGTGGTCCAATCTATTAGTTTGTGTAATAATTTGTAATTAAACCACATTTGGATATTTAAGTTTCCTTATAAAATCAGCCAATGAAAAATAATAATTATATTAACACCATTATTTCCGGTTTAGTTTCTGTAAGTATAAGGCGTTAAAGAATGCTATTGGCAATGAATTGATGTTGTTTCATATCTTATTTCTAGAAATTGATTAAAGATATGAAATGTACCGCAATTTCCTTTTTGTATCTGAATATGATCATGGAATAAGCATTGCGATACCAGTGAAGCGAACTATTAGCTTGGAAATATTCTACACACCAAAAATCATGTCTGCCATTGCCAATATGAAACATGCATCAGTCTATGTTTTAATGCTCAGAAATTCCTTAAAAAAAACACCAGCTTTTACAAATTATCAAAAGGGACCAAGATACTGTGCCTATACACATTCTGACCAAGTTTGGTTGAGATCAGATCATGTTTGTTTCAGTTAGGGCTGACACTGTTAATTTTGCATTTTTTTTTATCAATTCAAGGGCCATAACTCTGGTGTGTCTGAACCAATATGGATGGTTTTCAAAAGGAACCAAGATATTGTGCTCATACTCTAAAGTCTCATTTTTCAAAGTAGCTGAGATGTGATAATGAATCCTCTCAACAGTTCACCAGAATTGTTTGCCATTTATCCACAAATTTGCCATACCATGGAAACAAAATATGTCAAACTATGATGTATCTCAAGTTTCATAGCTTTTGAGTTGAAAAAGGGGCAAAATCCATGACAGAGTTAATAATACTTAAGGTTACCCTTAGAGCAGTGGTTCTCAGGTGAACTATATAGGACCATCATGGCCCTCTTTTTTTCTTTTTTTTTTTAACAATGTGATTTTAAAGTTGTATTTGTCCATTTTAAACAAGGGATAACAACATTCTCATTAACCTTAAGATTTAAGATCTGAAATACTTAGGCATTTTCTCCAATTGAAGAGTATCCTTAAGTAGGATAAAATAGCTGCAAACTGCTTTGAAACTGAGGGTTGTGAGTTCGAACCCAGTACAATCCATTTTTTCTTTCTTTTCCTTTTATATTATTTCTGTATCAGTCATATCAGATTTAGAAAGGAAAATGTGCTTATTATTATATTTATGCCTGCCAACTCTGTTGGGGCATATAGATTTTTGGTCTGTGCATCCGCCCATCTTTTTGTCCGTAGTCACACCTCAGGTTTACCTTTGCATTTAAGCTTTTGTTCTATGAAGATGACTCACATCTTTATGAAACTAGGTACACATGTACATCATGATATGATCTATGTAATATTTATGCAAATTTATGGCTGTGACCTATATTTCATGGTTGGATAAACATTGTAAAATTGGTTGTTCTGCCTCAGGTTTACCTTTGTTTATAAGCTTTTTTTCTATGAAGATAACTAAACATCTTTGTGAAACTAGGTACACATGTGCATCATGATATTATCTATTTAATATTTTTGCAAATTTATGGCTATGACCTATATTTCACTTCTTGATGAACATGGTAGAATTGGTTGTCCTGCCTTTGCGTTTCAACTTTTCATTTTCTATGAAGACATTTTCCTGAACTTGACATACATGTACGTTATGAAATGGATTATTTACCAGTAGTATTTATTTAATTTTACATCTGTTACCTTGTAAAATTCTGCCCCGGGTTTACCACTGTGTTAAGCTTCTTTTTCTATAAAGGTAACTTCACATTATCATGAAACTTTATACAAATGTACATCATTAAATAAACTTTTTAAAAATACAAGCAAATATTTGGTTCTGACCATATCCTGGCAGGGCATTAGTGTCTCATAGACACATTTTCTTGTGATGTTTTTTTTTTTTAACTATTAAAATATTTAGGTTTATTTACCAAAGTAAAGTTTTAGGTACATGTACTTGCTTCACTGACTATTTAATTTTAAACGCTGTTTTAAATTTTGAAGCAAGTCCCATTATTGTAATCTGTATGTGTGTCTGTACAGATGCAATTGTGTTACTGTAATAACCTATACAATTGTGTGTCTGTACAGATGCAAGTGTGTTACTGTAATAACCCATACAATTGTCTGTCTGTACAGATGCAATTGTGTTACTGTAATAACCTATACAATTGTGTGTCTGTACAGGTGCAAGTGTGTTACTGTAATAACCTATACAATTGTGTGTCTGTACAGATGCAAGTGTGTTACTGTAATAACCTATACAATTGTCTGTCTGTACAGATGCAAGTGTGTTACTGTAATAACCTATACAATTGTCTGTCTGTACAGGTGCGTGTGGAGCAGGTGCTGGTGTCGGAACAGGATGCAGTCACACTGTACAAGCTAAACAACCTACTGAAGTTCTACCACCACACTGTCAGGTGGGCCAAGCTCTCAAGTGTACATTCATGTACCATATTATTTTACCTTATTTCTGTGGAAGTGTTGCTGAGGAGAAGCACTCTTGTATGGTGTTTCTTAATAAGACTGTGGAAGTACTCAAGACTTTATAAATCTGTACATAACATTTGCTGCTTGTGAGTGTACAGTCCAGTGTAGCATCTTGCACTGTATATTTAAGATATTGATAGATTTCTGGATGATTTCTAAAGCTAATGATGATATTTGTATTATATTGATATTATGTAACACTTACTTTGTTGATACAGAACTTAATATATACATGTTGTTCAAAATTCCATAATATAATTTTAATGGAATGAAATAATAAACAAACTTTCAGATAAACATCAATTTATGTCTTAAATTTGTCAAACAAATAAAAAAAAATGTGAACAAGAACGTATGAAATACAAGGTGTGTAAGGTGTGTCCAAAAAAAGGCATTTTAATATTCACAGTGTTTGTTTATTACATTTTATATTCGTGATTTATACATCTTTGGCATAATTAAAATGGAATATTCTATCCAACTAAAGGGAAAGACTCCGTTTTACCCATTTATCAGGCATATGCTGCACAGTTCAGAAAAATAATAAAATATTGTTTAATCGCAGTCATAAAAATCAAATGATAATGGCAAGTAATGAAGTACTATCAATGTTTTTTAGCTTGCCTATTCGAAGAATAAGGAGGGCTATTCTATTCACCCAAGTATCAGCATAGTTGTTAAATATTTGTACCACATCACTTTGTTACCTAACCCCTTATGGTATTGCTTTGAAACTTGAAATATATGACCATCAATTCCACCAGTAGGCAAGAGGGGATAACTCTGTTGTAGATTTTGCAAGAATACATAACTTTTTCATGGATTTTGACCAAATTATGCCCCTTTTTAGACTTAGCATCTTGGTTATTCTTTTGTACCACCTCACTTTTTCACTGAACCTTTTAAAGTATTACGCTTGAAACTTGGAATACTTGTTTATGACCATCACCCCCACCTGTACTCAAGAGGGGATAACTCTGTCATAGATTTTGACCAAATAATGCCACTTTTTTTACTTTGAATCTTGGTTAAGTTTTGTATTACCTTATTTTTTCACTGAAACCTTTGACGTATTGCTTTGAAACTTGGTATACTTGCTTATAACCATTACCTCCACCTGTAAGCAAGAGTACATAACTCTGTTACTTTAGACCAAATAATGCCCCCTTTTCAACTTTGCACCTTATATTTTCACTGATCCCTTTGATATAATGCTTTGAAACTTTGGAAACCGTATATATTTATTGCTTTTGTTTACTTTAATACAGAGTTACGTATTTTTCCTTTTACTGCATTTTTTATGCTTCCCGAAAGGAAGAGCATATAGTTGCTGCTTTGTCCGTCAGTCTGTCCCGTTTGTCCGTTTGTTCATTCATTCGTGCGTCATAATTTTATTTTTGTACTCTGGAGAGTGATCTAGAGCCACAATGGCCCTCTTACTTATTCTGGTGTAGGTGTCCACAAACTCTTGGGACACACTTCTTAAAAGATATAGAAAAACAAAAATTTAAGTAAAAACCATGTCATTTTAAATATATTTGACATAAATGTGTTGCTATGGTCACAGTCAGATTGTGAGTGCAGACGCAGCCCTTTTGTCGACAATATTGGAAATCATGGACCTCAGTCACCGCATGTTCTTCAACAGTCTCACCTGTCACGCTAACAAATTGCTGGACAAGGTAGGCAACTAACTAATTGGATTATGGATTCACTGTATTTATATCAACTAAGGAATTTGCTAAAATATTTTTTAACACAAAAATAGTGGGATGCTTTCTATCTTATAATATCCCCAGATATGAAGTATATGGGGGCTATATTGGAGTCACGTCTGTCAGTTGATCAGTCAGTCTGCCTGCAGACCAGATTTATCTGCCATTTGTCTGCCCTTTTTTTCGGCTACAAGACTGACAAGTTCCAAGCCTAGTTGTGCATATTGTTGGCATGTCATTATTTTAAATGAGTTTTGGTCCTTTCTTATATTTCTCAAATATATTTTCCCTATGGTTGGATTTTGATTTAACTTAACAGTATCAGTAAGTATGAAACCTAGTTTAGCACATTCTGATTCACTTGGTTTTGAATAAGTTATGGCCTTTTGTTATATTTACTGAATATATTTTGTCACACTATATCTTGGCTACCAATGGTCTGATTTTTTCTTTAACTTGACAGTATAAATAAGTACAAAGCCATTTTGGGCATATTATTGGCACATCATGACTGGCTTAATTTTATATGAGTTATGGCCCTTCGTTATATTTATTGAAGATATTTTGTCTACACTACATTTTAACTACTTTTCATTTAATTTGACAAGTAAATACCAAGTCTACTTGCTCATATTGTAGGCATGTCAAGCTTGCTTCAGTTTTCAATGATTTATGCCCCCTTCTCATATTTCTTGAATATTTTTTATTGGCTCTATTTCGCAGCTACTATTGGTCAGATTTTGATATAACTTCACAGCATTTATAAGTACCAACGGGTTGCACATATCCTTGGCATGACATGATCTGCATATTAGGTTTTTGCTGCTCTAAGAGCAAAGACCTATTGTTGTTCTCCTTTTGATTTGTTATTTTTAGGTTTTCGCACATTGCAGTGCGAAAACCTATTTTTCTTCTGTTGATTTGATTTTTTTATTTTTATTAATTTTTTCTTCCACTCATATTTTGTACACGCCCTAGCCGCCAGATGACGAAAGCTACAGTAATGAAATTTTAGACATGCAGTCACATGTTTCTGAACCTGTGCCTAATGGGTCAAATTTTTCTCTCTTGTTTCTGATTCAGCCACTAGGGGGCGCAACATATGAAATCACTTTTTTGCTAATAACTCAATAAGAATAAGTCATTTTGTTTCTAATTGAGAGCTCAATAAAATATGATCTGTTTCTTAGCATCGAGTAACTGAAAAAACTGTTCTAGGAGAGGTTGAATGTTAAAATCTTGCAAAAATGTGGACAAATGAGAGTAGGTCTACGAAAAACCTTCCCATTTTTGTTTGAGATTGATTAGAGACAATTGTGCTCTTATTATTGCTGGTGTAGGTGTCACAAACTTTGAGAAACTTCTTTAGAAACGTTCAAACACAACAAAATTTATCAAAACCATGTCTTTGTCCGATATTTTGTTCATAATTGTTTCTTTCACATGTAGATTGTGATTTTGCAGAGAGCCCTTTTAATGAAAAAAATTGGAAAGTCAGGTCATAGTACAGTATGTTTTTTCATCGGGTCCCCTATCACAACTAAAAAATTGCTGAGAAAGGTAAGCAAAAGTTACTAATTTGGATTTTTTGGATTCGACTTGATTTCATTTACGCTGCAAGGAATTTGGCTAAATATTTTTTAAAATAGTTGTATGCTTCAATTTATAATATAGAAATTAATGCTGATATTGGAAACTTGTCTGATTGATCAGTTGTCTGCCTGCAGGACCATGTAATTTATCTCAATTTTGCTGCACCTAATTTTTGGCTACAAGATGAAATGTATTGCCTTCGTGCATAGTGTTGGCATGTCCATTTGGTTTTAAATAGAGGTTTTGTTCCTATCTTCATATTTGTCAATTATTTTCCCTAATGTTGGACTTTGATTGGGTACATTAAAAGTATCACAGTAATATGAAAACCTAGTTTACACTTCTGAGCCCACTTTTTGAATCTTCATGGCTTGGTCAATGTTTACTGATAATATTTGACTAGTTTGGAAATTGGTCTGATTTTTCTAAATTGGTACAGGTCAAATTTAGTACAAAGCCATTTTGGGCATATTATTGGCCATCTATGACTAGGCTTAATTTTTATATGATCTTGGACCATTCGTATTTTATTGAAAATATTTGTCTACATACATTTTAAAAAACTTTATTTAATTGAAAGTAATTACCAATTTTTGCTCATATTGTGGCATGTCAAGCTTGCTTCAGAATGTTTATGTTTTCATAAAATCTTTGACATGTTTGATTGGTCTATTTGGTACTAAAGGGTAGATATTATAAACAATCACAGCATTTATAAGGTAGCGATCAGGGTTGCACATTTTTCCATTTGGCATGGCTTTGCTGAAATCATTTTTTGCTGCTTAAAACAAAGGAAGCTATTGTTTTTCTTTTTATTTGTTCTTGTTTAGCTTTTGACATTGCAGTGCTGAAATATTTTGACTTCTGTGTTGATTTTTTTTTTTTATTATATATTTTTTTTCAATCAATTTTGAAGCCTCTCTTTGCTGTATACAATTTGCAAGACATATATGCACAAAAATATGGGGTGGTGAATTTAAGAAATGCATGGTTTGTCCTCTAAAAAACGGTCAAACTTCACTAAAATATTGGAAAATTAGGAATTTCAAAAACATGTTTTTTGTCGCTGCTGACCTTATTTTTTCACAGGTCATTTAGTTTTATGATTCAAAGAGCCTGACAATTTATAAAGTTAAACAATTGCAAAGGTCAAGGTCATATTTCTATCATTGTTTTTTTCTTCGACCCAAAATAGCTCCAAAACTAAAAAAAATTTATTGAGAGTATTTGACAAAAGTGTAAGTTCTTGAAGAGCTCTTTCCAGTGATATTTAAAGATGGGGGTTCATTTGGTCATTTTAAGGCAGTCCAAAATGTGATCATTTTTTTAGCAATTATAAAGCAGTTTTTATGCTTCAAATTGTGACATTTAAGAAATAGAATGTTCTACCCATGCATTTTGTATACTTATCTTTTTGCTATTTGTTGCATTTCTAGGTACCTAATTATAAAATTTTAATCAATTTTGTTTCTCATTTTGCCGCTAGAGGGCATTTTGCTTAAAATCACTCTTTTGCTTATAACTGAGTAATTTGACGGCCAATTCAAATGTGGTTTTCAGCATACTGTTCCTTGTTGACAGCACAACAGAATATGATGGATTTCAAAGTCTCGGGCACGGGAAATATTTGCTCAAGAATAGGTTGAATGTTCAAACCTTGCAAATAAAGATGTGCAAATTAGAGTAGGTCTATGTAAAACCTGCCATTTTTGTTTGAGATTAGATAAAAGAATTCTGTTTGCTGCATATGACTTATAAGACATATACACACAAATATATGGGTTGGCGAATTTAGGGTATGTATGGTTTGTCCTCAGGATGCGATCAGACTTCACTAATATTTTGAAAAAAAAATCAAAATTTCAAAAAACATGACTTTTTAGGTTTTTGAATCTCCTGACTTCATTTTTATTCAATCTTCATCATTTTTTCATAGGTAATGTAATTTTATGATTCAAAGATTTAAATTTAAAAAGTTAAAAAATGCAATGGTCAAGGTCAATTAGGATTATAGGTTTTTTCTCGACGCAATAGCCAAACTTAGAAATATTTATTGAGGAATGGAAAAGTAGTTTTTTTCCAGTGATGTTAGGTTTAATTGGGCATGTTTGGCTCTATTTTATAATTTTTTTTATTGTTTCAATTTTTAAGTTGATGTAAACTGGACTTAATGATTGCATGCTTTTAAATACAATAACTTTACATCTATAGGCACCAAGTGTTGTATTCAGATATTTGCTTCCTTGCTAAGTCAGTTGAGAAATTGTTTAGGTCAAAAAGTCATGGTGATTTGGGATTTGGCTCTTGTTCCAGGCTGTAACTAGACTGTAATAACTTGCAGGTTTTAAATTGCAATAATCTAATACTTATGATGTGCATTCAAGTTTGGTACCTGCTTAAGGTTATGGTCATACTTAAGGTGAAGACACAAGTAGGTGATAAGCTGTAAATTAGATGGATAATTTGTCGTTCGTGTTGCATAATTATTTATAGACTAAAATTTTCTCCATTGATTAGGGGCAGTAAGTAAATTGGTTATTGCATTGAAGTAAAGCTAATGATGAACTAACATTCAAATGTTGGATCTCTGGCCCCATGGTCAAGGTCACTCTTACATGTGAATGATGACTCAGATGGAAGACTCAACCTGTTGTCATTTGCATCCAGTTTGTAATACAAAACCAAGTTTTTGGGTCTACAATGTGAAAGCTTATTTTACTGGCTGATCAGGTTTAATACTGTTCATTTAAGCAAAAACCAATGATGTCGCGATAGCGACTCTAGTTTTATTTATATTTATTGAATATTTTTTGTTGGGTGTGCATATATAAGTACATCAGAGCTCTACCTGGTTTTGGTGTGTTTTTATTTTTATCCTTCAACTTAATCAAGACTTTCTGACATGGTAACAGTAACTGTGACAAATTGCTTTCTAGGGTATTCATTATCTTCAATAATAGTTTTTGTTTAAGATTTTAGGCGTTACTCAAGTTTTAGTATTGTTGTTTAAATTATACCCCCACAAACGGTGTTTGAGAGGGGGTATATAGGAGTCAGTCTGTTGGTCTGTCAGTCTGTTGGTCTGTCCATCCATCCAAAAAAATTGTGACGCAAACTACTTCTACATTTCTTATCCGATTTGTGTGTGCATTCATAATCAGGTGGAGAGGTGGGTGACATAAACTTGACTTGAGTTATCTCAAGATTACAGAGTTATTGCCCCTGATTCACTCTAAATATCTTGCGACGCAGACTTCTTCTACATTTCCTAACCGATTTAGTTAAAATTTTGTGTGTGCATTGATAATCAGCTGGGGAGTTGCATGACATGAATTACTTTTGAACTTTCTCAAGGATGGCAGAGTTTTTTGTCTTGGTCCCATTTTTTTTAAATATCTCCCTTCGTTTAATTCTGTTTTTTCTTGTCCGGAACATAACTCTAAAATTAAACATTAAAATTAAAAGTATTGACTTTAAACTTAAAATGTAAACAGATGGCGACTAGGAGAAGTGTGATGTCCAAGAACTGTAACTCTACCTTGTCTCATTTTTGTGTCGCCTGCATAGCATGGCAGACACATAGGGATCACTTTGTCCGTCGTCGTCGTCGTCGGCGTCGTCGTCGGCGTCGTCGTCGGTGTCGTCGGCGTCACACTTTCTTGTCCGGACCATAACTCAAAAAGTATTTGAGGTAGTCACTTGAAACTTAAACTGGATAGATCACATTGAGGAATGAGTGCAGTGCACAGAATGTAACCATGACTTTCATATTATTTAATGAGTACTTACCTTTGTGATTTTCAGTCTTTATTTTGTTCCAGGCATAACTCTAAAAGTATTTGAAGGTGCTGATTAAAACTTTATAGTGATAGATTACATTGAAGGAGTGCAGTCACATAAATGATAACTCTACTTTTTTCTCCTGATTATTGTCCTTTGTTGTTTATCTTTATTTTTGTCAGGAGCAACATAAAAGTATTTGAGATATGCTTTGAAACTTCATAGATGAAAGATATTTCATGGATTTGTAGTGCAGTGCATAAGAATGATAATCTGTTTTATTTTCATTGAGTTTATTTCCCTTTGGATTTTCAGACTTAATTTTGTCTGGGCTAATCGAAACGTAGTTTTGAGGTGTTGACTTGAAACTTCATAGATCTCAATTGGGCTCAGTGCAGTGCACATGATGATAACTCGGTTTTCTTTTTTCCTTGAGTATTGCCTTTGTTGTACTCTAGACTTCATTTTTTTTGACATATCTGAAAAGTATTTGAGTATTACTTTGAAACCTCACAGGTGGAAAGATCTTGAGTGCATTGTGCAATGATAACAAGTTTTTTTGGGTTATTTCCTGTGTTTATTTTTTTGGATTTTAATTCTTGTGGTGCTAACTTGTAAATTAGTTTGAAGTGTTGTCCTTAACATTTATAGTAGATAATCTCGATTGGTAGGGTGCAGTACAACAGAATGTATCAATAATGTAATGATTGACTACAACTTGCAACATATATAAAATTAACGTCAAATGCTTAATGTCATAATTTTTTACAGTTAATGTTTGAATTATAGTCATTGAACTCTCTGATGAAGACTTATAGTCGAAAGTGTCTGGGCAAATTAATTAATATTGCACTGTTTGAATATTTTTATTTCCCCCCCCCCCCCCCCAAAAAAAAAAAATTATTATATAATTATATATTATGGTGGTGATTGTTTGATTTGGTGTTTTTTGTACCTCACAAAATAGATTTCTTTAATCATAATTTTCAAAGATCGATTTTCTAGTCTAATTCTTCATAACAAACATGTTAAATGCAGGCAGACAAATGTTCCGAGGACACACCCAATCTGTTTAATTATCTCCTTTGTTAAATTGCTTTTTTTTTTTGTCCGAAATATTCGAATTATTATACCTGTATTTACTTGAAATTAAATGATTTAATAGATGGCGACTAGGAGAATTGCGATGTCCAAGAATTGTAACTCTACCTGGTCCCATTTTTTAATTACCTCCCTTTTTTAAATGGTTCTTTTTCTTGTCCCAAATATAACTCAAATATTATACATGGTATTTACTTGAAACTTAAGATGTAAACAGATGGCAACTTGGAGAAGTGCAGTGTCCAAGAACTGTAACTCTACACTTTTAAACTTCTGTGCCAAACAACCATAACTGACTCTCTATTCCACTTTAAATAAAAACTTTGCTTACTTATTACTTACTATCATAACCAATATACTATGTATACAGGTTCTTATCTATGCTCTGCCTGGAATCTGGCTTCTCCTGTATCAAAACATTTTGCGGG
>CM037782.1:14489911-14539911 GCA_021229015.1 Solen grandis
ATGTTTTCAACAAATCCAAATAATTTGAACAATCTTTAATAATCAAAAGAAACATCTGGGCAAAACTATCTTAAAAACCAGTCAGTACTTTTGGAAGAGAAGATTTTTGAAGTTTTATCATTTTTCCCCCTTTTTGTTGCCATGGCAACCAGATTTTGGCATGGAATTTAATTCTTTGAACAACTTTGGAAGGGGACCACCCAATGAACATTCCTGTAAAGTTTTATGAAAATTGACCCAGTAGTTTAGAAGGAATGTTGTTTAAGTTAAATGTTGACGACAGACGGACGACGGACGCCAGACATTCATTGGTTACATCACAAACTGTGCAGAATATATTGGAATGACCATATGTACAGGGGAAACATAGTAGCAGACAAACTTACATCCACTGTTCATATCTTAAATCATATTATTAATCCATTTAATTGTTTGAAATATAGAAATAGTATTTCAAAATTATTTCCTGAGATATTTTATGACAGTTGATTGATAAGGCACACCCACCTCCAACACCCCAGGGTCGCTTGAAGGTCACTCCTGGGATTTTCTTGCTGCTGTTGTCTTGCAACATACGACCTGGAGCAAAGAAAAACAGTCAGTATAGAAATCAGGATCATTCTACAATTATAACTGTCTTCAATGACAACAAAAATTATCATTGAAGAAGATGAATACCCCACGATACTGCTTTATTAAAGTTACTGTTACCATGTCAGAAAGTCTGGAAATAAATAACAAAAGCAAGTAACTCTTTTAAAATCAAGCAAATAATGATGTGCTAACAATATGCTCAACTTGGCTAGGTACTTAATTAGTCTTGTTAAAGTTCATCAAAATCTAAACAAAGATAGCTGAAAAATAGGTTGGACAAAACAGTCTACATGATGGACCAAATGACAGACTGACTGATACGACTCCAATAATGTCCCCATAAATTTCGTATCTGGGGGTATAAGTACAAGAACAACATATAGTCCTTTAAAAATATGAGGGAAACAGAATTGTTTTGAACTGATACTAACTTAATTTTTACTTTTTCATCTTCAAAAATATTGTAACAAAAACATTTTGCCTTATATTATGAACTTTACCCCATCTTCCTTGTAATCATTTTAATCACTGTAACTATCATCATCATCATCATCATCAGCATCATCATCATCACCAAACCTAATCTAAGGGACTTAACACCAACCCATGACATGGGGTGGTGACAGAGTTGTGAAGAGTTACCTATCCTGTAGATGTGGGCCACAAGGTACAATTCCTTCTCAAGGTCGTCGTTGGTCAAGTCCTAAAATATATAGCATGCAGTATCATGATAACCATGATAAACTAGAAGCATAGCTACAGCTGTGCTCAGGAGTTAAAATTGACATAATGAACAGAGGGGCTAACTCTGCCAAAATTGTCCAAATCCCAAAATCCTGGCAAAATGCATGGGGCACTGGATGACAATAATCCTGTGAAGTTTGATTAAAATCCCTTGAGAAATGTAGGAGTTGCACTCTGAAGATATTTATCAAATTAATCAAACTTAATGAAGGGAAATAACTCTGTCCAAAATGATCAAATTAAGAGATGCCAGGTTGCCTGGATAGCATAGTGGTTGCCTGTCCAGACACATGGTTTTTCTCTGGGCTCTTCGGTTTCCTCCCACAATAATGACCATACATGCCTCCACCAGAGCCATGGAGAGTGATTAATATAAGTTGTGATAACTTGTTTCGAAATGGATGTTAAATAAATAGATTTAAAGTTAAAAGATGCCAGACAATGTATGCTTGAGCAGTTGATGATTATTATCCTGTGAAAGTTTGGTTAAAATCCATTCAGGAATGCAGGAGGAGTTGCACTTGGAAGATATTTCGCACAAAATTTGAAAAGGGGCATAACTCCATTAAAAATGAAAGAATCACAAAATCCCATCAACATATAGGGCAATTGATGTCAATAAGCCTGTGAAAGTTTGGTCAAAATCCATTCAGAAATGTAGGAGGATTTGCGCTGGGAAGAAAATTTTGACGCCCTTTGGAAAACCTGGCTAACAAAAATTACTGTATTGATCAGCTAATGATGACCTAGCAGAAAAAAAGACCATATCTCCCTCTGTGTTTGATTTTTAGGATATGTTGGTAAGTAACCAAGATGTCAATATGAATGTAAATTCTGCAATAACCCAACACACTGTGTCCTAATGGATATATACTTTAATGCTGATATTGAAAAAACACAAGAATGTTTCCAGAGCAGTCTCCTCAGATATGGATCTTGACAAACAAGACAATACTAAATCAGACTCAAACCGGTAAAAAGATTTTGCCCAATCAAGAAACCATCAAAAATTTTGGGTACAGTGTTAGAGTTTGTTGAAAAATAAACATAAAATAAATGGGCTGATACGCATCTTACACTGACTGGGGAGACGTACCGTGAAGAGGCCGTAATTGTGGTCCAACTTGGCCAAATCTTCTGGGGCAGACTGTTTAGTATGGCGCACCAAGAACTTCTCCCTGTAACATGGGTGTAAGCTGAACATTATTACGTGAACTGGTCAATAAGTAAAACCAAGGAATAGAGGGAACTAAGTGACTATTTGGTATGACACGCATAAATAAACCATGGCCTATCACATTAACATACTATTTACAAATATTTTGTCAGGAAATCTGAAATATTTGATATTCCTATTTATAAGTGCTTCAATTTCAAGAACAGTATACTGCAAAAGTTCCAACAAATACACAGTTATCATTAAGATGTGAATACTGAACTTCACATTTCTGAATCCTTTGTTTTGCTTTATTTTATGTTGGTTGTTTGCTTGGATCTGAGACCCTCACCATTGTTTCAGTCATATGGAGACTCTGTCTACATGAGACAGACGTAATTCTTCTGTTAAGATGTGCCAAAACCACTTGTCAGGTACACTGCAGCCAAGGGATCAAACATGTTGACCTCCCAGCCACAGGGCAGACATACCAACTTTAATATTCAGGGAAGACATTCTCCCTCTTGATTTATAAAACAAAATTCATATTGTGCATGATGGGCTAGCTGCATAATTGATGAAGAGAAAATCTCTATCCTGGTGTTAAGGGGGTGAAGAGAAGAAGAAATACAAGGGGTGTAGCCCCTACTCACGTAAGACATATACACTTGTCCTCCTTGACCTGATATAATGACAGCAGTGTTTCCGTAGAGTCTCCCACGTTACAGCCAAAGTTTTTGAAGCTGGTCAGCAGATGGTGTGAGGTGATGCCTGCCCCCATGTCTCCCTTACTGGAGTCCTTCCTCATGAAGATACAGGACGGCTAGGGGAGGGGATAAGAATTTCCAATGAAAAAGGAATTTACACACATACTGATAAATATCAAATAGAGAAAGTTGAAAATATGTGTATGTGTATGGTTGGCTAGAAAATTATAATAGTACCAATAAGGCTGCTAACCTCAACTGGCCTCTGTGTTGTACTTTATCAAACACCAGGTTAGTGGCCTGAAAGTTACTGGTCAGCCACACTTTCAGTCCCAGAATTTCTCACCTCTTGTTAAAATGAACAAGAGGGCCATGATGGCCCTGGATCGCTCACCTGAGTACCATTGCTACAACTGATTACAAGGTTTTTAAACAGACAAGAATTCTGATATAACTCAATCTTAAACATTTTAGCCCTGACAATACTACATACCAAATATATAAGCACTGGGCCTTATGGTTTCAGAGGAGAAGACTTAGTGCGGGGTCATTTATCTCCAAAGGGCCACCATTTTGAAAATCTTGATAATGAACCATTAGATGATGCTACATACCACATATCTAAGCTCTAGGCCTAATGGATTCATAGAAGAAGATTTTTAAAGATTTTCCTATATAACTCTATGTTAAACAAGTGACCCCTGGTGCGGGGGCATTTATCACCATAGGGTCATGATTTGTACAATCTTGGTAATAAACCATAAGATGATGCTTCATACCAAATATCTAATCTCTAGGCCTTATGGATTCATAGAAGAAGATTTTTAAACATTTTCCTATATAACTCTATGTAAAACAAGTGACCCCTGGTGCGGGGTCATTTATCACCATAGGGCTATGATTTGTACAATCTTGGTAATGAACCATAAGATGATGCTACATACCAAATATCTAAGCTCTAGGCCTAATGGATTCATAGAAGAAGATTTTTAAAGTTTTTCTATATAACTCTATGTAAAACAAGTGACCCTGGTGCGGGGTCATTTATCATCGTAGGGCTATGATTTGATTTGTACAATCTTGGTAATGGCCCATAAGATGATGCTACATACCAAATATCTAAGCTCTAGGCCTAATGGATTCATAGAAGAAGATTTTTAAAGCTTTTCCTATATAACTCTATGTAAAACAAGTGACCCCTATTGCGGGGGCATTTATCACCGTTTGGCTATGATTTGAACAATCTTGGTAATGAACCATTAGATGATGCTGCATATGAAATATCTAAGCTCTAGGCCTTATAGATTCATAGAAGAAGATTTTTAAACATTTTCCTATATAACTCTATGTAAAACAAGTGACCCCTGGTGCGGGGGCATTTATCACCGTAGGGCTATGATTTGAACAATCTTGGTAATGAACCATAAGATGATGCTTCATACCAAATATCTAATCTCTAGGCCTTATGGATTCATAGAAGAAGATTTTTAAACATTTTCCTATATAACTCTATGTAAAACAAGTGACCCCTGGTGCGGGGGCATTTATCACCGTAGGGCTATGATTTGAACAATCTTGGTAATGAACCATTAGATGATGCTACATACCAAATATCTAAGCTCTAGGCCTAATGGAGTTTTGCAGAAGAAGATTTTCAAAGTTTGCATTTTTAAAATCTATTTTTACAAGTGACCCTGGTGCGGGGTCATTTATCACCGTAGGGCTATGATTTGTACAATCTTGGTAATGGCCCATAAGATGATGCTACATACCAAATATCTAAGCTCTAGGCCTTGCAGTTTTGCAGAAGAAGATTTTCAAAGTTTGCATTTTTAAAATCTATTTTTAGCTCCTGTGACCTACTTTTTTAACCAATCTGAATAATTTGTACAACTTTGATAGAGGGCATCATAAGGATGATTCCTGTGAAGTTTGGTCAAAATCCCTTCAGCGGTTCATGAGGAGATGTTGTTTAAAGCAAATTGTTGACGACGGACGGACGCACGCACGCACAGACGACGGACGACGGACAAAAGGCGATCACAATAGCTCACCATGAGCACGTTGTGCTCAGGTGAGCTAAAAAGCTGTTTATTACATGCAAATGTTTCATATCCATTCCTGCTGTAATAAGGAAGAAAAGTGTTAACTGCCATTAAATGACTAGAGATGTTCAGAAAGGCACTTGATTTTCACAAGCAATCAATCATCTCCCTTTACATTTACCTCCCTTTTACATAAAACCTTGTTTTTAAGCAATAACATTGCTAGGCCAATTTTCTATAAACCCTACCTAGCACTTAATATTTACTGAAATAAGTAGGAACACATTCCATCATACTTACATCAATTTTGTTGTTTACAGAAGCACTATTGCTGGAATAAGTTCCTACCATGTATAAGGTTTAAGGTGCTTGTTTGTTTATTGGGTTATCATCATGCCAACAGAATTTCAGTCATTTGCAGATTATGTTTTCTTGAGACAGATATTATGCTACAACACCACACTGCAGTATCACGCCAAAGAAACATGGCATGATACCACACCCAGTCACATTATCCTGAAACTGGGCCAACCATGCCTGGAACTACCCTTAAATACTGAATGGCTATTTTTTAAGATTTTGATATGTAGCTGCCATGGATCTAACCAATGGGCCCATGGCCACCTGATTCTTGGGCAGATGCTCTAACCACACAGCCACCAGGATTTTAGGCATAACTTACAGCTAAGTAGCAATACTGAAATTGGACCTGACTGTCATATCAAAATTTACTCAGTGCCCCTTATATTTTAATGATTGTCTCTCATCTCTTACTTATTTACATAAAATCTCAGACTGTTTCTTCTTCTATGTTACATCCCTTTACACAAGGTGATCACCTACCCCTGGGGCATCAGCCACCTGCGCACTTTCCACATGCACCCGGTGTAGCCGCACAATGCTGCAATTGTCTGCATCCACCTGAATCCCGTCAATACGTGGCACCAGGTCCATACCCAGTTGTCTAGGCAACAAACAAAGCAAGGCAAACATAAACAACAATCAACACTCTTCAGATTTTCTTTTTCATTTTTTTTTTCATTTATTTACTTGGAATATACTGCAACCTTTTCAGAACATGAACATTTCTCATGACCCCTATTTGAGATCAAATAACTAAAATGGATATGATATTTCTCTATGAAAAAGATCAACTACTTTTCTGTGAGTGTTCATGGCAAACATGTGATAAACTTACTCTCAATTTCGGAAGAATGTTAAAAACATATTATTATTCTAGCCACTAATATTTATGTATTCAACCTTTTACCAAGATCATTAGTTCTTAATCATACTTTGTTGCCCCAGGATATAATACTGACAATCAACCTGTGACAAGACTTCTTATGTGTTGCCCCTGCCTATAACACTGGCATTCACATTGCTCCAGTCTATAACACTGACAATCAACCTGTCACAAGACTTCTTATGTGTTGCCCCTGCCTATAACACTGGCATTCACATTGCTCCAGTCTATAACACTGACAATCAACCTGTGACAAAACTTTTTATACGTTGCCCCTGCCTATAACACTGGCATTCACATTGCTCCAGTCTATAACACTGACAATCAACCTGTGACAAGACTACGTAAATGTTACCCAGCCCATAACACTGACAATCAATCAATAAATCAGATGGCTTATTTTCTCATATATTTTTTTTTATGTGGGCTTATATTACCTTGCTCATTTATTTGCTGTGTAACAATATAACTATGTTAACATGTATATGTTGTGCATATCTCCTATTATGGAGGAAATAAAGATGATTGATTAATTGATTGATTGAATGATTGAAGACTGCTAACCCTTTGCCATAGCCTATAACACTGAAAATCAACCGTTGACATGACTGTATTTACGCATTGCCCCAGTCTATAACACTGACAATCAACCTGTGACAAGACTGTACTTACGCATTGCCCCAGTCTATAACACTGACAATCAACCTGTGACAAGACTGTACTTACGCATTTCCCCAGTCTATAACACTGACAATCAACCTGTGACAAGACTGTATTTACGCATTGCCCCAGTCTATAACACCAACAATCAACCTGTGACAAGACTGTACTTACGCATTGCCCCAGTCTATAACACTGACAATCAACCTGTGACAAGACTGTATTTAGGCATTGCCCCAGTCTGTAAAACCAACACTCAACCTGTGACAAGACTGTATTTACGCAGTGCCCCAGTCTATAACAATGACAATCAACCTGTGACAAGACTGTATTTACGCATTGCCCCAGTCTATAAAACCGACAATCAACCTGTGACAAGACTGTATTTACGCATTGCCCCAGTCTATAACACTGACAATCAACCTGTGACAAGACTGTATTTACGCATTGCCCCAGTCTATAACACTGACAATCAACCTGTGACAAGACTGTATTTACGCATTGCCCCAGTCTATAAAACCGACAATCAACCTGTGACAAGACTGTATTTACGCATTGCCCCAGTCTATAACACTGACAATCAACCTGTGACAAGACTGTATTTACGCATTGCCCCAGTCTGTAAAACCGACAATCAACCTGTGACAAACTGTATTTAGGCATTGCCCCAGACTATAACACTGACAATCAACCTGTGACAAGACTGTACTTACGCATTGCCCCAGTCTATAACACTAACAATCAACCTGTAACAAAATTGTATGTACGCTTTGCCTCAGTCTATAACACTGACAATCAACCTGTTACAAGACTGTATTTACGCATTGCCCCAGTCTATAACACTGACAATCAGCCTTTGACAAGACTGTACTTACGCATTACCCCAGTCTATAACACCAACAATCAACCTGTAACAAAATTGTATGTATGCTTTGCCTCAGTCTATAACACTGACAATCAACCTGTGACAAGACTGTATTTACGCATTGCCCCAGTCTATAACACTGACAATCAACCTGTGACAAGACTGTACTTACGCATTGCCCCAGTCTATAACACTGACAATCAACCTGTGACAAGACTGTACTTACGCATTTCCCCAGTCTATAACACTGACAATCAACCTGTGACAAGACTGTATTTAGGCATTGCCCCAGTCTATAACACTGACAATCAACCTGTGACAAGACTGTATTTATGCATTGCCCCAGTCTATAACACCGACAATCAACCTGTGACAAGACTGTATTTACGCATTGCCCCAGTCTATAACACTGACAATCAACCTGTGACAAGACTGTATTTACGCATTGCCCCAGTCTATAACACTGACAATCAACCTGTGACAAGACTATATTTAGGCATTGCCCCAGTCTTGAACACTGACAATCAACCTGTGACAAGACTATATTTAAGCATTGCCCCAGTCTTGAACACTGACAATCAACCTGTGACAAGACTACACATATTGCCCCAGCCTTTAACACAGACCATTGACCTGTGACAAGACTGCACTTACGCGTTGCCCCAGTTTATAACACTGAGAATTGACCTGTGACAAAACTGTACTTACGCATTCCCCCAATCTATAACGCTGACAATTTCGTTCTTCACATCGCGGTCATCCTCAGACGTCAGCTTCTTTTCGACAAGCTGACCTCGCAGTTTGACCAGAGCTGCCATGTTCTGCATAATGCTCTTGAAGAGCGGGTTGTTTTTCTGCAGACAAAGCAATCAGCTTTCGATTAATAACCCCATCTTGTCTTCATGAAATGTGGGTGTAGGATGGGGCTCGACATGACAAGTGTGGTTCCTGCATAGTCCCACTACCATGAAGTAAGGATCTAGATCTCAACTTATAGTTACTGCAGTTTTGATGAAGGGATGACAATTGTGCTAAATCTTATAATCCAAATAGTCTTAAAAGTATTGACTGCCTATACGAGCTTATTTTTTTATCCATGTTTATTGTTTGAAAAGACAAGATTTCTAATATAATGCGGAATCTGTCAATTATTCTTACAAATGTGAAATTATTTTGTTTTTCTTTTTCTTTTTTTTCTTTTTCATTTTTAAACATCAAAACTTGGCTTTACCAGTATCTTCCCAGAACTAAATATTACTTTCTCATTGTAATACCATGGATATATGACTACAGGTAATCTATAATGTTTGTCTTTCTGGTTTCAGCATAAGAGTTATTATGAAAAACATCAAATCTATGAAGCTATTTGTAAAGGAGTTGATAAAACAGAGTAACATCTTTGTTGAAACCAAAAAAACTAGACAGCCAAGATGGCCCTGAAGACCTGAAAAATATTGCCTTCAATGCTGACACAAGCTACTATATTATAGCAATGTAACTGTTGTACTGAATACAAATCGAAGTCGAATTTGGCTGAGAGATTATGGTCATAAATATTGTCATGAAACTTCAAAATGATTGCTTTAGAAGTGAAGATGCTAGAGTATAAACAAAGAAAAATCTGGCATTTTTGATAATTAAAGGGCCATAACCATACATGCCATATCTCCCGGCGGGAGATAAAATCTCCCGAGATTTCGACTTGTCTCCCGATCTCCCGCCGGGAGGTGAAAATCTCCCGGTCTGACTTAAATCAAACCGGTTTCCCTTTGAACTCATTATAATCCATTTTATTACCGAGCTATGATACAGGATCAGGAAGATTACGTAAGAACATGTGTTAGTATCAATCCTGACCAGTGTGCTGTACACAGCCACAGGCAATAATTGATCGTCCTTATCCAATCAAATTGCATGATTCAGACAGGTAGCAGATTCGCCAGTCTATCAGTTGAAACAATTATCGTTGGGTAATTAGCGGCTATAAAGGCAATACTAAAGCTAGAATGAGTAAGGTTAGAATGCATTTGGTACATCGTAATAAAGTCGTAAATGATTGCTTTAAAGTATATCTTAGCATGGTCAAAAAGGTCCCGGAGAATAGCTAATCCTTACTTACCGGAAGTGTAAACAATAAATGATAATTAGATCAGCTGTTTACCAATCATTTAAATCTTAACAAAAACTCATCATATTGACACATCATAGAAAGTACACCTCAGCTAGCGGTAAATTGCAAATGAAGTACAATTTTCACACTGATTTGATTAACAACGGATATCGTCTGTTGAATAATATAATGAGATGTGATCAGAAGAGTTGGGTAACCACTTCATAACACCATACCGTACACGATAAATATTTTAAGCTAAATAGTATTTTAGCTAAAAGCAATTCAATTTAGAAAAAAAAGAGAAGAAAATACAGACAGAAGGTGCAAATATTATTAAATATGATCTAATATTTTATCTTTATTCATCCCCATTAATTAAAACCATATGATCAGAAATCATTCAATAAGTCAAAGATACTGTATCAATTTAAATGTGTTTGATGTTAATGGCATGATCTCCGATCTGTTACAATAATTTAGGTAGTGTTGCATTTAATGTGAAACAGTGATTGTGGAAAGTTAGGTTTCTAGTTGAATTAGATCTATTAATAAATTTTGAGATTTTTTGAGATATATTTTTTAATGGTATTTTCATTAAATGCAATAAACAGTATATAATATAAACTGTTAATAAATTTAATGAAGGGGTAATAAAATGTGTATTTTTTTAAATTTTTTATGAAGAACGTCTCTTTGATATATGTCGTCACTCGTAAAATCTCCCTGGCTGGACCCCAAATCTCCCTGTGAAAATTTCAAAACCTCCCTGGGAGACATACTGAAAATATGGCATGTATGCATAACTCCTGCCTTGATAAGCCTATCTCAGCCAGTCAAACTTGGCCTTGACATTATGGCTATAAATATAGTTATTAAATTTGAAGATGATTGCTTAAGAAATGAAAACAGAGTGAAACCTGGCATTTTTTTTTCAATTAAAAGGGCCATAATTCCTGACCTAATTGGCTGATAACAGTCATAAATCAAACTTGGATGAGAGATTAAGGCTATAACATTGTCAAATAGTTTGAAATTTTCTTAAGAAATGAAGATGCTAAAATGGAAACAAACTAATTGTGGACTGCAAATAGACAATGGACATTAATTGATCCTAAAAGCTAATCCTGAGCACATGTGCTCAGGTGAGCTAACAACACAGATTACATTGAGGATTAACTGAAGATATTTCAATAGTTATGAAAATGTAAACTTGTAAACGAAAACAAAAAGATATGATTGCAAGACCTATCATACAAAAATAAATATATTATTAAAAACCTACAAAACAAGAGAACCTCTTACCACAAAAGAGATCCCTGAAGTTTGTGCTCCATTCTCTAAGGACGTAGGCCACCTCCTTCACCATGCTGTCTTCGTCTGGGGTCACCGTTTCATACATACTATAAACACAGGGGAGGTAACCAATTAAAGCATACTTTACTGTCATACATTTCAAACACTACACTACATTACAAAATCATAAGGTTGGCGTGTTGAAACAGACACTTTACTTATTGTTGTGATGAGAGTAAAACAACAATTTCTAAATCACTATAATGAGGGTAGACAGAGCTAGAAAGTTTTTTTTCCCTGTTGGCACTTCAACTGATGTTAACATGCACTGAATGAATGATGTACAGAATAATTCTACAAAAGGGTATTTTCAGCAAATAAAGGGATCATCAAAACAGGATTACTGGTAAAGTAAAAAGAAATGGACTTTTTTTCAGAAACTAATTTGCTTGCAGTCACATGATGCATGGTTTCTTCACAGCTTATTAACCATTTCAGGGATTGCTTTGCAACTCTTCCTGCATTAGGATTTTCATTCCCTTTTTAATGTCATTCCATCTTTTTTCAGATGACACCTTTATCATGAGTCTTATCTGAGTCCACAGTCTATGCTATACTTTTTTCTTCCGCAATAATCTTTGAATGTGGACCAAGTCTCATCATTCAAAGTTTACTTTTCTTCTCCACCATAATTGAAAATAAAATGCTTTGCTCCACCCATGTATTTACCTCATTAGCATGAAGGGAGTGATTAGCCCATTAAGTGATACTGTTAGATATTTTTCTACGTTTCTGTTTCATAAAGCAATGCATGGACCTTGGGTTTTGTCAGGCATTATCTTAGATTCTTTGAGAGCTGTATATGCACTTTCTCTAATAATTAATCTTTAAATAAACTGAGCCTTTTAAACCTTCTTCTATTGCTATACCCATGTATGTAATCAGCAAAAGCCTTCTCCTGTCATACACCAGATCGGTTATCAATTAAAGCCTTCTCCTGTCATTCACCAGATCAGTTATCAGTTAAAGCCTTCTCCTGTCATACAGCAGATCGGTTATCAGTTAAAGCCTTCTTCTGTCATACATAACTCATGTAGCATCATAAAAGAAGGCTAATGCTCCTGGCAAATAGCTCTAAATTTAATATACAATGGGGTTTTGATCAAACTTAAGTTAAAGGAAATGTGTGTTTTAAATAAAATCAAGAGTTTAGTAAATGTTTATGTTATTATATGGACAAAATTACAATAAGACTGAAGATTTATAATAAATTCAAAGAGAGATTCAGATCAAGCCAATTCCGGTGGTTTCAAGCAAATCTGCACTTAAAGAAAATTGGTGGTAAGAACTCTAATTCAGGGAGACTTGAACAATCTAGAATCCTACAGAACTTTGAGTTTTCCATTTCCACTAAAACATCAAATGATCTTGACTTCAGACTTTTACAACCATTTCTCCTAAATACAGGGGAAGCTACCCTTGATAACATACAGACTATAGAAGCTATAGGATTGTCTTTTCCTGACTGCTTCATCAGTATCAAGTATTATCAGTAGGAGCCAGAACACAGGACTTCCTCATTAAACTGCTGATATGGAATGTTAATAAGATCGACCAGTTAATTCTCTCTCTGTACCAGACTGAACCTTCCACAGGGAAATTATCACCCTTCTTCAAATGGATAAACAGGATGCATTATACTACTGCTCTGTGTGTGAACACTTTATCAATTACACTGCAGTAAACTATGTTTAACCCTTTCCCTCATAGAGGAAACCATGAAAAGACCTATGCGAACAACATAAAAAAAGAACATAACACTCGCAGGCTGATCTGGTTTTATGCTGTTCGCTACTCCTCAGTGGTCTGGAAATGAGGATTTTGTAATTAAATTGGGTAAGGTTTAACTGTGGTTTTCTACAGATCAGGCTTTATGTGGTACCTATTGAGTGCGTCTATATGAGGGAAAGGGTTAAATTAAAAGCAATCCTCTGTTGTTATTTGACCACTGCATGGCAAGCAATATAATAAGTGAGTTACTGTAGGTTAATACTTGTCATTTTACTTGGAGATTTCATGTAGTATATAAATAATACAAGAAAACCTTGACCTCACTGCAGAGGTTGTAACAGTGTTAACATTTCTTCTCACAGGTCCTAAGGCCAAAAAAATAACAAATAAAATAGTTCAGTTTCTGGTCTCCCGACTGAGCCTCTTTTTTAACAACCGACCCTTAGATTTTTTTACCTTTCCAACTTTAAAAAATCTTTCCCATTTTTTTTTTAACCATCTGTTTTATTAAAAAAAAAAATCCCGACCTACCTATCCTCTTTTTTTTTTTGGCTGGCGACCAGAAGCAGAACTAGTTTTTCTTTTTTGGCCTAATACATGTATGAAGTTAACTGCCTTTTGTCATACGTTTTATAGTATTCTTGTTTTACTTGAATGATGATTTACAAATAGCTTACATTGCTTAATGATACTTAAATCCAACAAGTAACAGGCAGGATGCTCACACTTTGGAATGGTACAGTACAGATTACCGTTCCTGTGTTTTCATTTGACGATTTGTAAGGTATGTCTTGATACTTCCATAACATAAACCTGACTGTAGAATCAGGAGTGTCAATAATTCTAACATCTTTCTTATGTAGCTAGAAACAAGAAAGTCAAGGTAGAATGCTGCATTTCATTGGCTTTGCTTTACAGCCAAAAGACCAATGCAGGAGGGCTATACCAGAGGGATCTTCTTACCCTTCATTGTCCACCTTGCATGGCTTGATGTGAATGAGACAGGCTGGAAATATCCCCTGAAAGACAGAACATATGTACAACTTGTAATATTTGCATACAGAGCATGTGCAAAGGTTTGATTTTTACATCTCTTGCATTCCAAATTTTTCATTAAATGTGGCAATTATCTATCTTTTAAAGATTATTCTTGCTACTTATAATCTGAGTAAATTCATTTTTGATATGTGAGACACACAAAGAAATAAACTGATTGTGAAAACAAATATGGTATAACAGATGAAAGATATGCCTCATTTTGAGATAGATCATATACCAATATTACATCATAGAGACTCAGAATTTTCATTTTGATAAAAAACAGTCACAAATTATTGGTAACCAAAATATTAATAATCAAATTAATTTAGTAGAAATAAAAAAAAATACAAGCTGAAATTAAAGAAATTTGCAAGGAGCTGCAAATGTCTAAACATACGAGGTGTGTCCAAAAAGTTTGTGGGCAAACATTTTGTTAAGAAAAATAGCGCCATAATAACCATGTTTTGTTCAAAACATTTTATATTCATGATAAACACATCTCTGGACAAAATTTCATTAGAATACCCTGAACAGCAGGTAGTATAGACTCAGTTTTTGCCCATCTATCTGACGTTTGCAGTGCAGCTCATAACAGAATGAAAAATGTTTTCATCACTGTCATAAAAAATTAATTAATAATGGCGTGAAATATAGTGCCCTCTACGTTATTAGTACATCTGCTTACTCTATAAGTTGACTTCACTTCCTTAAATTCTTAACGCATTTGCTTACTGCTTACAATTACGGTCGTTTTGTAGCGCACGTTTTATTGTGTGTCAGTAGAATGATGATGTCATCTGATGCTGAGAAACAGCAGATTATCATCAGATTGTGCTAATCATTTTGACAAAACACCCAAAGACACTTTGAAAATTATGCAGACAACAGTCGTTCCCTGGTATACAAGTGACATAAAGCGTTATTCGAACAGGCAGTCCTTTTACAAGTATGATAACAAGTCTGTTCTACCATTGATTGCGAATGGTGCCGTCATCTCAAGAGTGGAAGAGCTCGTGCTGGAAGACCACTGCATCAGTATTCACCATATTACTGAGCATCTAGGAAGTTAGCAGATAGAATGTAAATAAACTAAAACAGAATTTTGATATGAACAAGGTATGCCACATAAAGGTTCTGCGACTTTTGTCCGAAGAAAAGAAAATCCAAAGTGTCTATACCTCTAGTAACTTGATTGTTATTTTGACGCTGACATCATAACACCATTTCAACTGCGTCGCACGTCTGATAGTGTGTTTGTTTGAAATGTAATTATCTACTCATAGTTTAAACAAAAACTCGCAATATTTTGTGTAATGTTCACTAAAAATATGGTAATTATGAAGATATATTTCTGTAACGAATATTATGATTTATTTTCATTCCAGTGTTGGTGTCCACAAACTTTTTGGACACACTCGTAAATCTTAATATTGTAAAAATAAAGAAAATACTGAAATCTTATAAGACAGATCAAAGCCAAGCTACCAATTTGTCCTTCTGTTTGAATAGGGAGCCCCTGTACCAGCCTGGAAAGAAAACAAAAACATCAGATTTCTCATCATTTATGAAATGTTTGTACTCTGGGTGTAACATGAATCCTAAATACATTCCAATTGGTTTGGTCTCCAAATACAGTGTAATATAACAGGGTGTAGTTCACAGGGCTTCTTGCTTTGGGGTTTGGTCTTCAAATACAGGCCAATACATAACAGAGTGTAGTACACAAGGGAATCTTGGTTTGGCTATTTGGACTCCAAATACAGTCTAAAATAACATGCATCTGGGTTTGGACCACAGAGTCAGTGTAATTATGGATGTAGTTAAATTTACAACTGTAATATCTTCCTGTATAACTCATGTCCTCTAGTATTTATATCAACTTGTGTGAATGCATTTGGCAAAAAGGAATTGAAGACAACTATTAAACTGTCAAATTCTCCTCCACCAGTGATGTAAGGGGAAATATAAAGTAATTCCCATGATTCATCAGCATGAGGGGTATACAGCCAATACATCTATCAATATACACAGTCTACACATACAGGCTAGAACAGTCCTGTAGGAATGACAGGGTATTGATTTCTAATATAGTCCATCTAAAGTTTGAACAGATAAATCAAGACTCTCCCTACAAGACCAGTCAGTCAAATGCTCATCGTGAAGTTCTCCCACACAATCCAATTCTTATTGATTGCGCACCCCCCCCCCTCCTACACACACATTAACACCAGAGCCAATCTGGCCAATCTTTGGTGGTTTTTATAGTAATGTCTTGTTAATCAAGTTGTCTCAGAGCAAATTAATTTCCCTCCAATGTGCATTTTGCTCTGTATCGTTAATCCAGCTTTTTCAAAATGGCTGTAAAAAAGAGCTGTGTAGATTAATGAGACTCCTCTGTTAAGTAGTATGTTTCATTAATCCAGCCATTAACAATCCAGCCACTTCAGCCTGCAAACAGGTGACTGAATAAATGAGGTTCTACCTCATATGATAAAGCCATTTTACAATCCACCCAAACAACTGAATAACAAGTATACGATGTGACACAGCCATTTTACAATCCAGCCACTTCAGCCTGCAAATATAGGTGACTGAATCAACAAGGCTATACTGCATGTGACACAGTCATTTTACAATCCAGCCACTTCAGCCTGCAAATATAGGTGACTGAATCAACAAGCTATACTCATTTTACAATCCAGCCATTTCAGCCTGCAAGCATAGGTGACTGAATCAACAAGGCTATACTGCATGTGACACAGCCTTTTTACAATCCAGCCACTTCAGGCTGACAGAGTGAACAAGTAAGTGGAGGTCAAAAAAAAATATATTATCATGTCTTAAGTCTTTGGAAAAACAGTTTTCTAGTCTTGGTAGAACTTCCTGATACTGCTGAAGAAATGAAGATGTAAGATTGTAAAAATGGCAAACATGAGTGATGTTCTGATATTTCAAGAGCCTAAAATATTTAAATATTGCTCTTTCTGTCAAATATTAGACATACAATCGAACTCAACTGAGATATTGTTGCGATTATTTTTGTGTAAAAGTAAAATGATGATAACATAATA
This sequence comes from Solen grandis, assembly GCA_021229015.1. Classification (NCBI taxonomy): domain Eukaryota; kingdom Metazoa; phylum Mollusca; class Bivalvia; order Adapedonta; family Solenidae; genus Solen; species Solen grandis. The sequence goes on from CM037782.1 coordinate 14,507,238, forward strand.
ATTGCAGATGACAGTGTAAACAAAGTATAAACCTGGCATTTTTTTTATCATCCAAGGCCCATAACTCCTTACCTAATATTTCAATATCAGCCATAATCGAACTTGATCGTGAAATTACGGTCATAAAAATTGTCAACAAGTTTGAAGATGAAGTTTGAATGAAGTTGCTATAGAAAAAGTAAAATCTGGCATTTTAATATATTAAAAGGGACGTAACTCCTGACCTAATTAGCCACTATTAGCATAATCAAACCTGATCCAGGGTGTAAACAAATGGAAATCTGGCATTTTTATAAATCAAAAGGAGCTTAACTCCTGACCTAATAGGTCGATAATCTAACTTGATCAAGAGATTATAGTCATTAACAATGTCATTAAGTTTGAAGATGATTGATTAAGAAATGAAGATGCTAGAGTGTAAACAAAGTTAAATCTGGCATTTTTCTGTATTAAAAGGGGCATAACATTTGGCAAAAAATTATGGTGAATCCACTGAAAATGAATTAATCTAAAAATAGTGTCATTTCTGGGGAACACCATGTGGTGAGTTACTTTCATACTGTTCAAAAAACACCTCCACATTCATTAGCCTCAGACATTTCATAACGAGTATTCAATGATCCTTAATGTCACCACCTGGTTTGATTTGATTTGAATAGCCATCAAGGGCTTACAAATGGTTTACCTAACAACTCCTTCCAGGGATCTTGACAGTACTGAAAGGTTAAACTGTACTTGAGCACTCATATTTCAGCAGATAAATGACAACCCTTCCCCTAAGAACAGCAGTTGGAGACAAATGATTATCAGGAAAAAAAATTAGGTCATTCATCACCGTACACATCCACAATGGGGATCAAGCCCACAACCCTTGGCTTCACAGCTAAGCGCTTGGACCTCAGTCACCAAGGCTGGTTATGTGAAACCATGGTACCTATTCTTAGGTTGGGCACTGGGAACTCATTCATTCATACAACTAGTAAATAACATTCCCATTTTTCAAGTAATATACAAGAGGGCCAAGATGGCCCTAGATCGCTCACCTGAGAAAAGTATCATTCATTGCCTGTACAAAACAGATTGCTTTAGAATTAAGATGATGAGGTGAAACAATGTTCAGGAATTTTCTGACCCCATCCACAAAAGATATCATCATGACAAACATTCTGCCAAAGTTTGAGGATGATTGGACCAAAAATGTTGCCCTCAGAGTATAAATAAGATTTTTCTAAGATTTGACCTACTGACCTACATTTCTGTCCAGCCCCACCCATTTTCAAACTGGTTCAAGATATCATCATGAAAAACAATCTGACCAAGTTTGAGGAGGATTGCATCAAAACTGTGGCCTTTAGTGTGTAAACAAGATTTTTCTAAGATTTGACCTACTGACCTACTTTTCGGTCCGAAAAGTTTTGAGATATTGTTGCGATTATTTTTGTGTAAAAGTAAAATGATGATAACATAATAATTGCAGATGACAGTGTAAACAAAGTATAAACCTGGCATTTTTTTTATCATCCAAGGCCCATAACTCCTTACCTAATATTTCAATATCAGCCATAATCGAACTTGATCGTGAAATTACGGTCATAAAAATTGTCAACAAGTTTGAAGATGAAGTTTGAATGAAGTTGCTATAGAAAAAGTAAAATCTGGCATTTTAATATATTAAAAGGGACGTAACTCCTGACCTAATTAGCCACTTTAAAAACCCCAAATCTGGTTTTTATAAATCAAAAGGAGCTTAACTCCTGACCTAATAGGTCGATAATCTAACTTGATCAAGAGATTATAGTCATTAACAATGTCATTAAGTTTGAAGATGATTGATTAAGAAATGAAGATGCTAGAGTGTAAACAAAGTTACACTCAAGATATCATCATGAAAAGTTCAAGATATCATCATGAAAAACAATCTGACCAAGTTTGAGGAGGATTGCATCAAAACTGTGGCCTTTAGTGTGTAAACAAGATTTTTCTAAGATTTGACCTACTGACCTACTTTTTGATCCAACCTGACCCATTTTCAAAAGGGTTCAAGATATCATCAAGACAAACATTCTGACCAAGTTTGAGGAAGATTGGATCAAAATTGTGGCCTCCAGTGTGTAAACAAGATTTTTCTAAGATTTGACCTACTGACCTACTTTTTGATCCAACCTGACCCATTTTCGAAAGGGTTCAAGATATCACCTAGACAAACTTTCTGACCAAGTTTGAGGAAGATTGGATCAAAATTGTGGCCTCTAGTGTGTAAACATCAAAATTGTTGACGGACGACCGACAATCAAGTATCCCAAAAGCTCACCCTGAGCTATGCTCAGGTGAGCTAAAAAGGATGTGTGTTCATTCCCTGCTGCCGATAAACAATTGGACTAAGGTGTTAAAAGACATTGCTTATTCATAACAAGATCAAGTAGGTCTAGTCGATATATGATTCATACAACTGAAACTGTCCCTAAATGTAATTGATAAAACTCTGCCCATCCTCATCAATGAGGAAGGACAATTGAGTATATTTCTTCCCTGACTGAATAATGGACTATTAACAAATGGTAACAAACAAATGGATGAGCCAAACCTTGCTAGAGGGAACAATACTTAACCAGACAACAACTAATGGTTAAAACAGCCTATATTATTTTCTTATAATTTAGTAATGGTTCATCAAATGATTCAGTTTCAGAAAGCTATTTGTTGGTCTTAGGGAAATGAGATTTGCAAGTGCTTTAAACAATGACCGTCTTATAATGATGGGCACAATTTCTGTAAAATTCAGCACTAAGGTGTCTGAAAAACATCAGCTTTCTTGGCAAAGAATCTAGAACCACAAGCTCTAATCACAATTGAAAATGCAAGTTGCTATCTTTGACTAGGAGAAATATTATACTTTGTTGTGTGGAATGTTTCAATGAAGATAAAAATGGACAAATATTTTTCCTGAAACAATAGAAACTAATTATTTTGTTTTGCTTAGAAAGGCAATAAATGCTTCATATCACAGAGCAAATAATAACATCAATATTCATTAATGATGAAGGAATGGTCAAGGTTGAAAAGGCATATATGGTGTGCAAGTGAGGACTATGATGATGATAATGATTACGGTTACCGGTAAAGGAATACACTCGGCTCATTTCAAACTATGCCATAAAATAGACCTACATTAATGCACCATTTTGACATAATTATCTTTATTATACTTGCTGTAATAACAAAAGATATGTTTTTTTAAAGTTTAAAGTGTGTTCATGTAGGTATTGACCGTCTATGATCTTCGCTATCTTTGTTCACATTTATCTTTGTGTGACGTCATGAACACACTTCCATTAGTCACCGTTCACACTACACCACCTCCATCACCCTCATGAGCAAATTATTAAGTTTACAACAGAAACAAATACTCTTATAAAAGTAAAGAATTATAAAAGGGGCCTCTGTTGCCGAGAGTGTAAAGTCGCAGACTTTTAACACTCAATCAGCCCCTCATTGCGTTGGTTCGAATTCCAGCAGGGTAATTCAGATTTTCATGTGAGGAAGCCTTCCAGGTGGCTTGTGGTAGGTCAGTGGTTCTACCGGGGTGCCTCCGTGTATTTGGGGTCTTCCTCCACCTGTAATTAGCTGGATGTCGCTATATGACTGATATACTGTCAAAGCGACAGTAAATGCAAATAGTCAATTTAAGTCAAAGAATTAAAAGACAAATGTATTCCACATATCCGTGTACTGTATTACTGAATAACAATGTACTGCATTCGGAATGTAAGTAAAACTTAATAAAGGTCAACAACAACAATATCATTTTCGTTATTATCTATTAAATGATGACGCTATAAATGTATAGACTATACTGAAAGGCGTGGTTGTAAGGGTGGTGGGGGTCCAATTAAGTCTATATTTTGTATGAAATAGTTATGAAATCATCATGACTTGTTTCGGGCAAGTATTGTAACACCAATAACAGGGTAATAAAAGAAAAACTGATCCCTGGGGGATAGAGGAGGGGTGTCGTAGGTACCCACATGACTGGCTTTTGCTGACAGAATGGAATCGATTGATTTATATGGCTATGTGTGAACTATGGTTAACTTTCAAGATAATAGCTAATCACATAATGATGTGAAATATCGGTGGTCCATCTCCTCATTAGCACTTACATTTAATTATGGTACAACTTAGCAAAACAATGTCAATAATGTTATAAAAACAAAATTCATAATGATTTAATAAATTTGGAAAAAACTATCATATGTACAGGTATGTTTTGTTTATTCATTATTAGTCAATACAAGTCAATTTGATATTGTATTGTTTAAACTTTACATCATAAGGGTACTTGCAGGGTACTTGCATAAAATGTTATCATAGAATATTTGTGTTATTTCAGGTTATCTGATGTAAAATTGTCCCAAATCAAAAATCAATCAAAATAAACATTTTTTTGTGTAGTATGCATTCCAAATTGGAGTCAGATGGGAAAAAAAAGGATAACCATAGATGTACTGAAACTCCCAAACAACTGAAATTAAATCAAATTTGAAAATGTCAACTTCCATCGCTGAATGTATGATTATTCTGAATTCAACTTTTTATATCCAGTATATATATCATCGCAAATATAAATATAATCAGACAGAACTTGATAAAAAACTGAACTTTAATCACCCATAATTATATAAATGACATGTTGAATTACTTTTTGGCTTCTATATGAAATTAAGAAGGCAATCAAAATTTACTTTAAAAATACACATCTGCATTTAACATAATACCAGTAGTTCAGGAGTTATTTATTGACACAATAGGAAGGTTCTAAGAAAATGTAAAATTCTTGTCAACCTTTATTAACATTTACTTGTAGTAATCACCAAAGTGTGTAGATGATGTCATTATTCCATCTAGAAAGTCTCACGAAATAGCAAGTTATAATCAATGGCTGTGTTCATGCTGAGGCATATAACAAGTCTTTAAATAGTAATTTCTTGATTATTAGGCATTTGTGAATGAAATGCATTATTAATATGGGCTGTTCAAACTGATATTTTTCAATTCAAAGCAAGTTTTTATCAGCCAAGTGTATTCCTTTAAAGACGATGACAATATTGCCATGGCAACTCATCTTACCTGTAGCCCCTGAGCCATATTCTTCAAGGATGTGGACAGGGTCCCCCACAGTTAGGCCTAGTGTGGCATGTCTCCCACCTTTGTAGTTACAGATGGCTGCAAATACACAACAGGTGTCTGTCTTAACATTTCAAGGTTACAATGGATAGCAACATTCACTTCACACATACAGTCAAAAGAGAGAACTTTATGTTTATAATCTCAATCTCTCTAAAAGGTAAAAATATATATTTGCGACATATCCTCTGAAAGTAACTGACAAATTTTCTTTGGAGCAACTGTCATGGATTTTGAAAATTAAGGACCATATTAGTACCTTACAGGCTAGCACTACGGTGCTTAAGACTGGATCACATGACATCATTATGTCACATGACATCACTGAGTACTTCTGTGACCTGTATAAAACCAGATCAGCCTGCAAATAATCACTGGACTGGTCAGATTTTATTTTGTTTGTTATTTCCATACTTTTCTGACAAGAAGGTGAACCCTATTCAGTGTCTGATCAGACCTTCCCTACATTGTACTGTAAAAATTTTTTTTTTTTTTTGGTTGGGGTGGGGGTAGGGGGGACTAAATTTCGTTGATTTCATGGATGGCTCTATCCATTAATATTAATCCCTACAAAATAAAATGTTAAACCTCACATTTTCTAGAACATGAATCCACGAATATATGTACCAATAAAGTTAACTTTATATCATATCCCAAGAAATCAAATGTCTATGAAAATTAATGAGTTTACAGGTTCAAACAACATGATGACAGAATGATGAAGGGTTTAAATACCAGGATAACCCACGCAGCTCAGCGTACATCCCCTAAACCTGCCTGACATGCAAAGGTATGTGTATCCTCCCTTTTACATTTCCTCCACAACCACTCAGTTTATGTTCTAACAGGTGTCAGAGATCCACTTCTGAACCATGTATCACATAAACTGAACAGTTTTCTAACATTTCTTGTCCCAATCAGTGCTTTGATATTCTGTAATGAGAAGCAATAATGATGTATTTCTGTACCTTCCACATTCCAACCTTTTTCCAGCAGGTGAGCGGAATTTTGTGTCCGACCTGCTCAACATTTCTGAAATGCTCTTCAGAAACCAGCAAGAATATAGTTCTTCTTTGTTGTTTATTTGAAAATTTATCCCGGGAGACCAATCACATATGCTTCAGACTTCAAGACTTGTGTCAGTCTCATTATCCAAAGCAAATGTAAATCTGTCCAAATTTATCTTAAAGCAGACATGAGTTTCTGATAGATGTGTCTAACCTTGAACTTTTGAAGGAAGCTTGTATGATCTAAAAACTTTGAATAACTAGAGAGCTTGGTAAAATCTTATCTTTAAGTCAGAAAAATCATTAAATGATACCTTGGACACACATGTATTTACAAATTTAACAATTCATATCATTCTGTAGACAAAGTAACACTTTTTTAATAAGCAAACTGCAAAAAAATGAAGTTCCAAATTTAATTCAGTCAAAACCAACCTTATGCAGGCTTTACTGGGATGTATAGTTAGAGTTTTAAATGTAAATACATATTATTCTGCTGTATTGAAATAATTCATAGTGTGCTTCAGTGAATATATTGTATATCAGTAAATATATTGTATGTACAGTGGATAATTCTGTATGGTATTTAATTATTATATTGTAATGATTTGTAGTTTTAATGCATCAGTGCTCACACTGTCTGTCGCCAAAGGCACCAAATGCGACAAAATTATGAAACTGGCGCAAGATATTTCTAATTGGCTGATGTGATTGGCGCATATGAAGAAGAAATCAGTAAATTAGTACTACCGCAGTTGTTTAAGTTCTGTATGGCACAAATATACAGGTTGCTCTACACTGTATACTACTTAAAGTAACCAGCACCTGCTGTGGGATTATCCAATCAACACGCATTCTAAGGCTTCCTAATTATGCAAAGATGTGGAATTCTCGGATGGTACTGGCAGCTTATAACTTGTTTACATTGGTTTACAGTCAAAACGTCCCCCAGTCAAATCGTCCCTAATTTGGTCAAAACGTCCCTTATTTTGGGTCAAATCGTCCCCAAGCTTCCAGAAAAAGTCAAAACTTCTCCCTGTTCAATTGAAAAAGAAAATCCACACTTAACAATTGTGAGTTATGTTAATATTTTTATTAAAATGAAGTTTATTTATTAAGTAGAACTTACTGAAGGTAAGACAATATTGTAATATTGGAATAAATTGCATATTATTAAAATCACATATATTTCATAATCTTGCTTCTTGCTTGTTTGTATTTAGTATGTTTCAAATAATTTTTGTTTAATAGAAAAAAAATTAATTGGTGGTAGTTGTTGTTTATTATACGCCTTTTGAATTGATAATTGAAAAGCATATTAGCCAATTAGCAAATGTTTAAACAAGGAGATGATCAGTCAAAAAAGACGTGAAAACAGAAGCAGTTAAAGTGATAAAACTGATCATCACAATACGATTAAAGGATCTTGTATATATTTTCAAGTACCATCATGATGAAAGAGAAAAGCAATCTGGTGGATGGGAGTGTGAAACAATGGCTTTGTTTACATTGTTGTAATGCATAATTTAAGGATATAAATAGCGACCGTACAGGTAATATTGCTGACAAAAAAAAATAAACTCAACTCAAGTTCAGTTGAGTTGGTAATACTCCTGACAAAATAAAATAAAACAAGAGGCCCATGATGGCCCTAAATCGCTCACCTGAGATAAATAGGTTGACCCAAGGAACATCTGTACCAATTTATTTTAAAATCTGGCCAGTAGTTTTGAAGATGATTTTTAAAAATACCATACTTTTTTTCTTTTTGTTGCCATGGCAACTAGAGTTCTACATGGATCAAGTTTATTTTAGCAACTTTTGTGAAGGTTGACCCAAGGATCATCCCTGCCAAGTTTAATCAAATTCTGTCCAGTGGTTTCAGAGGAGATGTTGTTTAAAGTTTTCCCTATATACATATAAGGCAAATAAGCCCCGCCCCTGGCGGCCATGTTTTTTTACGGATCGGAATAATTTTAGCAACTTTGGTAGAGGTTGACCAAAGGAACATCTGTACCAAATTATTTTAAAATCTGGCCAGTAGTTTTGAAGAAGATGATGTTTAAAGTTGTCATATTTTTTTTCTTTTTGTTGCCATGGCAACCAGAGTTCTATATGGATCAAGTTTATTTTAGCAACTTTTGTGAAGGTTGACCCAAGGATCATCCCTGCCAAGTTTAATCAAATTCTGTCCTGTGGTTTCAGAGGAGATGTTGTTTAAAGGTTTCCCTATATACATATAAGGCAAATAAGCCCCGCCCCTGGCGGCCATGTTTTTTTACGGATCGGAATAATTTTAGCAACTTTGGTAGAGGTTGACCCAAGGAACATCTGTACCAATTTATTTTGAAATCTGGCCAGTAGTTTTGAAGAAGATGATTTTTAAAGTTTTCATTTTTTTTCTCTTTTTGTTGCCATGGCAACCAGAGTTCTACATGGATCAAGTTTATTTTAGCAACTTTTGTGAAGGTTGACCCAAGGATCATCCCTGCCAAGTTTAATCAAATTCTGTCCAGTGGTTTCAGAGGAGATGTTGTTTAAAGGTTTCTCTATATACATATAAGGCAAATAAGCCCCGCCCCTGGCGGCCATGTTTTTTTACGGATCGGAACAATTTTAGCAACTTTGGTAGAGGTTGACCCAAGGAACATCTGTACCAAATTATTTTGAAATCTGGCCAGTAGTTTTGAAGGAGATGATTTTTAAAGTTTTCAAATTATTTTTCTTTTTGTTGCCATGGCAACCAGAGTTCTTCATGGATCAACTTTATTTTAGCAACTTTTGTAGAGCCTCACCCAAGGAACATTCCTGCCAAGTTTCATTAAATTTTGTCCAGCGGTTTCAGAGGAGATGTCGTTTAAAGCAAATTGTTGACGACGGACGACGGACGTCGGACGACGGACGACGCACGACGACGGACGCCGGACGAAGGGCGATCACAAAAGCTCACCTTGAGCACTTTGTGCTCAGGTGAGCTAATAAAGCTGGTAAGAGCAATAAAACTGTTTCTTTTTAACATTGTTTTATTTTATCAATCAAAGAAAACATTATACATGTATATCGGTTTCCTTTAATCTTAAAAAGAAATTATGAAAATTTATAAAAGTGTTAAAAAAACTCCAAGAATACGGTATTTTGTGTGTGTGTGTGTTTTTTGTCTTTTTACGAAAGTTGCCATCATTGGTCAACAATTTATAAAAGTTCTATTAAAACTTATAGATTTCAAGTTTTTATTATGGCAAATAAGCAACAATCTGCTTTTGACCGAATACAAAGATATACAACAGAAAAATGGCAAGTACACATGTATATACATTCTGTCATCTTATTTTAAATAGACGCAGGAGTCTGCTATATAACAATGTGTAAATATGATATTTGATCGCAATGCATTTTTTTTCCTCTTAATTCTGATGAATATGACCTGTTTAAGTGTCAGAATTTCATTCTCAGTATACAGTCTCTTTTAATCATTTTATCCCAAATCTGATTTGGGGTAATAAATGATTTTTAAGAACATTTCATAAAGCGCTCGTTTTTACTGATATTCATTTATGATCTGTTTTCGTTAGATGCGGATCCAGAATGGACGGACTTGTATGTCAGGAATAAAAACCAAACAAAATTTTAAGTTTATTTATTTAATCTTCATTTAGAATTATTTGACAGTATTTATATTGTTTTTATTTCCATATATTTTTTATTTCTTTTGATTTTTAAATATTATGCATCAATTGAATATGCCTTTTACAGTTCAAATATAACAAATGCATATATCATACCTGTATATAAAGACAATAAAATTTCCCAAAAACATATTGGAGCCACTTGCATTAAATTTGGCTCCAACTTCTTAAATTTGGCTCTAATTTTTCTCATTTGGCAAATGTGTTTGGCGCAAACATTTTTACAGCCAGGGTGAGCCCTGTGCATTGTACTAATGTACTTTGTATTGTATGTATTGTAAATGTTCAACCTTCACACATACTTTACTGAACGCATTACCATAATTCTATCTTTTTCAACATTACACATGGGGTAAACACACACTCTAGAACTGTCACAATGCTTCCCATGCTCTATCAAAGGGGACAGCAGTAATTGATGAACACTAATTACTACTGTAATGTTGTTAATTGCCTGCTAATCATCATAGTTAGGCAGTATTTTCCCTACCAGGAACCTGTGACTATCAACGGAAATTCTAGCTATCACTAGTACTTGAAATGAGTAAAATCCCAACATTCGATTTAGGTGTAGTTCCTGTCACAGAAGTGATGTTCATCTAAAAGCAAACAACACTAAGACATTTTCTCCATGCCTCCCCTAGGAAATGCTAACAACTATGAACAAATTTTATTTAAATCTCTTTAAACTTATGAAAGTGGTTTGAACAGAGCCTTCCATAACTAACCCACTTTCAGAAAACCTCCTACATATCCCCACATAATGACCTTTATAAACAGGGATATATGATCACCTACTACGTGCCACACAATTATAAGATATACCTGGCATTCTCATTGATAGGGGGTAATTAAACAAATTCTCTTGCATGGTTGTATTTTATCAAGGTCAAGTTTATGAAAATTCTCTAGGTTTTTTTCAAGGTCAAGTTAAATTCACAGAGGTGGTTGTCTTTATCAAGGTCAAGATTATGACAAATTCTCTTGATGGTTGTATTTTTCAAGGTCAAGGTTATGACAAATTCTCTAAGCAGTTGTCTTTATCAAGGTCAAGATTATTACAAATTCTCTTGATGGTTGTATTTTTCAAGGTCAAGGTTATGACAAATTCTCTAAGCAGTTGTCTTTATCAAGGTCAAGATTATGACAAATTCTCTTGATGGTTGTATTTTTCAAGGTCAAGGTTATGAGAAATTCTCTAAGCAGTTGTCTTTATCAAGGTCAAGATTATGACAAATTCTCTAAGAAGGTTGTCTTTATCAAGCTCAAGGTTTTGACAAATTCTCTAGATGTTGTCTTAATCAAGGTCAAGATTATAATAAATTCCCTTTATGGTTGTCTGATGGTTGTCTTTATCAAGGTCAAGTTTATGACAAAGTCTCTAGGCAGTTGTCTTTATCAAGGTCAAGTTTATGACAAATTCTCTAGGCAGCTGTCTTTCTAAAGGTCAAGACTATGACAAATTCACTAGAAGGTTGTCTTTATCAAGGTCATGATAAATTCTATAGACCAGTCCCCAAATGGTAAAACACAACATGTCTTACAAACTGGCATACCATGCCCACACCCTTACAACTGAGCTACCATTAGCGATGTGAATCCAACACTGTGAAAATTTTGACCAAATACCTGTACCCAGCCAGTTGAATTCAGCCACAAACAACACATAAGGTGTGAGACAAGGAAGCAAGGCAGCATGATCTACATAATTATTAATTTTTCAATGCTTGTGTTTGCAAAATTTTGAAAGATTTACTTAACTCTCTACTTTATTACCAATAAAACATACAAGTGTTGGTATAATCAAGCTTCTGTCACAATAAAAAAAAACATGAAACCAGATCATATTTCAATTATATACAAGACCAAATGCTTTAATTTCTAGAAGATCAACTGAGTAATATTTATGGACTTTTTATGATGAGCATAAATCTATTATAAACCCTTTAAAAACCAATGCACAGTATGTAGTATCATACTTCATGATACTTGATTGGTTACAGTAATATCTAGTGAACTTCACAGATAAAGCAACCATAAAAAATCATGGGCTATAATTGTATGTTATCTCTAGTATACCTTTAACATAGCAAAGGAGATTCACCTGCTCCTGTTTCACAAGGTTCTGTCTTGAAATAGTGGTCTCAATAATGTGGTCTTTATGCTGAGGTGGTCTTTAAGCCTAGGAGGTCTTGATAAAAAGGTAGTCTTAAAAGTGTGTTCTTATAGCAGCTCGTTCACAGGATCTGACCTTTAGTTGCTGAGAAATAGAGTGCAAGAAATATGACAAGTGGGCATAACTCAAGGAAAATTGAAGCAAGTATGACATGCCTAATATGAGCAACTAGGCTTGGTAGTAGAAAAGACATAATTTTCTACTCTCCCTCATTAATGTTGGTGAAGTATTTGTTTCCTGACAAATAAAATCGACAAGAGTAGGTCACATTACACAGGAAAACATTGTTTCATTAAAGCAAATTCGGCGAAATCACTATCATATAGAATACAGTATCCCTGAAGCAGGTGCTTGCTGTTCCACATGACATGTTCCACAACAAGGCCCTCTTCAGCATTTCAGGGTAGCAATTCTGTAAGTTCAACCTATGAATTTAGCACATGCACGAAGAGCGAATGTGATCAGCTGTGACTGAGAATGTGAATCTGTGAATGTGCTTTTTAATAATACAAATTTCTATTTTCATTTGTCATCACTTGGTTGATCACATTCGCTCCTCGTGCATGTGCTCAGCCAAGTGATGACAAATGAAAATAGAAATTCTAAATACAGATTTTATATTTCTAAGTATAGTTTCAATACCGCCTGTGATGGTATTGCCTGTGGTGGGGAAAACACCCAATTTTTTACAGTCATGGATGGTTGCATTTGGTGACCATGCGTCAGTAGATGGGCATTGATATAGGTAATATACACACCTAGTTACAAATCAAATTCTTAGTCAAAATGACTATCTGTGAATGAGCTTTTTAATACTGAGGGGTCTAAAAAATCACTGAGGAGGTCTAAAAACTGAGGTCTAAATACTGAGGTAATCTCAGAATAGAATATTGAGTTATAGACACCTCAACAGTTGAGAGACGTCATAATGATGTCTTAACAATAAAAATGATTAAAATTTAGCATAAACCAGTAAGAATATAAAATGTAAAAGACAAAACAGTGATTCCTGCACAGCAAAATTTGTATCTGTATGTAAGGGGTCATTTTATGCACAAAAAAAGTAATTTTGTGAAAATTTGCAATTATTGAGTTCTTGCTCTAGGCACAGGTACCAGTATCGTGGAGCGCACGCACGCACACACACACACATTCTACTACTTTTTACAATAATATCTACAAGGTTTATTCCGCCTGATTGGTCCGGAACATCACTAAAATTTAATCATCAAACAACACGCGGAATGTCCAAATAAGTATCATTTTCATAAAAAAAATAATGTATTTATAATAAACATGTGAAATCCTAAGTAACTGGGTTCAATATTGAATGAAATATTACATAAAATCTAAAAATCATGCATGGGGACATCACTGTGGTGACAAGTCGGCGAGGTAAAATTGCACATTATCAGTGGATATTTTGAGCTGTATATGAGGCAGAAATTGAAGAACAGCGCCAATTCAAAGGTTAGTACAATTCATTATTTCGTACCTGCAAGAAACCTGTTGATTTTATTGTAGGGACAAATTCCAAGCCAAAATTGTATGTCTGTATCTAGTTTTCCATTCAGTTCGCCATGATGTTTCCAATTTTTGCACTGAAGTGATATCGATGTAAGAAAAGTTCTAGTTTTCAAAGGTATAATGTGTTTGCTATTCAAATACGTTGTTATTTGGCAATGTCATCGCATTTTTTATTAACTTATATACAAATATCGATTAGTTTCATGGGAAACAAAAGTCACCTCAGTGATGTTTCGGACCAATCTGGCGGAAATAAACCTTATAGATATTATTGTAAAAAGTAGAAGTATGTTTGTGTGTGTGTGTGTGTGTCCTCTACAATACTGGTACCTGTGGCTCTAGGGTGCTGAAATATAAAATCAAAGCTTATGAGGTGGACTCCATATAAAGGTGGTCTTCACATAGAGTGTTACTGTAACTGCCTGAGCTAGCCAGTATCCATAATGTAGACCATCCTTAAGACATAGATCTTCTGGTCTTTATGTACCAGTTACTGTAACCATGTCAGAGACAATCCTGACACAGGTGAAACACACAAACAGGTAAAGCTCTGATACACAACATGCCAAGGATATGCACAACTTAGCATTGTTGCTTTTAGTCATGTGATCTGACCAATAGTAGCTGAGAAATAGAGTGCAAGAAATATGACAAGGGGGCATAACTCAAGGAAAGACATGCCTGATATGAGCAACAAGCCTTGGTACTTACCATCATTGTAAAGTTAATATAAAATCTGACCAATGGTTGCCAAGAAATAGTGCAGACAAAATCAAACAAGAGGGCCATAGAGGCCTTGAATCGCTCACCTGAGTATAGGGTCTTCCAAAAAAAAAAACTAAAACATTTTGAAATCTGGCCAGTAGTTTCGAAGGAGATGATTTTTAAAGTTAATAAAATTCACTTCTTTCCATTACCATTGCAACCAGAGTTCTACATGGATCAAGTTTATTTTAGCAATTTTTGTGAAGGTTCACCCAAGTATCATCCCTGCCAAGTTTAATAAAATTCTGTCCCGCAGTTTCAAAGATATTGTTTAAAATTTTCACTATATACATAATTATAAGGCATATTAGCCCCGCCCCTGGCGACTTTGTTTTTTTACAGATCAGAATAATTTTAGCAATCTTGGTAGATAATTACCCAAGGAACAGCGTACTAAAACATTTGAAATCTGGCCAGTAGTTTTGAAGGAGATGATTTTTAAAGTTTCATAATCTTTTTCTTTCCGTTGCCATGGCAACCAGAGTTCTACATCGATCAAAATTATTTTAGCAACTATGTGAAGGTTCACCCAAGGATTAGCCCTGCAAGATTTCATCAAATTCTGTCCAGCGGTTTCACAGGAGATGTCATTTAAAGATTTCACTATATACATATAAGGCAAATTAGCCCTGCCTCTGGTGGCCATGTTTTTTTACAATCAGAATAATTTTAGCAATCTTGGTAGAGGGTTACCGAAGGAACATCTGTACCAAAACATTTTGAAATCAAGTAAGTGGTTTTGAAGGAAATGTTGTTGTTTTTTTAATTTTCTCACTTTTTTTCTTTCCATTGCCATGGCAACCAGATTTCTACATGGATCAAGTTTATTTTAGCAACTTCTGGGAAGGTTCACCCAGGATCATCCCTGCCAAGTTTAATCAAATCCTGTCTAGCGGTTTCAGAGGAGATGTCATTTAAAGCAAATTGTTGACGACATATGACGACAGACACAGGGTGATCCTAAAAGCTCACCATGAGCAGCTTGTGTTCAGGTGAGCTTAAAGATATATATTCAATAAATATAACAAATGGCCATAACACTTTTAAAATTAAGCTGGCCATGATGTGCCAACAATATGCCAAACTAGGAATGTTAAAAACCAGTCTTGTTATGCACAACAAGGCTTGGTTCTTACCATTTTTGCAAAGTTAAATCAAATCAAAATCAGATCAACTATAAGCCAAGAAATAGCGTAGACTAATCTCATATGCAGAGGGACATGTAGACTCAGTAATAACCCCCATATTGTTTGTACACCATGATGATCATAAACGAATCTTTCTCGTTTTCATTCTGTTTATCACCTCATCAAATTATGATACTTAATATTTTTTTTAAATTTTATTTCATTATGTAAACAAGAAATGTTTTGTAAAACATATAAGCCCCCCTCATATGCCATAATAATACATGTATATATGTTTGTTTATCTGTTTTGATATATCAAAGACTGAACACAAATATTTTGATATTAAAACAAAAATAAGTTATTTTACGAAAACATGATATTTCTATAATTATTATAAAATTAAATGTCAATGTCATCAATCCTCAATTTGTATCACTCATTAACTGTCATTGTTTTCAGTCTTTGCCAGCACAATTGGCTGCCACACTGCAGGAACTCTGCCTTTCTTCCTCATCTGGCTATTTGCTGCCCTCTTCCTTCCCCACACAGCAAGGGCATCGCAGTTTTAATGCAATTAGCACCATGAAATTAAGTGAAAAGCATGCAGACAATGAACAAGAATAATGTCTCATTTGAGTTTTACTTTGTATATTGCATCAAGTAAAGGTGAAAATGCTGAAAAAATCTGGTGAAAAAGATTTGACCAGAACCCATTTTGATCAGAATCTATCTTGGCATCAATGTCACTGTGACCTTGCCATTTGACCTAGTTATCCCTAAATCAAAAGGGGTCATTAACTGGTCATGCACAATCTCCATACTTATTTTGAAGTTCCTAGGCCCAGGCATTCTTAAGTTGTTGTTGTTGTTGTATTGGGGTTTACCGTCGCTGCGATAGTATTTCAATCATTTAGCGACGTCCAGCTAATTACAGGTGGAGGAAGACCCCCGAGTACACAAAGGTACCCGGGTAGAATCACCGACCTACCGCAAGCCAGCTGGAAGGCTTCCTCACATGAAAAATCCGAGGTCCCTACCGGGATTCAAACCCACAGCGCTGAGGGGCTGAGAGACTTAAGTTATTGATCTGAAATGGTTTGGTCACAATTTTAACATACAATCCCAGTAAATCAAGCTCACTGTGACCTTGACCTTTGACCTAGGGACCCCAAAAATCAATAGGGTTCATCTGCTGATCATGACCAATCTCCATACTAAGTTTGAAGTTCCTAGGCCCAGGCGTTCTAAAGTAACTGATCGGAAACAGCTTGGTCACCATATTCAAAATCAAGCCCAGTAAATCAAGGTCACTGTGACCTTGACCTTTAACTAAGTGACTCCAAAAACAAAAGGGTTCATCTACTGATCATGACCAATCTCCAGACTAAGTTTGAATTTCCTAGGCGTTATTGATCGTAAACTGTTTGGTCTACGGACCGACCAACCAACCAACCGACATGTGCAAAGCAATATGCCCCCTCTTCTTCGAAGGGGGGTCATAATTACACTAGTTGTATATATTTTATACAAAACTGAATATAAGTGGCAATTTGATACGGAGTTACTAGCAAGATAAGGTTTGTTTCACATACAGGTTTCCCTGGTGTATTCTTCCTGGATGTTTACAGAAACCATGACTCATGTGTTAATTTGCCTCATGAATATTCGTGTACACATTTTTGACTAGAAGATTCATAAACTACTGAACTTTAAAGGGTATATGAAACAATGAATTTTTCTAGGCCATACAGGCTGTGTAAAATCTGAGCTACATTGTTATATGAGCAAACAGAGGAGACCTGCACCAAGGCTCCAAAACATGTCTATATGATGTCTATATTGTTACTTGAAAAACATGTTAAGATTAAATCACTTCCAAATATAACATGATTTAAGGATCACAAACATAAAAAAGTGCATCAACAAAGTTGTCCTATAAATATTAAGTCAATCTAACCTTCTTCTCCAAAGATTGATACAGGAAGTAAATACTGAACAACTTTTAATTGTACATCGTTGAACTAAATGTTGTAGTTTAAGTACCTTCAATCAATAACCTATAAATTACTTAAAAACTACAAATTCATGGTTTTCAGCATTTTAAGTCAGTCCTTTTGCAGCTGGTATAAATTGTATCCAGTCAATAATTTGTTTAAATGCAAATATTTATATCTCTGTGACGGAAGACTTGCTCTCACCCTAGATAGTAAAACGAACATTTCTTGACATCTAGAGGAATTGAATTTATGTTATCATAATTATCAAATAACAAGTTGGTCATAAAATGGTAATACTGCCTCTGCTAGTACGCTGAGACAACATATAATGTAACCTGATAATTTCTGCATGCATGGTACATGATAATTCCTTTAATACTGGAGGATTTCTCTACAAATAGCTAATCTGTAACAATCATCATGAGATGTGACAAGGGGGAGAGAGATCAATATGAAACTGGACCACTTCAAATGAACCAATCATTTACATACATAGACCAGTACCTCTGAGGCATCCTTCAAACACAGCAAATCCATCAAGTGGTCTACGCAACTTATCGTAATGGCACACAGCAACCATAACAATCAGTTTCATGTGAAATTGTACAACTCTTTTTTTAATGTTGGTTAACAGAATTTGGTCATAGGCTACCAAGGTTTATAGTCAAGGACTATTTTTGACATCCTTCTGGAGAGAATTTAGCACTTTTAATGTTTGTGTTACTATGGTTATCACCAATTCAACCTGACCTCTGACAGTCATGACCTTCAAATCAAATCATACCCTCCTGAAGAACACATAAATCTTTCTAATTTAAAATGATTTCCAAAATATGAACTTTGATCTTTGCAAGACCCTTATGCATTGGTGTCAAGTTAATATGAAAATATATCTTATCAAATTACAATAATAATATACACACATACAGCATAGAGTGCAGGTGAATAGCATGGTATATGATCCTAAGACAACTCAATAGATGACTGTAAGTTGTATATGTTGTTGTTGTATTGGGGTTTACCGTCACTGCGATAGTATTTCAATCATATAGCGATGTCCAGCTAATTACAGGTGGAGGAAGACCCCGAGTACACAGAGTATATGGTTCGGCATACCGAATGCATGCCTGTTTCACGTGTGGCTAGATCTTTGAGACTCGACTATGTGTGATATGCTTCATAAATCTAGCTCCAAGGGATTCTCATAACAGTTGAGGGGCATGAGGAGATCATATGTCTTTCTAACCAAATGTTTCAGGGAAGACGATTTTTTTTAATGAAATTGGTTTGTTGCCCACATTTTTTTTTTTCTTGTGAAATTATTTTGATGGCTTTCATAATCAGAATTTAAATGGATTAAGTTTATTACAGAAACTTTTAGCAAGGATCATCCATGACAAATTTCATCATTTTTTACCTAGCAGTTAAAGATAGAGATTTCATTTAAAGTAAACTGTTAAGAGAAGGTGGACACAGAGTGACTGAGCACATGTTGCTTCTAAAGGTAAGATAAAATGGGTGTAGTCTTTCTTGCACTATATTTAGAATGGTGATATCACACTTCCTGGTTTAACATGTGTCTGTATCATAGGATTCTAGTCTAATTTCACTTGACCACTTAACTGGTTGATGGGTTTATGACACTTTTAAGATAATATATTCTCTGTCAATTTCATCCAAATCAATCAAATAAACCATAAAATATACTCTATGACTTTAAAAACATGACAACTTGGAAATATGTTGAATATTTTACTTCTTGCTTTTTTTCTTCTTTTTTTTCAGATTATATGATTGAGCTTTTTATAGAAATGAGAATACAGTAGACAAAATGATCTGAGTATGAAAGTTATATACATGGGATGTCTTTAAAGTCCTGGAGTATATATTCAAACTGATGAAAGATTTCTCACTTGAATCCCAGGTGCATGTGAACCCCCTCTTCCCACCCCTTTGGGCGGATGCTAAGTAAGCTCAAACACAAAAAGCAGTCAACTAGTCCACATTTGTGTACTCACAATTCATGATATACAACAAAGATTATTCACAAATATTTTTTTTCTAATCTCTAAACAATGGAGAAAGTTTAAAACTTAGACAAACTAGAGATGCCCCCACTTTACACATTTTTTTACTCTGTCAGGAGCCATATCTTTGCTATGACTTGATGAATTTCAAAAAAAAAAAAAAAAAAAAACACAGGTTCACAACTTACCATGCTGGTTAACATTCTTGTAAGTTTTATAACTTTGGCTCATATCTATTAGGAGATATACAGGACAAAAGATTCTGTGATGGCTGGAAAGAGGGAAGGTCATTTCTTTGGTCTTCCTTTGATCTTTGGGTGCCAAATAATTTGAACAAGAGGGCCATGATGGCCCTGGATCGCTCACCTCATTTAATTAGGCTATGTAAAATCAAGTGACCCAAGGGGCAAGGCCAATTTTGACCCCTGGGCCATGATGGGAACAGACTTGGTGGATGTCATCTAGGCCATACCAAATATCTTAACTCCAGGCTGGTTTCTGACAAGAAGATTTTTCAATTTTTTTCCCTATATAAGTCTATGTAAAATTGGGTGACCCTGGACTGGGCAATTTTGAGCCAAAGGTCATGATTTGAACAAATTTGTAGAGGTCTACTAGGCCATATTACACACCAAATATCTAAACTGCAGCCTTGCGGTTTCTTACAAGATTTTTCTGTTTTTTGTTTTTTTTTCTATATAAGTCTATGTTAAATAAAGTGACCCCTGGGTTGGGGCCAATTTTGACCCCAGGGCCATGATTTAAACTAACTTGATAGATGTCCTTGAAGCAATGTTACACACCAAATATCTAAGCTCCAAGCCTTGTGGTTTTTAGACATTTCTGACAAGATTTTTCTAGTTTTTAGCTCACCTGAGCACAACGTGCTCATGGTGGGCTATTGTGATCGCTTTTTGTCCGGCGTCCCTGCGTGCGTCCATGCGTCTGTCGTCAATAATTTTCTTTAAACAACATCTTCTCCTTAACCACTGGGCCAATTTTGATGAAATTTTACAGGAATGTTCCTTGGAGGATGCCCTTTCAAAAATGTTCAAATTATTTTATTCCATGCAGAAATCTGGTTGCCATGGCAACAGAAAGAAAAACAATATAAAAATTTTGAAAATCTCCTCCAAAACTACTGGCCAGTTTCAAAGTTAAATGGCACAGATGTTCCTAGGGTCACTCTCTACCAAGACTGTTTCTCCTTTGAAAAACATGGCTGCCAGGGGGCAGAGCCTGTTTTCCTTATATGTATATAGAAAAACTGCAAAAATATTCTCCTCCAAAAGTACTGGCTGGATTTCAAAGTTATTTGGCACAGATGTTCCTTAGGTCACTCTCTATCAAGATTGTTCAAATTATTTTGTTCTTTGAAAAATGTGGCTGCCAGGGGACCAAGCCCGTTTTACATATATTTATTTGGTAAAACCTTAAAAAATTTCTCCTCCAAAGGTATTGGCTGGATTTCAAAGTTATTCATTATAGGTGTTCCTTGGGTCACTCTCTACCATGATTGTTCAATTTTTTTGATACGTTGAAAAACATGGCCACCAGGGGGCAGAGCCCATTTTCCTTATATGAATAAATTACAAATTTGAAAAATCTTCTTGGGCAAATGTACTGGCTGGTTTAAGTTATTTGAACAAGTTATTTGGCGCAAATGTTCCTTGGGTCACTCTCTGCCAAGATTGTTCAAATTATTTTGATCCTTTGAAAAACATGGCTGCCAGGGGACTAAGCCCATTTTCTTTATATGTATATAGTACAAATTTGTAAATTCCTTTTGTCCAAAAGTACTAACTCGATTTATGGCTGGCAGAGGGCAGAGCCCATTTTTCACAATATCATAAGATATTTGCTGTATCTTTTCCTCTGACTCATATCTTATTCTCAGGTGAGCGACCCAGGGCCATCATGGCCCTCTTGTTTTCCTATATAAGCCTATGTAAAATCAAGATGACCCCTGGGACCGGGCCAATTTTGACCCCAGAACCATGATTTGAACGAACTTGGTAGAGGTCTACTAGACAATGCTGCACACCAATATCTAAACTCCAGGCCTTGTAGTTTCTGACAAGAAGATTTTTCTACTTTTTTCCTTTATTAGCCTTTGTTAAATGAAGTGACCCCTGGGTTGGGGCCAATTTTGACCCCATGGTATGATTTGAACAAATTTTATAGAGGTCTACAAGGCCATGTTACATACCAAATATCTAAGCTCCAAGCCTTGTGGTTTCTAACAAGAAGATTTTTCTAGTTTTTCCTATACAAGTCTAAGTAAAACTAGAATCGCTATCTCGATATCATAGGTTTTCACGAAAGCAATTCCATTCAGTTCACAAGTCGCATGATTCAAAAACATATTTCTTCGTTCACTGGAATGCTGAATAATGTTTGCAGTGATCTTTCAAACATTTTTATCACAATGTTTATGCAGACTTTTTACCCAAAAGAATATTTTTGAGTATTACCTGTCAGTTATGTAGTCGCAAACTTGAAAACTTTTTTTTAAGGAATTCGGTTAGTGCCACATTAGATGTGTGTGTTGCTGTATGATAGCGACAAACGACAATTGTAATCAATAAACAACAATTGCAAATGACACACAACAGGATGCGACATGACACTCAACATTATTACGAACTAATGTTGCATTGAAATATCAAACTAATTTTTGAGTGTTGTTTCAAATTGATGTCACCAAGGAACAGAATGCAAATAAATTGCATAAAAATCAGAATTCAATTTTTTTAGTTATTAAAAGTGATTTCAAGCAAAGCGCCCCCTATCAGTAAAATGAGAAACAAAACTGAGTAAAAATTTTACTATTAGGTACCTAGTAATGCAGCAAAAAGTTCAAACAAGTATACCATTCGCACTAGTCAAAAATTCTTTTTCTTAAATATCACAATTTGAAGCATAAAAACTGATTTACAATTATTCCAAAAAAGGATCAAACTTTGGACTGCTTAAAAATGACCAAATCAAGTCCGATCCTCAAAAACTAAACATCACTGGAAAGGACACTTCAAGAACTAAAACTTTTGTTCATATACTTTCAAAGAAATATTTTTAGTTTTGGAGCTATTTAGGGCCGAATAAAAACACAATAATCATAATATGACCTTGACCTTTACAATTTTATTTTTACTTTTAAATTGTGAGGCCCTTTCAGACATAACAATACATAACCAGTGAAAATTCCATGAAGAATGAACAAATAATAAAGTCAAGAGCAACAAAAAACATGTTTTTTGAAATTTAAATTTTTCCTAAATTTTAGTGAAGTTTGACCATTTCTAGAGGACAAGCCATGCATTTCTTAAATTCGCCACCCCATATATATTGTGCATATATGTCTTGCAAATCATTTGCAGCAAACAGAATTCTTCTATCTGATCTCAAAAAAAATGGATAGGTTTTTCGTAGACCTTCCCTCATTTGCACAGTTTTTGGCGACATTCAAACTTTCAACCTTCTGTAGCTCAAAAACCCTCAGCCACACGTATCCTCGAAACCTATAATATTTTATTAGGCTATCAACAAGGAACAGAATGCAAAAAACTGCATTTGAATTGGACCTGAAATAACTGACTTATTGGCCATTAATAAATTTCATGCAAAACACCCCCTAGCGGGAAAAGCAAGACATAAATGGAAATTTTCTCAACGTTAGGATCATCTTCAAATATGTGGTAAAAACTGATTAAAATTTCATAAATGTGGTTTTTCTAATCATGGAGATTTGCCTGTTAACAAAAAAGGGCTAGAAAAATAATAATAAAAAAAATAATAAAACAGAAAAAGAACAACAAGGTTTTCGCACTGCGATGCGAAAACTTAATAAAGTAACCACTGGGTCGGGGCCAATTTTGACTCCAGGGTCATGATTTGAACAAACTTGGTAGAGGTCTACAAGACAAGCCACACACCAAATATCTAAGCTCTAGGCCTTGTGGTTTCAGAGAAGATTTTTAATATTTCACATTTAAAATCTATTCTTAGCTCCTGTGACCAAATTGTGCAACAGAGCTGATCCATTTGAACATTCTTATAGGGGACCACTTTAGGAACATCCTTGCCAAGTTTGATCACTTTCCCATCGGTAGTTTCAGAGAAGATGTCTTAAGTAAACTGTTGATGAATGACGACTCCGAACACCAGACAAAGGCTGGTCCCAAAAGCTCAGCTTGGCATTTCATGCCAGGTGAGCTAAAAACCAACCCATAATTGCAAAAACAAACAAAGATGCATCAAAATTAGCAAAGTCACACTTGGAAGAGTGGACAGACTGACGAACAAGAGTAAATCTTCATGCCTTCAACCCTTTCAAAAATCCTACTCACATATGTACAACTCTGGTTGAAACAAGTTGAAAGTGAATATCACTTGCATAATTATCTTCATCATAGTATGTCAACGTTCATGCAC
Organism: Solen grandis; assembly: GCA_021229015.1. NCBI lineage: Eukaryota > Metazoa > Mollusca > Bivalvia > Adapedonta > Solenidae > Solen > Solen grandis. The sequence goes on from CM037782.1 coordinate 14,531,171, forward strand.
AAAAAAATATCTAGTACAGTTTGGATGTTTTTTGCCGAAGTTGCTTGACCCCTGTGGAATAGTCTGGGTATGAAAAGTTTTTTCCTGTAATCACTAAGTTTTAATTCTAAGTCATTTGATTATTTTTGTGGGATTGAAAGAAATTATCAAATAAAAATAATGGATGAAAATTTTAAAAAAAAATTAATTTAAAAAAAAATTTAATTAAGGTTATCAATCAAATGATAAGACTGACTGGCTTAAAAATGTTTCAAAACATCAGAATCTCTGGAATAACTAAACCATCTTAAACAGAAAATTAGAATCTATGAGAATAGCTGAGCCCTAAATACATCTTATATCTATGTACAATCAAATGATAGAGTTGAAAGGCAAAAGGAACAAATAACCAAACATTGGTTAACTAGACAGATTTTAGTTTCCTATTAGTTTCGGAACTCTTCAAAAATACTTATGATGAATCTGAACCCAATCATGACTGTAACACACAACCATAAGTGTATTGTTCTCACATACACAAACAAGTACATGCACTCTCTTCACATGGAGGAACCACTGTGACACACCACAAGTACAAGTTCACTCTTTTAACATGGAGGAACCACTGTGACACACCACAAGTACAAGCACACTCTCTTCACATGGAGGAACCACTGTGACACACCACAAGTACAAGCACACTCTTTTAACATGGAGGAACCACTGTGACACACCACAAGTACAAGCATGCTCTCTTCACATGGATGAACCACTGTGACACATCACAAGTACAAGCATGCTCTCTTCACATGGATGAACCGCTGTGACTCACAACAACTACAAGTACACTCTTTACATGGAGGAACCACTGTGACACACTCCAAGTACAAGCATACTCTTTACATGGAGGAAACCACTGTGACACACCACAAGTACAAGCACACTCTTCATATGGAGGAATCAATGTGACACACAACAAGTACATGCACACTCTTTTTACATGGAGGAACCACTGTGACACACCACAAGTAATGAGATACTCTTTACATGGAGGAACCACTGTGAGACACCACGATTACATGCACACTCTTTACATAAAGGAACCAATGTGACACACCACAAGTACATACACACTCTTTACATGGAGGAACCACTGTGACACACCACAAGTACATGCACACTCTTTACATGGAGGAACCACTGTGACACACCACAAGTACATGCACACTCTTTACATGGAGGAACCACTGTGACACACCACAAGTACATGCACACTCTTTACATGGAGGAACCATGTGACACACCACAAGTACATGCACACTCTTTACATTAAGGAACCAATGTGACACACCACAAGTACATGCATACTCTTTACATTAAGAACCATGTGACACACCACAAGTACATGCACACTCTTTACATTAAGGAACCAATGTGACACACCACAAGTACATGCACACTTTTTTAATGGAGGAACCAATGTGACACACACACACACACAAACCTAAATACCATGAGTAATTCTATACACAGATTAAGACTTTCTTAAGGTTTTTCCTAGAGCATGGGTTTTTGCTTCTGATGACAAACTCAGTTTTTAAGTACTTTAAGGGAATCATATTTCTATTTATATAAGACAGACTTTAACTGTCAAGGCCAAGGTCAAGTTGACAGTTTTCCCTACCAAGAAACACTTAAGAGAAGTTGAGAGTCTACTCAAATGCAGCTTGATCCGTCACTGGTTTTCTTCACTCTCGTCATAGTTATATGCATTCTTACTAGTGTAGAGTAACATCATGCATTTTCAGTTTTATCATGCAGAATATTGTAATGGCATGAATTACCATGTATTGTCACTATTTCAACATTTTCATACATTTTCAGCTTTTTCATGCATTTTTTTTTCTTTTTCAGCAGTCTCTTTGAGTGTACCAGCAAAGAAACATTTCTCCACAGCAGGATAACTTTATAAGATGCACTTGTCATTACAAACATGAATAAGGATAACTGCCTTTCTCTTCTCAACATAATAATAGGGTATTTATGTCCCAGAACACTCTGAAGTGTTAATCAACCGGTTTTCTCCAAAGTGCATTTTCCACATCTTTGACACAATTTATTCGAGGTTGACACAAAAAAATTGGCAGTATGAGTCATTTATGATACAACTTAATTCTAAATGTACATGTATTTATATGGCTGTAAGCATTTAAACATGGTAGTGAAGCAACTATGTGTCAAGCTATGGCAATGCTGAATCAGACATTAATATCAGTAGATACCCTTTTTTTTTTTTTTTGGAAAGGGAAGACACCATTGCCTAAAAATTATCTTTTCTCAAAGAAAATAAGACATCACTTCAAAAAAAAAAAATTTATCATAAAATGTACAATTCTTAGAAACACACATGGACCTTACAGAGAGCACATAACGCTAAAGCTCTATTTAGACTTTCTTAAGTTCAAGCCTGAATTATCATCAGTATATGGTTAAAGCTATAAATTTAAAACTAAGTTGAAATATTTTTCAGTGTAATAATATACAACACTGGATTTAGTTTTAAAGACAAAAACTATATTTTCAAAATGACCACCGGCATTATTGATAAATTGATATTCAAACTTCATCATACTGTATTGCAAATAGCAGTCATGTGACCAACCATTTATGCAGTGTTGTTTTTTTTTCACTTAGGGGGAAAGGGGTCTGGGCAAAAAAGTGCAAGAACAAGCTAAGAGGGGAATTTTTCTACTATGCATAATGTAGGGGTTTTATTGTATTTATTCTTATTTAATGATGTTTTATTGCATAAATAAGTAATGAGAACAATAATATAACATGTTTGAACAGTTTTATTAAGAATATAACATTTAAAAATAACACTGCAATAGTTAGTCCATGAGAGGGGGAAAATGGAAAAAATGGGGGGCAAAATATATATACCAGGCAGGGGGGAATGCCTCCTATATTCTCTGAATATTTTGACCAAATAAAACACTGCTACATACGTAACAATTCATGTTCAATTCATCGTATGACATAGCATCGATTGTTCTCGACTTTGTCAGCATATACATTTGACCTAGATACATTCAAGCGTAAGGACTAGGTATGAGTGATTGAAACGGGTGTGAATGACGAGTGGAGTACATGGCATATCTGTTTTTAGTTTGTCTTTGCAAAATAAAGTTTAACACACGTATTGTTGTTTGGTCATAATGACGTGTATTTAAGAAAAGTTCAAATATGTTTTTATACAGTAGAGCATATTTAGGAGGTACAAAGATCTGTACTATAGATCTTTAGGGAGAATAATGTGAGTCATAATTAAGCTGTTCAGTTGTAGGAATCCCTGAGATAAGATGATCAAGTATGAGAACTACTGCAATCAAATATTTGTCACTTCTAGTCACCATCATCATTCATGCTCTTGTTCACTGTTAAATATCATTATAATAAACATGATCACCTAAATTTTCAAATGACAACCAGTTTTTTCAAATGTCTGGCTAAAGAAAACACTGAATAAGCCCCTAAAAATAAACCTGAAGCAGTAGCTGGGAGGAATATAAAATATTTTCAACAACAGTTTCTCTGCATTTGTTTTTATCAGGCTGCAGATCAGGAGACACTGACTGTCTAGGCTGACTGCACTGAACAGGTGGAAGGATAATGTTGGGATGCTCTCAGACAGGTGATTCATAGTAACAATTATGTCATTTGATGTGTCTTCTACATTGTGTGGTACAAAGATGGTGTACTTAAGGACAAAGCTAAATGTAACAATAGCATGGTCAGGTGTATTTTTAATCCAGGTAAAGTGTTACCACACTGCAACACCACATTCCAGACACATAGTATGACACCATACCCAGCACCATGCCTCATTCCATGACATGGAAATGTCCAGAATTTATTATTGAATTTTTCAACAGGAGATCAAATATAAACCCAATAGCTAAGAGTCTGAATTGCAGTACAGATGCCCAAGTTTCAAACCCAATCATCGACCATACAAATTTTCTGCATCAATCTCACATAAGATGAAGATAATTTGCCAATAAACAAATGATAAGTACTATATGTTTGTTTGTCTGTTGGGTCTAACATCCCACTGACAGTGATACCACACTCAATCATATTATCCTGACACCAGGCCAACCAGTCCTGCAACTACCCTTATATGCTGAGTGCTAAGCAGGGGAGCTATAACAGTACCATTTTTTACAACTTTGGCATGTTGCAGCTGGGCATCGAACCCACAACCTACCTTATGATGACATGATATGTGTAACAACAACTCAGTCACATTATGATGGTTACAATGTGTGTAACAACAACTCAGTCACATTATGATGGTACAATGTGTGTAACAACAACTCAGACACATTATGCTGGTATGATGTGTGTAACAACAATTCAGTCACATAATGATGACATGATGTGTGTAACAACAACTCAGTCACATTATGAATGTTACAATGTGTGTAACAACAACTCAGACACATTATGCTGGTATGATGTGTGTAACAACAATTCAGTCACATAATGATGACATGATGTGTGTAACAACAACTCAGTCACATTATGATGGTTACAATGTGTGTAACAACAACTCAGTCGCATTATAATGGTACAATGTGTGTAACAACAACTCAGTCACATTATGATGGTACAATGTGTGTAACAACAACTCATCGCATATAAAGACAATGTGTGTACACAATCAGTCAATTGATGAAATGTGTGTAACAACTACCATAGCTGTATGGTGTGTAACAACAATTCAGTCACATAATGATGACATGATGTGTGTAACAACAACTCAGTCACATTATGATGACATGATGTGTGTAACAACAACAAGAGCTGTCAGAGGACAGCACGCTCGACTATTCAAAATGCTTGTTGGTGAATCAAATGAAATCTATTTCAATTCTTGCCCTTTCATATACCCTGTACATAATAATAGTCAAAAATGATATACCTTGATAGACTGATACCCCTTAATATTTTTATGATGTCTAAATCAATCCCATGCCTAGTTACTGAGACATAAGCACAATAACACTGTGCATGCAAAACTTTAACCAAAATCCAAGTTAGAAAAGGGCCATAATTTTTATAAAATTCAGTCCAAAAGTTATCCTCCTTAGTTTTCTGATGCCCCTGTAGACACTCCTTAACTTTCTAGTCAATTCCACAAACAATTTCTGAGATATATGCTGGATAGTAGCTTGAATGCAAAAATTTAACCAAAATTCTAAGTTAAAAAGGGGTCATAATTTTTAATATATTCCATCAAGAGTTATCTACCATGAAAGTATGATACCCCTAAACATATTTAAGATGTTTCAAATCAATCGCATGCCTTGATACTGAGACATAAGCATGAGAGTATCTTGCATGCAAAACTTTAACCAAAATTTCTAAGTTAAAAAGGGGCCATAATTTGTAATATATTCAATCAAGAGTTATCTACTTTGGTTTTCTGATGCCCCTAAACATATTCATAAACTTTCAAGTCAATACCATGAATGGTTATTGAGATACAAACTAAATAGTAGCTTGCACGCAAAACTTTAACCAAATTTTCTATTGCATGCAAAACTTTAACCAAAATTTCTAAGTTAAAAAGGGGCCATAATTCATATTAAATTCAGTCAAGAGTTATCTACCTTGCTTGTCTGATGCCCCTGAACATATTTATAAACTTTCAAGTCAATACCATAAACGGCTATTGAGATATAAGGTTGATAGTAACTTGCACGCAAAACTTTAACCAAAAGCTGCAACGCCAACGCCGCCGCCGATGCAAGGGCGACTACAATAGCTCTCATATTCTTCGAATAGTCAAGCTAAAAATCAAAAGAACATTTAACGGCACCATTGTCCAGTGGTAACTAACCTGACTGCACATCGAAGGTTGTGGGTTCAAAGCCAGTTGGGTGCAAAGATTTTTCATGACCTTCTTAAGTACTGGTCCCTCCCATCGAGAGGGAATAGTAAAAGTTGTAAGAACTTGTTTCTCAATTGACATAAAATAAATAAGTTTAAATTCACTAATTAAATGATGTCATGGGCCAGTGGAAGGGTCCAGATAATATTTATTTTAAATTTGGGAGTTAGATCCCTGCACTAGGATGAGACAATTTCTTAAATTTCTCAGGCTATAAGTACTAGTCCAGTTGTGAAAAAAATGTTTTTGAGGCTAAAGTTAAAGAAAAAGGTTTAAACCTACAACTAGCAGTCAGGTGAATGTGTGGTATTTATGGTATATATGTAGACATAAATTAAAGTTGATCATTAACTGAGGCATCAAATGACATCCTGCTATGATAATGTGGAGACATGTTATTAAGAAAGCCTGATTTAAATTGAAATTGAGAAAGTAAGGTCATCAAGCTGCCAACAATAACTATGTTATTTGGAGTGCATCACATTTCTCAGGTGGTGAGATTACATAATCTCCACACATAATCTCCCCACCTGAGAAATGTGATGCACTCCAATCTTACTGATTTTCAGCTGACTCCCTACATTATACTAATATAAAATTTATACCATAAATGGCACCCTACATTACACCATAAATGACATTGTACGCTACACCAGTCCCATGAAAAGCTTCTCCAAACCATCCAACGTGGTAAAACCTGATCAGTCTATGAATAGCTTGCAGGAAGAACTTGCTTTACACTATAATACACTATTTCTATCAGGGTTAAATGCCTTTTTAGTCCCCTACTGGTGTTTAAACTGGAGGGGACTCTAGGTTTGCCCTCTATCTGTCTGTCCATCCGGATGTCCGGAAATCTGGATCCCGCAATAACTTAAAAACCGTTTAAGATAATATTATCAAAATTGATATATGAATAGATGGCTGTATGGAGATTCTGCACATCACTTTGTTTGTTTTTTCCCCGGACTCAGATACTCAGACTCAAAATATGTCACAAGTTTCAAAAGAGATTTGAGTATGGTTACTCAAATTTGAGCCTCACTCAGAGATCGTCCTTAAGTATATCAGAGAACATGGAGAAAGTACTTGTACCACCATAAATGATGCAGACTTATTCACAAAAAATCCTTATTTCTATGACTGACTGACTAACCAGGATCAGTCATGAGGGATTCATGTAAGTTAAGTGAACACGTTCTCTCATTAACAGATGGTTCATCAATCTTCTAAATCTTAATTCATATGAGTGCCAAGCAAGCAAAGATTCTCATCTAGGGACAATATTCAAGATCTGAGCAGTGTTTTTAATTATCTAACAAGAAGATGACAAGGGCTCCTCAGTATAAGAAATATGCCATAAAGGAAACTAGACAAGAAACACAATCTCCAAAGATTGATAAACCTATTGCTCACTTACATATGTGTTCAGCTTTAACATCCCACCAACAGAATTTCAGTCATTGAGGTATCCAGGGCACTATAGACATGTGACATGATACCAGTAACAGTCATAAAGACCTTTCCAGTGTTTACAGATGTTTTCTTAATAGTGACTTACATGCTACCAAATAGGGATAATAGGGAGTCAGTGACACTAAAGCATGGTTTTGCTCTTAATACTGTTTATGAGGAATTGACCTTGCCATGAATAAGGAAGGATAAAAACTGGAAAGATGCATTATTTCATCTGGCAAACCAGTCCTTGAACATCAACCAAAGGATCTGTAATTCCTATGTCACCTTTGGTGAATGAGCTCACTACATTGTGTATCTCCCACTCCGTAAGTGGACACTCTAATCAGCTGGCCAATAGTGAATAGTAATACATGTATCTGGTAAATGAATGTGTTGTTGTTTTTTATGTTGTTGTTGTTGTTGCTGCTGCTTCTGCTGCTGCTGCTGGCATCACTATTGTTGTTTTACACAATGACATCAAGTTTAATTCACTCTCATGTACTAAGCAGCCACTAGCACCTTTCAAATTTTACTTCAGACATGCCTTGTATAATCTATCTAGCATGCAATCCCTTCCTCTTATTCCATTCACTTGTTTCTTAAGACAATAAATGCAGCAATATTTGGTTGGGATTTTCTAAGAATTCTCATTCTTTAGACAGAAACACCATCCCATACATTAATGACATGGATTGATATTAATTCATCAGTAATTTGATATCAGCATACAATGCCATAAATATTCAACTAACCAGCTCTCAAATTAAATTTATTTCCTGTTCAATTTATCTCCTCCTGGATAACATTATGTCAACCTTTATAAAATCCATTACACAAACTGATATTTAATTTATATATATAGTCAGTACAAAGTAGAATAGATAGTTAAAGTATCTAATATCATGTTATGAGTTTTATCACAACTGATTAATTGCTTGGGGATGATACTGCTTGTAGTTATCATGTATTTTATCATTTAATCTGATTATAATCAGTCTGAGTACACGGTTGAAATAGATACTAGTAACTACAAAAGAAAATCTATGTTAACTAAAAAGGAAGATGCCTCTGAGCTAGTGAAATACTTGAAAAAGAAGATTTATTAAAATGAACTGTTAAAGAAAATACAAATAGGTAACAGAAAAAGAATGGATTTGAGAACAAATTCTTTGAGTGTCTCATTAATTAAGGTATAATGCAGTCTTGTATTTGAGCTAGCTTTTCTAGTGATGTGATAGGAGTTCAATTCTAGCTTGGAGCTATAGCATTGTTATTGGCTACAAGTCATAAACATATTGAAAAAAAAGATTCAATACAAAATTTAAAACACAACTTGCAGGTCATT
>CM037782.1:14540011-14576692 GCA_021229015.1 Solen grandis
AATTCAGCTAAATACTTGGGAGTTACCATCCAAAATAACTTAAAATGGGATGAACACATAAATAACATTACAAACAAAGCGAATCAGACACTAGGCTTCCTACGTAGAAATCTTAAAATTAATTCACAAAAAGTCAAAGAACATGCATATAAAGCTATTGTCAGACCCAAAATTGAATACTCATCTACAATATGGGACCCATACATGAAAAATCAAATAAACCAAGTAGAGAAAGTCCAAAGAAGAGCAGCTAGATTCATTACCAATAGATACCACAATACAAGTTCTGTCACTGACATGATAAATACTCTCAATTGGCCATCCTTAGAAATTAGAAGAACTAAAATCCGTCTTATTATGTTTTATAAAATTGTACATCAGTTAGTTGCTATATATCCTGAAAATATACTCATCCCTGTTAACACTAGATTAAGATATAACAATATGAATAACTTTAGGCACATAAGCACAACAATAGACTCATATAAATATTCATTTTTCCCACGCACTATAGTTCAGTGGAATATGCTACCTGTTGTGGCCCAACAAGCAGACACAGTTGACGCTTTTAAAGCTCAAGTAACTGTACCTGTCCTCCTATCTTGCCTTCATCAGTAAACAAAAACCTACATGTATATAGTTTTAACTATTCACCTTGTAAAATATGTTCCTTATTCACATTTAATTGAATCAAAATACTTTTTCATATACCAGCGCTGACACATAATCTTCAAAGTACTGAAGGAGTGTCAATACCATAAAGAAGAAGAAGAGCGTAAATATATGAAAACAAGAGGGCCATGATGGCCCTGGATCGCTCACCTGAGTACCATTGCTACAACTGATTACAAGGTTTTTAAACAGACAAGAATTCTGATATAACTCAATCTTAAACATTTTAGCCCTGACAATACTACACACCAAATATATAAGCACTGGGCCTTATGGTTTCAGAGGAGAAGACTTAGTGCGGGGTCATTTATCTCCAAAGGGCCACCATTTTGAAAATCTTGGTAATAAACCATAAGATGATGCTTCATACCAAATATCTAATCTCTAGGCCTTATGGATTCATAGAAGAAGATTTTTAAAGATTTTCCTATATAACTCTATGTAAAACAAGTGACCCCTGGTGCGGGGTCATTTATCACCATAGGGCTATGATTTGTACAATCTTGGTAATGAACCATAAGATGATGCTACATACCAAATATCTAAGCTCTAGGCCTAATGGATTCAAGAAGAAGATTTTTAAAGTTTTTTCTATATAACTCTATGTAAAACAAGTGACCCATGGTGCGGGGTCATTTATCACCATAGGGTCATGATTTGTACAATCTTGGTAATGAACCATAAGATGATGCTACATACCAAATATCTAATCTCTAGGCCTTATGATTTGTACAATCTTGGTAATGAACCAAGATGATGCTACATACCAAATATCTAATCTCTAGGCCTTATGGATTCATAGAAGAAGATTTTTAAAGATTTTCCTATATAACTCTATGTAAAACAAGTGACCCCTATTGCGGGGGCATTTATCACCGTTTGGCTATGATTTGAACAATCTTGGTAATGAACCATTAGATGATGCTACATATGAAATATCTAATCTCTAGGCCTTATGGATTCATAGAAGAAGATTTTTAAAGATTTTCCTATATAACTCTATGTAAAACAAGTGACCCCTTTGCGGGGGCATTTATCACCTTTGGCTATGATTTGAACAATCTTGGTAATGAACCATAAGATGATGCTACATACCAAATATCTAAGCTCTAGGCCTAATGGATTCATAGAAGAAGATTTTTAAAGTTTTTCCTATATAACTCTATGTAAAACAAGTGACCCATGGTGCGGGGTCATTTATCACCATAGGGTCATGATTTGTACAATCTTGGTAATGAACCATAAGATGATGCTTCATACCAAATATCTAACTCTAGGCCTTATGGATTCATAGAAGAAGATTTTTAAAGTTTTCCTATATAACTCTATGTAAAACAAGTGACCCCTGGTGCGGGGGCATTTATCACCGTAGGGCTATGATTTGAACAATCTTGGTAATGAACCATTAGATGATGCTACATACCAAATATCTAAGCTCTAGGCCTAATGGATTCATAGAAGAAGATTTTTAAAGATTTTCCTATATAACTCTATGTAAAACAAGTGACCCCTGGTGCGGGGTCATTTATCACCGTAGGGCTATGATTTGTACAATCTTGGTAGTGGCCCATAAGATGATGCAACATACCAAATATCTAAGCTCTAGGCCTTGCAGTTTTGCAGAAGAAGATTTTCAAAGTTTGCATTTTTAAAATCTATTTTTAGCTCCTGTGACCTACTTTTTTAACTAATCTGAATAATTTGTACAACTTTGATAGAGGGCATCATAAGGATGATTCCTGTGAAGTTTGGTCAAAATCCCTTCAGCGGTTCATGAGGAGATGTTGTTTAAAGCAAATTGTTGACGACGGACGCACGCACGCACGCACGCACGGACGACGGACAAAAGGCGATCACAATAGCTCACCATGAGCACGTTGTGCTCAGGTGAGCTAACAAGCTCTCTATAAAAGTGCACCAAATTCGGACATTGTAAAACTCCGTTTCGATTTCGGATGATGTTTTTCTTCCTCATTTTAACCATGTTATACTATTTTATATTCAACTTTGGAAGTACACATACTTTAAGCAATTATTTACAGTTTAGTTCTCCAGTATATACTGCCTTTTGGTTTGTCCTCTGTGTCAAATTGTTCGGGGATGAGTTCTAAATAGTATGTAACAACTATAAGGACCTAAAAGTGACCTATTTCACGTTTTTCCTTCATTATATCTGATATTCTGTATTTTTTATTTTCCATGTTACATCAGTTGATAATATAAAATGTCATAATGTAAAATATGAAATGTTAAATAACTTTCTCACATCTATCTGGTGGGGACCTATTATCGTGGGTCTGAAAACCTTAAAGAACGGAACTATATTTCATGGCAAGGAATAATATAAGATAATTTAATATAAAGATCATCCAATTTAATATAAAGATCATCCTATGTAAATTGGTGCAGAAAATATTGATTGTATTATCTTAAACCCTTGGAAATGCCTTTAAATTTGAGTTTCAAAATCGGCTAAAGTCATAATTGATGATTGGAAATAACCGGACAAGACATTTCGATCAATCATTGAATATATAATCAATTTGTTTGTTAACCATGATCACTTATATGTAGAATGTGACTTTGAAAGCAAAAAATATCTTAATTTAAAAAAAAAAAACCATAAAATTATGAGGAAAAAACTCACAAAAAGAATTCAGAAACAGAGTAGATTTAGTGTTAATATTGTTTCTTTTAATCTTTTTTTCCTTGGTACACATACCTACCGACAAGGAGAGAAATTAGAGGAATCGTTTTTGCAGGAACACAATCCATGATCGCCAACCTTGACAGCTATCGATCAATCATCGAGTATAATGGGTAATCGTTAAATCTCTACTTTAAATGACATAGGGGTGCTGCCATTTTTTGTCTCAAGGTACCGGATTATTGTGGTACGGCATATTTTTTTCTTGAAGGCAATGACAAAATATTTTCTGTAAAATTTCTCTCGACATTACCCTCCTTTTGTCAAATAATAGATGCTTTTTAAGTTTCTGATTCTTTATTTTGATTTTCTAAGGTCTTTTTTGAGGTAAGGGTAGCAAACTGGTAAATTTATTTTTCAAGGTAAATTCATATGATATTTACAAAATATTAAAAAATAATTCCAGTGGGTCATGTCACACCAACCAAAGGTTAGAAACCTGATTTAATTTGCAGTGATCATAGTTTTAGTCGTTTTAGGCCCTGGACATGTCTAATATTGGATTACTACGATAATAGTTACGCCCTGATAATAGGGTCCTGCAGTATAATTATTTGTACTAGTCTACATGTGGAAGATTTGTGTAAGTGGTCCAGTAGCTCAGTTGGTAGAGCACTTTCCATGTTAGTGAGGGATTCTGGGTTATAGTGCTGGCCTGGCTGTACATTTTTCTGACATGGTTACAAACGTAAATAATTCAAATCCCAAACTTGGCAACAATGAGCTGGATGGTTTCCAGTGATACCCCTGTGTAAGCAGGTAATACTCCATGCTGGAATATTAATGCATCATAAAAATAAATAAGCATTTGGAGTTGTATTAACTGCAGTTTCAAATAGCAGAACTGATGTTAACTATATTAATTCCAGTTTGGAGGGGGACCAAGAACCATGGATTTAGTTACACAGATAAAATTTGGAAGGGACTCCAGGATTGACATGCTAGGTGTTCCGTTGGGACACTTACTTGTCCAATTAGAAATACATTGAACAGCCACATTTGTTTAAAACCTATCTAATCATCTTTATGAAACTTTCTTATTAGTAACCCTCTTTGAAGAATGGTAACTTTTTAGCAAATTTTTGGCTGTACTATTCGAAGAATATGAGAGCTATTGTAGACGCCCTTGCGTCGGCATTGCAGCTTTTGGTTAAAGTTTTGCATGCAAGTTACTATCAACCTTATATCTCAATAACCATTTATGGTATTGACTTGAAAGTTTATAAATATGTTCAGGGACATCAGACAACCAAGATAGATAACTCTAGATTGAATATATTACAAATTATGACCCCTTTTTAACTTAGAAATTTTGGTTAAAATTTTGCATGCAAGGTACTTTCATGCTAATATCTCAGTATCCAGGCGTGCGATTGATTTGAAACATCTTTAATATGTTTAGGGGTATCATACTATCAAGGTATATAACTTTTGATGGAATATATTACAAGTCAGGGCCTTTTTACCCTTCTTAACTGTAGCCGGTAAAGGGCTGCTTCCCCAAGCCAAATAACCACCTTTTTTCCCCAAAAATAGTCCTCAAATTCCCCACTCTTAAATAAAATTCCCCATTAAGGAGGTAGCTGATCATTGAGAAACCTAGAGAACAATATTATGACGCTAATTTAACTCTGTTTAACTCTATTGATTCTTAAACAAAATATTTGATTAGTCTTTATATTTAGTTTCTAGTATGTCTTGCTGTGCCAAGACCAGTTTATGCTTATATTTATCAATATGGTAAAAAAAAAATCCCTTAATAAGTTGTAAACAAGTGGCTTGCTATTTTCCCCATAAAAAGGGCTAGGGCGCTTTCCCCAAAATTGGAAAAAAGGCCCTGCAAGTTATGGCCCCTTTCTTAACTTAAAACTTTTGGTTAAAGTTTTGCATGCAAGCTACTATCCAGCTTATATCTTAGAAATTGCTTGTGGAATTGACTAGAAAGTTAAGAAGTGTCTTCAGGGGCATCAGAAGACCAAGGAAGATAACTTTTGGACTGAATTTTATGCAAATTATGGCCCTTCTCTAACTTGGATTTTTGGTTGAAGTTTTGCTTGCAGTGTTATTATGCTTATGTTTCAGTAACTAGGCGTGGGATAAATTTTAGACTTCATAAAAATATTAAGGGGTATCAGACTATCAAGGTTTATCATTTTTGACTATTATTATATACAGGGTTATATAAAGGGAACTGAAATGAATTTCATTTGATTTACCAACAAGCATTTTGAATAGTGGAGCATGCTGTCCTCTGACAGCTCTTATTATGTAAATAAAGCCATCATATGTCTGAGTGACATGACAGGGACTCCTAATTTTCTGAAGGGAATCCTGAATTTCAAAGAAGGTGTTCTGTTGGGATACCTGGCTAAAAAGTTAGTGTCAAATGCTGATTCCACTCCTGCTTTTAAATTTCAAAACTCAAAATCCTCCTGTTTGAAAATTTAAAGTGGTGTGGAAAATTGATTACCCATGGTTATGATATGATCCGAATTTTAAGGACATGTTTTGTGACATATGTATACAGTCTCAAAATATAAACAGGCTGCAATGTATTGAAAGCATGAAAAATCAAAGGTAAGTTTCTAAGGAAAAAAAAGGAAGATATATATAGTTATAGTTATATGTATAAAACTGAACATTCTTGTTGTTATGTTTTGAAAACAACCCATGTTGTTTTAAGTACTCCCATGTAGTCACATGTGGGGAATAAGTCATTTCTAAGATCTTACACATAAATTAAAATATCTTAAAATGTTTATTCTTAGGGTGTATAATAATATAGAACATGAGTCATTATCATTATGTCTCCCCCATATTTATATTATTAGTTATTAACTTGAAACATCACATGTGGATAGACCTCATGATAGAAAAGTGTCATGCATAAGAACCATAACTCAGTGCATCATATTTTTAACCAGGTTTTCCAAAGGAAAAATGGTTATTAGATTGGGGTGTGTGGGCGGATGGGCGGGCGTAAACATTTTTTTCTGTGCGCAACTCCTCCTACATATTTCAACAGAGTTGGCCCAAACTATTTTTGATGCAGTTATGGCCCTTTGCCCTTAATGGATGTAACATAAAGTGAAACATTCTTTCGTGCACAACTTCTACCTTTCTTAATAAATTTTGTCCATACTTTAACAGAAGTACCTTCACTAAGTCACCCTGGAGAATATTACCTGTGTTTTGCAGTTTGACCATTTTTGGTGAGGGGCTGAGAGATTTGTAGTCCACGACTGTAACCGCTCGGCCACGGCGGCCCTGAAAGTGATATGAAATGATAGGCATTTTACACAATATACCAGCAACTATGGTGAGCCCCCAAGGTCCCTACACACTAGGGTAGCCTTGTTAACCAACCATTCCCAGTGTTCATGAAAAATGAGAAATGGAACAGTGGTTGGAGGGAAGCTTCAGTACAAAATATTGGTATTTAATTTACATGAATAACTTTTCCATTTTTTTTTTCAAGTCAATTTTAGAATCTTATATTTTCATCCAATGTAGTACTGAGACTTCCTCAACCCAATACAGTGATGTGTGAAAACCGTCTACCCTAGCACTATGTTACTAGCACCATAGCATGTGCATAGGTAGTTAATGGGTTAAAGGCAACATACTGCTGATATAATTATCAACACCCCAAAATGCATTTGTTATTTTTATGTTATGTTATAGTTTTACCTTATAATTGTGATATTAACCAATTCAATCCATGTAAGTTTGATTTCTTAACAACCAAATGCATGTTTTCATTCATGAAAAAAAAATATTATAAACAAATATAGTGACCAGTTGTTTACATTTTATGGATTTTCCAATAAGTCTTTTATTGGTGCCTGGCTAAACATATGATCCTGCAGTTCTTGTAATTTCATATAAGTAAGTCAATCTTTGATTCAATGGCAATATGTTTTGTTGGATTGTGGGTTCGAGTCCCACCGGATGCAAATAAAATACATTTATGCTTTATTGGATATTCTTATATTTGTATCAAATAACAAAGAATGTGACATAATATTGAGAAAATAAACAAATGAAATAGATTGGTAATCAAACAAAAAGAAATAATCCGAAATTCAATATCCGAATATAGTACGACATTTATGCAGACGTACAATGCAGATTTATTTAGTTATTTACATTCGGCAAATTAAAACAATGCACACGGTAGGCTTATTGTACTTTATTATACTGAAAAACAAAAGGATTTTCAAATGCCGTACAGAAAACCATTAATTTGTTCTTTTCTTATACCACAGGACACCGATATTCAGTTTTTTGACTGAATATCAGGTTCCTGTGCTTATACTTACACTGGCGGCCGCCATTATTAGCGTATGCCTGGCCCTATAACATTGTGACAGGGGCAGGTAATCCATGCTAGGATAGAGTATTCTCGGACATTATGAAATAGATAAAATAAGCGTGATGGAATATTGCTACTGCCGCATTGTTTGTTTATCGACTAAAAATGTGTCAATATTTTTGTCTTGACTGTCATACTACAACAAACTACAACCTGTATAGAAATTCAAAATATGTAGGTCTATACCCGTCCGTTGATATTTCAATTTTGTGCCTCGATATTGCATGCGTTAATTGATGCATTTAAACCAAAGGTAAATGAAATAGCAGTACAATAGCGCTCATCATGAAAGAGTAGTTTAAGTGATTCCTTTTTCTGATATGATGTGATATGATAAGATGACAATTTACCATGAAAAATACAATTTACGAAAATACGAATAGATATTTAAAAACAAAAGCTTCTGACTGTACAGTTTTACCATTCTATAAATAGAGACTGTGACGTCACTAGCTAGTCATTCAGACCGGTGTTGACACATTGCAGTTTTACAGTATAAGGTGTAATATTAGGAGCCCGCACCTCTTAGCCTACCTTAACCCCCCCCCCCCCCCCCCCCCCTTTCATATCAAGTCCTGCTATGACTCTCCGGTGAAAAAAAAAATGGATTCATGCCTAGAATCATGCACTGACACATGGTAAGTATTGAAAAGCCAGAATGGGACTCGGTACTCCCAGGAGATGTGGGAGAAGCGGCTGGGTCACGGAGGTCGCTCGAACCATGAACATGAAGATCAAACCGTGGCATATAATAAAAAAAAACGAAATTAGTCGGGCGATTCTGTGGAAAGGATGGCTGTAAATGAATTCCTAGCTACGAACAAAGATATTATACTCCAACGAAGATATCCGCAACTCTGATAAAGGTAAAGAACAAGTCATGTGATGCTCTCGTTAAGTTACAGGAATGATGTGACCACGAGATGACGTGAGCTGTGTAAAATTACTCATATCATTCTTTTTCGTCACGTGTTAAAACGTTATTTCGGACCGTTTCATAAGTCTGTTGAATAAGTTTTTCTTTGAAGTCCACAAACAAAAATATAAAACGCTAAGTATTACATATATACATTCCTGATCTATGATATATTCAAGTGCATGACTAAGTCGACTCTTTTATTCAAATATTAAATAGCGCTAAATATGGTTGGCGGAATTCCAGGTTGGAAACAGAGATGGCTGAATAAAATCAGCTACACTGCATATACATTGTTCTCTTACTGGTGTATAAAGCTGTTTGAATCCAAAGCGTTTTCCTTCATTTATACTTACTGTAGCTTACATTATTAGTTTTACTTTATACTTAAAGAAAGTAATTTTTGTTTAGTAAGATTCCCTCAAACCCCATCTAAGTGTTCGGTACCCGTTTGACAGGGGGCGCGCTCTAGTTAACTCCAGAGGCACGCGATAAAGCCCATATCGATTAAACGTGACTTTAACAGACAAAACGTTTGCCCGTGGTCCTTCGATATAGACACGCTCAATACTGGCCTCTGATTGGCCAACAACAGTGGAGCGTGGTCTAATTCAAATGAGCAGTTGGAACAATACAATAGCTATAGAAATCAGGCCCGGATCCAGAAATTTTCTGCTGGGGGAGCCAAAATCCGAATGTGATATGAGTGGTAGGGGGGTACAGGGACATGCTCCCCCGGAAAAAAAAAGTTTTTAGTGTGTTGGAGATGCATTCTGAAGGGTATCTGGGGATAATAGTGAAGGTTTTTGTTGTTGTTGTTTTTGTTTTTAAATCCGATATATTTGAAACTTGAAGGCCTAGGTCCCACTGGGAAAAAAATAATCGGTGATGTGGAAATTAACATTTTTTTTTCTACCGATGGCTCCCGATGTTTGAGCCAAAAAAAGACTGAGCAGTCCGTTGAAAAATGACAATTATTAGGCTTCGGGATTGGTCCGTTGAACATTCACTGTTGTTTCGGCTATGACACAATAGCCTTGAGTCCCGATGTTCGGAAAAGCACCGGGGGACCTCCTCCGATGATCGGCGAAGGTGCCCCGGAGTTTCACTGAGTTTGTAACATCATCGGGGGAATATCCCCGTAGATTAGGGGATCTTGCGAACCATCCTACGTGTCTCGTGGAAGATTAATGAGAGTATGAAAATTTGATGGTGGAATTAAGCGACAAAGTCAAGAGAAGACTTTTGGGGGTTTAAGGGGATGCCCTAAGCAATGTCCAATGGCCTTTTTGACCGTCTCAGTCTAAGACTGGCCAAAACAGAAACTAATTTCTGGGTGCGCTTTTCAACCCTTGCCATTTTTTTAAGATCGGGAATGTGTCACAGAAAGGCCGCCTAATATCCCCGAATGCCCCCCTGATACTTCGGTGAAACATCACAGACGCATCGGGGATTCATCGGAGGAAAAAATATCGCAGAAGCTCCGTGAATGCTGACCGGAGCTTCTCTGCGGATATTTCCCCGGCTTGTTTTCCCGATAAAACATCAAGAACACATCGGGAAAATTTCAATGAATTCTTTTTGCAGTACACCCGAGGCCTCCCGATGACTCCACATGGCTCGCGACACTATTTCCATCGGGAGTGCGTATGCATCCCATCCCCGAGGCAAAAAAAAATGCCAAGTGGGACCGCGCCTTAAGCATTGAGCGATATAATGTTATCTTTTACCGTCGCAAAGTGATGTTATTGAATAACTGCTGTGCAATCGTATAAATTTGATTACAATTGCATTTACAGACCCCGATCAAAAATAAATAAAATAAAGATAACAGTGGGGGAAATGGAAGCGCTGGTGGGTGGGGGGCACTGATATTACTGAAAGGGCATTACTTCTTCCGGGTAAGAAATACGGGCTTATCTTGTATTTTCATTCACAAACTGGCATAAAATATTGAATAAGGGTTTCCTGAACCCCCACAAAAAGTGGCTTGTGATCATTAATTTTTGACTCAACAGTGTAAAAGACAGTTTTGTCAAAGACCGAGAAAAAAATCAATTTTCACGTTAAACATAATCATTTTGTCAAAATTGTGGAAGGGAATAGGTTCGACCTTAATGATATTGGCTGTCAAATCGTCGATCTGGAAGCAGTCTTCACACAGAAATTCTCAGCAGAAAAAAAAATCAGGCGCACGTTATAGGGTAGGTGTGGGCCCCTTTTGTGTGTCATTTTTTTTGTGTGTGTACATTTTTAGTTTTAGTTGAAACATTTTGGTTTTTCTAAATGTTTAATCAGTGGCAAAAACAAACAATAGATGTTGATATTTAATATAAAATCTTTAATATCCGTTTTATTTTGCACATAAATTGTGTATTCTGTGCATTAGTATTCATTGACTTATCAGTAACATTGAACAATAACTGATTACCTGGATTTGATTTGAATTAAAAGGGGAAAATTTTAAAAAAATTTTATAATAATCATTATTATTTTATTCGTAAATAATAAGAAAAGTGAACATGATGATGTATAGACTTACTTTTTGTATTCATATATTGAGAGAGTTAGTTAAGAAGAATTTAACTGCTTCGTTAAAATAATACTTACAAGTTATGTAAAAATAGTATAGCTGATGACATTTAGAAACACAACCCATTTCTGATAAAGTTTAATTTACATGGCTAGCGATAGGTATGTATCTTCCCCGCAGAATAGCTTTTTAATTTTTTTTTTCCAAAATAAAATCGGCAATTTTTCATACCTGAAAGTTCATCAACCTGGCAGTTAAATTGCCCGCTTTTAATTCAAGATTTAAAATTTTATAGATGTAGAGAAAAGTGAATTTAAAATTTCGTTGATGAGATTTAGTCAAATTTATTTGTTAAATCAATAATTTCTTTGGGCTCTAGTGAAAATATTTCGATAGCAATTACATTTTAATGTCCAACTTAGTTGTTGTTTTTAGTGGCTAATTTTATACTAATCGATTTTTATGTTATTTCCTAAACATCACCTGTCTAGAATAGTTTTACTGATATAAAGTTTTTGTAATTGCCTATTTTTCTTCAATCATTAGATCGCTTGGCAGACGAGATGTCCTTATGTATCACTCGACAATAGCCTGTGAATCAGTGAAGGTGTCAATCAATTTGCATACACAGTACCTTAAACACATGCTTATCACTAAGTCATGGATGACTGCCGATTCAGATTACCTACACATTAACAGCAGGGGGCCATAAGACAATAGCAGTCTGGCTGGTCAGGTGGTTATGCGGTTGGTTCATCAGTGAAGGTGTCAATCAATTTGCATACTCAGTTATACAACTATGTACCTGAGAATTGAAAATAAAATGTCTGTCTGCTGTCTGTCAGATGGGGGCCACGATGGGGATTTCTCAGACAGCTCAGACATATGTATAGGTTTATAGCCTAGAAAAAATGTATAACCAGGGCAGCTGGGGGGGCCAAGGCCCCCTCGGCCCCCCCGGTGAATCCGGGCCTGGAAATATATCTATCACAGACTGAGGTCTGATCCGTCCCTCATTAGTGAATGACCTTTAAGGATAATCATTGCCCCCACCCCAACCTTCCTTTTTTTTTCATGCTAAGATCCAGACTCACAGCAGCCCTGCAGTTGTTGCCGGATATTCACCAGGCCGGGAGTTGCCGAGTAAATAGATTGCTGTCTGCGCGCGGTTTTAATGAATCATAAGACACAATATTGTAAATTGTTATTCTAAAATAAGCATCATATGTATAATGATATAAAGTGATTTTGACATGATGTTATTTACCGAATACAAGCCTGGTAACAGGTATCGAGCTTTTCGAACAAGGTAATTAAGTTGTTTAACAGTGCATAACAGAATATCATATTAACAGATCTTTACTCGTGATAATTAAGTTATAATACGAAACACTCCTCAGTGCAGTAAGAACAATGTCTGCAATGGTGCGATTGAATTTATGATAGGTTAGACTTCCATTTAAGCCGTTTTTCGGCTCACTTAAAGCAACATGTTTAATATACCGGAAAAAGACATGAAGCGTGGATCACACTAGATAAACTGTTTTGAATTTTAGTCGTTCGGAATATCAAAGGAAATAAAATATAACGATATAATATGACAGAAAGTAATTAACTGAGTCATGATTTTGTCCAAATGGTGTTAGGATTTATATATAAATAATGTATCTGACCATGCTAGAGGTATGTACTTTTACGAGGTCATAAATTATGCCACTTTAACTACGCATGATATATACATATATTTAATTCGCCCCAGATCTTCTTTTCTTTTTTTTTTATTAAGTTTAAGTTTTGTCGGTGTACGCGTTAACTATGTGTCGTTAGAGAATTAAGCTAATGGATAGTATGCAAACTACTTTTTTATTTACTTATTTTCATATATACATAAACGCTATGCGTGCTTAGCACGGTGAAACTACAATGATTTTTATGTTTAGAATTATTAAATTAATATTCATTTTTAACAGTATCATATTTTTTCTTAATTATTATGGAAGGTTCTTTATTTTACTATAACTTCACACTTAAATCCTTTATTTGTGTCTTTTAGTGTTTGGTCAAATATTACCAACTGTGTTATTTTAATAGACTGAGATTGTTAAAGTTTAATCACGATTCACCGAATTAGGATTATCATTTTTATATCTTAATTTATCTTGATGAACTTCTCTGACTTTGGTATTTACGTGGTGTGGTGGCATTGTTTTAAGTGTGGTCTAATTATTCTAAAACGTTAATCTTTCGATCTTTTAACCGCTCTGTAATTACACATATATACACTGGTGACGTCAATGTCATAAATCTATGGGTACGTCACAGGGTTAAGAGGACAGTCCCGAGGCGCCCCCTCGGGTTATTGGCACGTCCTGATACTGAGCCGCCGCCTGCAGCGCGTGCAAGAGCAGCGCTTTCGAAAACTGTTACACGGAATTCGAGTAGAGGAGGAGATCGAGAGACGTAGGCCACGGACCTGCATCTGTACGTTGCTTTACTTTTTTCCAAAATATTTTTTTACAAGATATTCTGAAGCATTTCTTTAAAAAAAAAAATCTGTAACATTTTTTAAAAAAAAATAAATAGTTGTGATGGTTTGATTTTTATTTATCCTCGAAAAAGTCGGCAAAACATTTTATCTCCTCTTAAGGCATATAGTTGTATTTTTGTATTGTTTCTGAATTTTAAAAACTGCTTAGCATCAGTCTCAGTGTTTTTGTTGTTTATTGTGATTGCAATGTGACTGTTATTTTTTCACTTTTAAGAATTCGATCTGTAATGTTATAGATCATTTGCTCTTGCAAAAGCTGATTTCTATTTCACTTTCTTTTTAAATATTTAATTTGATCCCTCATATTGAAATGATAAAAATGTTTTACTTACGACTTTGATACTTGTAAACGACAAAGTGTTAGAAACGTTTTGCAACTATGGACTTTAGAAATTAGAAATTTTAGAAATTACTGAGAATGCATGCAAAAAGTCTCTTACTATTATCATAACAACAACCATAAATACCAAAAATCAACAAAAATGATAATAGATTAGCTAGACTAGTTTGTGATCAACACAACGACTGACTAGGTTCGTGAGGCCATTCTTTCATCAGCTGGAAGTTGGTACTATTTTTAGTATCATTCTGAGGCAGATGTCTAGATTAGTTTCAGATAAATAGTAGTTAATACAAAGTAATAGTTTAAAATTCAATCATCTGTCGATCTGAAACCCAAAATTATACCAAAAATAATACCCGCGAAAATCCCGTTGAACAATGTCTAAAATGTCGTGAAAATATTTAAATAAAACCAAGTAGGATATATACATATTGAACTATTCTTTAACTTTAGGCATGTATATATTGTGACAAATGACATTGAAACGAACACATCGATGGCTTAAAAAAAGTTCTGGTGGCGTGTCCCCACCTCCTAAACAAACTATACAGCAGCAACAATAATTCAAGAAGAGTTGACGGTCACAATATTTTATAGAAAAAACAACAACAAAAAAACAACAACAAAAACAACAACAACAAACATTATGTTCGGGTGGTCTTTATTATCATGTGTATTTGTCCTTTAACTAATTAATCAAAAACAAACAAGATATACAGTTTACTAGGGAGCACATAACTTTTTTTTCAAGAATTTTTTTTTTTCTGTATCCGACTGCGGACACCGTCGGTCTGTAACTATAAAAAATATGTCTGAAAAATCATTGGAAACTGAAAGTAAAAACTTTGTTCTTATGCACGTCTGCTCATAACTTATATCATTGTTTCATGATCATTTGTGAGAATTGTTTGAAGACTTACAGGCTTACCTGTAGCAATATATCATAGATTGAAGATGAGCGATGAATGAAAAATGAAAAAATAGAGAGAAGAGAGAGAGAGAGAGAGATCTATAAAGAGGTAAAATATTTCGATGCAAACACTTGATTCAGCTAATTTTTATTGTTACTATATTGTGGTAACGAGGAACTATCTTCAGGGATGTTTTCAATGTTCTTCGTCATTCATCTTAAAAAAAACCGTTATATTTCTTTGTCTTAAAATCTTGTAAATAACGAAGATAAGAGTGTTCAATTAGGATAAAACTCAGGTAAAAAGATTTTTTTGCTATAAATAGAGAAAAAAAAGTCCTAAGAGAGTGACAAGAAATGCTGTTAGTCTTTCAGTAAGCTATGAAAGGGTTAGCTATGCACAATTCACTTTGTTACAAATGATGTATCATTAGTTTAATGAAATTTGAATTCAGGTACAAGTGGGCGAAGTTTGTCACGTGAAACCTGGTCGGTCATGCAGTCATCACAAGCACCCAGCCGTCCGGGAACACGAGGCCGACTGCTTACGCCTGGTCTGACAGCCAGTCGACCCAACACTCGCCAGCAGATACGAGTGAAGCCAGCCCAGACAGAGTCACAGGAAGTCAGGGACGCGAGACGTCAACCACTTCCTGACAGGTCTGAAAATAACGACAGTGCTCTAGACGACAGTGCAAGGTTGTCACAAGACACTGTTGAAATCAGCGAAGACGGTGATAGTATCTCATTAAAGGCGCCCGAAATAGTCGCTCCCATGATGCCGTCATTTCCGGTAGGAACTTTTTTTTTGTCGCAACAGCTCTAACCCAATTGTTGACATACTTAAAGACCAACCAAAACAGAAAAGTGCATCAGTCCTCTAATAAATAAGTATGGTTATCGTCGGTATGTCATGAAATATCGTTATGTTTTTAAATTACGTATGGTTTTATTGGGCAAGTTCAAGGACTTGGGCATATGCTCATGCTTCTTTTTCCGTGTGTAGCATGATCAACGAGCATACTAGTATATGGTGGCATATTTTTGCCAGCCACTTATCCACTTAGCTATGTCGAAACTTTTCTGAAAAATTGTCACATATTCAGTTAGTATCTGGCAAGTAGCAAACTTTCGTGTTATCCTCCTAGGTATCTTAACAGGACAAAACTGCCTGTTAGTGCCCACTACTGCCAGCCATATATTCACTTAAGATAACTGGATAATTCCTTTTTTTCACGTTAGTCAGTTAGATTATGTGGATAACAAGCATTTTTTCACATAATTATCTGGAAAAAAGTATGGTATCCAGTTAACATAAGTGAATATGTGATTGGCAGTAGTGGGCACTAACAGACAGTTTAGTCCTGTTAAGATACTAAGTGGATAACTTGAAAATTTCCTACTTGTCAGATAATAACTGAATATGTGACAATTTTTCAGAAAAGTTTCGACATAGCTAAGTGAACAAGAGCCATGTTGACATGGCCATCCCCCGCCGTACGCTTGCTCTCTAGAAGATGTGTTGGAGAGTAGAATATTTTATTTTTAAAAGAAAATGTTTAGTAATGAAGACTGCTTAAAGTAATTATAGATATGAAACCCATGTGAAGACCTACTAATTCCTCTATTTTGAGGTCTACAGCTAAAATGTCAAGGTCACTGTGATAAAAATTAAGCCTGAAAAATAAAAAAAGGCAATAACCAAAACATTATGAAAGAGTTATCATTCTTGTGTACTGGACTCCTCCTCAATAAGATCTATCCACCTATGAAGTTTCAAGTTGATACCTCAAATTCTTTTGGAGTTATGCTCCGGACAAAAATTAAGTCTGAAAAATAACAAAGGGCAATAACTCAAAAAGTATGAAAGGTAGAGTTATCATTCTTGTGCACTGCACTCCTCCTCAATGAGATCTACTCATCTATGAATTATCAAGTTGATATCTCAAATACTTTTTGAGTTATGCTCTGGACAAAAAATAAGTCTGAAAAATAACAAAGGGCAATTACTCAAAATCATGAAAGTAGAGTTATCATTCTTGTGCACTGCAATCCTCCTCAATGAAATCTATTTACCTATAAAGTATCAAGTTGATACCTCAAATACTTTTGTAGTTATGCTCCGGACAAAAATTAAGTCTAAAAAATAACAAAGGGCAATAACTCAAAAGTATGAAAGACAGAGTTATCATTCTTGTGCACTGCACTCCTCCTCAATGAGATCTATCCACCTATAAAGTATCAAGTTGATACCTCAAATACTTTTGGAATTATGCTCTGGACAAAATAAAGTCTTAAAAATAACAAAGGGCAATAACTCAGATAGTATGTAAGGAAGAGTTATCATTTTTGTGCACTGCACTCCTCCTCAATGAGATCTATTCACCTATAAAGTATGAAGTTGATACCTCAAATACTTTTGTAGTTATGCTCAGGACAAAAATTAAGTCTAAAAACATAACAAAGGGCAATAACTCAGAAAGTATGAAAGACAGAGTTATCATTCTTGCACTGCATCCTCTCAATGAGATCTATCCACCTATGAAGTATAAAGTTGATACCTCAAATACTTTTCAAGTTATGCTTTTGACAAAAATTAAGTCTGAAAAATAACAAAGGGCAATAACTCAAAAAGTATGAAAGGTAGAGTTATCATTTTTGTGCACTGCACTCCTCCTCAATGAGATCTATTCATCTATGAATGATCAAGTTGATACCTCAAATACTTTTGTAGTTATATTCCGGACAAAAATAAAGTCTAAAAACATAACAAAGGGCAATAACTCAGAAAGTATGAAAGACAGAGTTATCATTCTTAAGCACTGCATTCCTCTTCAATGAGAGTTGTCGTTCGTTCCTCACATAACATCTCTGCAACGGGATCAATGACAAAAATCTTGTCAAAACAGAAAGCACTCATTTAACGCGGATTTAAGTGTATTTTACGGATCTAAAGTATAGGAACATTGAATAAATACTTTTTGAATCATCATAAAACGTATGTAAAAATATTAATTTTAACTGTTACTATCGGAACTATTTTCTGCCTTATTTCTCCGATGGGTACAATCCGCAAACGCTCGTCTGCAAATGTAAATATTTACAGGTTCAGTCGGATGTCGTAATTTAAAGCCAGTTTTTTATTTTCATAATTTGTAAATTTTATGACCATTTCGTTCAGGATCAGTTGTGCTATTTATATATATTTCACAGTTTAAGGGGCCTATCTAGTCTCCTTCAAATTAAATATTTGAACAACGGTCTGGATGACGTCATATATTTGGAACTACTTTCTGAGCCCATCACAGAGGTGAATGTAATGTAAGCCGATGTGTAAGAGAGTGCAATGAAGCCTATGGAAAATAAACACTTCCTGTGAATTTGAAAAATTGAACTTGATTTATGAGAAAAAACTCCTAGTAGAAAGATACATTTCATGATCAAGGTGGGGTTATATAAGTACTTCTGTCACTTGTCATTACATGTCAGTATGCCCTAAAATTACCATTGTTTGACATTTTAAAAGCTTTTACATATGTATTGTTAAGTTATATACACAGCTTTGATGGAATTGATCGCTATTGGGGTTGGAAGACCTCAAGAGATTTGTTGTAGCATACTGTTGCTGCTACCATATTGGACCAACGCCGCATTTCTCCCGAATATTAGTTAAGTGTTCTTTAGATACCTCTTGTTAAGATAATTGGTCCTATCAATAATTCTATTTAATATAGCGTTTATAGTTTAAACCTATTTATTTAACGATTGAGCAAAGAAGTTTTTTACAATTTTTATTAATACCTCTGGATGATTCATGGGTTTAACCCTAAGGAGGTTCGAGCCCGCAACCCCCGGATTCGCGGACTGGTACATTACCATGGGACAGGGCGTCTTTGAAATAATGTATGTGTTGATATATGGGGCGGGGGGGGGGGGGGGGTAGTAAAAGGGAAATCGCCAACTGCTACTATACACATATACATCAGGTAACTACATTTCAAAAATCCACCGTCACGTTGACCGTTGATTCGACTTTGTCCAACATGGTTTGAAATTAAGGTAAATCAAAGTTTTAAGCAAAACTAGGGCATTGACTAATTGCTATTTTTTTCCTTTTATGTCTACGTCATACCGTAGCTTAAAAGTCCTGGAAGTTATGCCAAGACCATATTTGCACCAAGATTTTATTGAACAAAAGTGGCATAATGCTTCCACGATCCAATAATTAAACGCATGCGTTTGGCTAGTCTTCCGATCAATGGTGCCTTTGTTTCAAGTGATTATATTTACACCATATATCAGATATTTACAGTGTGTTAACTATTTGACCTTAATATAGGAGTAATTAATCTTCAATGACAAAATATCAATTAGCAAAATAATCAATACGAAAGCCGCTAAAGATCCTCTAAGGCTAATAGGTGTATAATATGATACATATCAAGTATTTCTTGGCGCAAGTGCAACGGTGTAAGGTTAAAAGTAGTAAATACCATGCGTTTGTTGTTCTTGTTGATGAAGGTAATGACGATAAATAAGAAAATCGACACTATCATCATTATCAAACATGATTTCTTTCTTTATACAATTAAGTCGAGTTTTATAAGACTTTAGTTTATTGGAGTCTCATCCCCCATCGTCGGAATCCACGGAATATATTCCGTTAACACTATCGTATATACCGTGGGATTCTCAACCGCCAAGACTTTGTTTTATGAATATTAATCAGCTACTTGCTGACCAATGAAACCACGTAGAATTTTGAAAACTCTTCAGTAATGTTACAAAGCTAAAGCTGACTTTCAAAACGCGTCGTTTCATTTGTCAAATGATCCTTGCTGCCCCCCCCCCCCCCCCCCCCCCCCCCCCCCCCCAAACCCCGATCAGATTAAATGCCTAATTTGTTTGCTAATAAAATAACCCACGGTCGATAAAGAACCAAAGCATATTGAGCGAACGTGGCTTCCGACGATGCTCATCCAAATGCATATAAAAAGTACATCTATCATATATTTAAAAAAGTAAATCACAAATACATGTGACCATTCTCTGGCACTCGTTGCTGTTGTTTTTATCAAACGAAGAGAGAAAATTGTCACTGCGCGAGTTTTCATTTAATAAAGATGTTTTTATAATAAAGTTGAAGGGTTATATACGAGTTGATATAAAACACTTGCACATATAACCAGCTTACTTATTTGCTAAACAAGCACATCACCCCTACTGTCTACACTAAATAGAAAAAAAAAATGTAATTCGTCTTTATATGTAGTAAAATAAGTTCCAGTAATAACAGGATAACAATAGAAGCAACAAGAGTTGATCATCATTGTATCAACAAGCAGCTGCTATGACTTACATCATTATATCACAGTCAGTCAAGTTCACATTTTAGTAAGATTTATGAACAGGGGGTGAATATCAAATTTTGTAAATCGGCGTGTTGTATGTAATCCTTCAAATAACAAGAAATGGCATATATTGACTTTAGGACAAATATTCCATGCATAAACATGTTATACTTGTTAAAAATCTAGGATAATCAGTAAAATTTTAGTTCCCCGTGTTTTTTGGGGTTTTTTTTTGTTGTTTTTTTTATTCGTGAATGGCCCTTAAAAGACTACATTTATATAAAATATTATTTCAACCTATCGGTAATATAATCGTGTATGACGTGATTCAAATTTTTTTCAAATTTATGTATAAATATTTGGTAAATCTAATACATTTTTTTAATTAAAATGAGAAAAGATAGGGCATGTACTCTGAAATTTTCCTTTTCCGATTTATTAGTTCCTTATCAAGGCATGTCCTGGAACTATGCAGTCAGATTGAGCACTATGGCACTATATATATATATTGTATTAACATACTATTTCTTTAATGTAATAAATTGAAGAGTGTAAGAAAAAGGATGTAGGTTAACAACTAGTCTTGATGTAGGTTAACAACTAGTCTTGATGTAGGTTAACAACTAGCTTTCATGTAGGTTAACAACTAGCTTTCATGTAGGCTAACAACTAGTCTTGATGTAGATTGACTGCTTGTCTTGATATAGGTTAACAACTAGTTTTGATGTAGGTTAACAACTAGTCTTGATATAGGTTAACAACTAGTTTTGATGTAGGTTAACACTTGTCTTGATGTAGGTTAACAACTAGTCTTGATGTAGGTTAACAACTTGTCTTGATGTAGGTTTAAAACTAGTCTTGATGTAGATTAAAAACTAGTTTTGATTTAGGTTAACAACTTGTCTTGATGAATTTTCCAGCAACGACCTAACCGAGAGAGCACGACTTTTAACGTTTTCTCCAACCTGTCCTCATACAAGCGTAACCTTGACAACGATGACCCAATAGATGAAGAGCAATGTACACTTGCTACCCCGGGTTCACAGACCAAGGTAGGTTGGGCTGTTTCGATGGAATTTGGATACATCCGTCACGAAATTATTACTATATAAATCACACACACACACACACACACACACACACACCCGAAACCTTCAGCATTGTTTATGTTTATACTGAGAATATTTTAATTTGATATGATACCATCATGAAGTAATATCAATGCCAATTTTTCTGCAAGAATTTACGATATTTTGGGACGACCCTCGTAAATGCACAAAAATAAATGTAAATGATTATGTACTAATCCTAACAAATATTTTGCTCTATTGTAAATGATATCCTTTCATAACTCATATTTACCTATTTGTAATTTGTTGATTTACTCAGTGCACGGATTAATACGGATAAATAAAAATAATACTCTTAAAGCCGCACCTTGCTCTTTCTAAAGTGAGTTCATTTTCTAGGGTTTGGAATCTTTAATCTAGAAATTTACAACCAGTAACGTTAGATGAGCATATTGAGTGAGTCTATTTTTTTCGGATCACCAATTAAAATGAAAAAATAAACTTGAGTAACTTTACTGATGTAAGTTATGGTCAATTGAAAACATACTTTAGGTAAGTGTCATCTTACCTAGAGAAAAAAAATGTCGTTCATGTGTTTTATTCTGGAATTATTGACCTTGGATAAAAGCTTGAAGCTGGATACTCATGACGGATAAGCAGTGAAGTAATGAAAAAAAATGACATCCATTTCGCAGATCCTACAGTCGACAAGAAAATGTGAAGCTCAGGTTGTTCGGAGAATGCTGTATGACAATCCGAAAATGGCGCTCAACTTTGCTGACGAGGTTAGCATTTCTTAATGTTTATATGTGTATAAATATACTCCGTTACAAAAAGAAATCAGAATTTCGTTCATTCAAATGTATTACTTTCCAAAATATACTTTGTTTTGGCTGCAAACACTCTTTTAAATAGACAACTCTTTCGAAACTAAATGAAGATGCGCTTCAGATTGGTCTAACAGTACCCAAATGTTTTTACCAAATATAATATATTTCAGAAAGGAATGCATAAATTATATATATCCATATAAATATATGCAATCCATCTAAGGATATGAACAACAAACAAAAAAATGTAAATCCGCTTCTTGATGAATACTCGATAAGATAAGATAACTAAACACAAAAAATTTGCTCTATGGCCATTTTCTGGTTGTAAAATAAACATCATGCTGACGTCATAAACAATACAATAATGACGACAGAGTATGCATATATTTGGCATACCAATGAAGTGTTCTGGGTCTATTTCACGTTCTTAATTAAATAATGTTTGGTTAAGTTATTATTTGGAAACATATGAACAATTTGGCTCGATCTTTTGAAAGTGGTTGTCATTTTTTATTTTAGACAAACCACTGTTTCTATGTTCAACTTAACCCTTTCCCTCATAGAGGACACCATGAAAAGACCTATGCGAACAGCATAAAACCAGATCAGCCTGCGAGTAACTCGCATGCTGATCAGGTTTTATGCTGTTCGCTGCTCCTCAGTGGTCTGGAAATGAGGACTTTATAATTAAATTTGATAAGGTTTAACTGTGGTTTTCTGCAGATCAGGCTTTATGTGGTACCTATTGAGTGCGTCAAAATGAGTCTATATGAGGGAAAGGGTTAAACTGGTGGTTGTATGTTAATCTAAAACATAACATTTAGAACCTGAGCCACATTGTACGAGCACACAGAGGAGACCCTCTGGGAAAGAGCTGTCTGATCTGGGTTTGCTCTGTTTGCCAATGTGATAAACGAGTCTATAATTCATGGGGTAAATTGGTTTACCGTTAAATATACTCGAAGAGTGTAATGTAAATGGATGATTTTATCATAGAACGGACAAACTATACTTCACCACGCAGTAAAAGCCGGAAGTGACGAAATTGTGCAGCTGGTTCTGAAGAAGAATGGGCCTTTAAATTATACAGATAAGGTATGCTTTATCCTGCAGTTAAAAAAACAAACAAACAACAAACAAACAAAAAACGTCGTAAAAATGGTACTACATGTAGTATAGCTCCCTTGCTTGGCGCTCAGCATACAAGGGTAGTTGCAGGACTGTTTAGCCTGGTGTCAGGATAATGTGACTATGTGCGGTATCATGCTACACGTCTACGGCGTGATACTGCAGTGTGGCAAGACTATATCTGTCTCAAGCAGACATCGTCTCAAAGTGCCTGAAGTACTGTCGATGGGACGGTCAAGACAAACAATACAGTCGTAAAAATGACAATACAATATTATATTTTTACAAAAAAAGACCTAAACATGTTAACAGGAAAGCCGATGCTTTATGACTGAAGAGTACTACTTGTTTCGTAATATCATGATTGTTGGAAAAAATATTCAGAGCAGAATTCAGACCGGGTAGTTTGAATATTTTCTTGTTTTCTATGACCATCAAAACCCATGCATAAGGGTAACAAAACTGCCCAATATTTGAAAGAAAAGAAATATCACACTTTATTAAAATATTCTTCCTTTGTTATAAAATTTGACATCACAAAATTAGCACGACGAAATGGAAGCGTTTATGATTTCCTTTGCTTAGTTAAAACACGATACCCAAGAAACACGAGGAACTGGAACTCTGTATGGGTCTTAAGTAAACATTTGGGGCTATATATTATCTAAATATTGGACTGCAATTTACATATTGGATTGATATTGTACATTTTTCAAGTTTAAACAGAGACTTATAAACAGAGACTGGCAGCATTCCGAGATAACGCGCTTTATCGCGTGTCTCGATAGTTAACGGGAGCGCGCCCACGTATCACACGGGTACCACACAGAGGGAATCTTACAAAACAACTTTTAGTAAATTTACTGATTTAGCTAGAGTGAGTTTAGATGAAGGAAAGAAGAGAACGGATGCATAATTAGCGTACTTTTTCGTTTAATTATAATTAACAGAGAGAGAGAGAGAGAGAGAGAGAGAGAGAGAGACAGATAGATAACTGGTCCGATATGACTTAGCGCGGCATGAGAAAACGTCGAGAAACATTATAGCCTCGTGCACATGCAGGATTAACCCGTTGTTTTTGCCGGTAAGGGTTTTTACTGGTGATAGTAACACAAATCTTCAAATGCAAACATGTAGAATGCTTGCTTACTGATATTACTTTTAATATCCACTGGTACTTACCATAAATGTGTACTTGATTTTCAATCTTGTCTGAGTCTCGTTGAAGTCTCGTTGAAAACCGCTCGCGACTTCATAAAGTCGATATGAGCAAAGAGTAAGCTGCAAATCCCTGTTTATAAATCTCTGGCTTAAACAACAATGATTGCGTCACGATAATGTTCTGAAAAGAAATATCAAAGGATTACGTCACGAAAATATCTAATCTCAGTTTTAACTTGTTCTTGTTGCAGAACGGTGACACGGCGCTCCACCTGTGCGCTCGTGCTGGCCACGTGCTAAATGCGTACTACCTATTACAGAAGGGCGCCAAGATTAACCGAACCAACAAGGTACAATGTGTCCCTGGACGATATGTGATTGACAACTCAATGTTCTTTTAGTTTTTCAACGTAATTATTTCCAATAAATTATATTTATCAGAAACGTTTTTATTATTTTCCCCATTTTTGGGGGGTAATATTTCATTACTCCTTTAAGCCTTAACCGGTGCTTTCAAAACAACATATACCTTTTAGTTTAAGTTTGTATGATGGAATTCATATTAAAGTAGATCTCCTTGGCCAAAAGAAAATATTCCAAGTATTAGTTTTCTTCTTTTTTTTTCTTATTTTTGTCATCTGAATTTCAGAAATATCCACTTCTCTGCCATTATGACAATGCAATGTTCATTCCTTATACATCCCCAACAGCTGACTGGAAGGACAGCCCTGCATGAGGCTGTGATTGGTCAACATCGCCACGTGACAGAACTCTTGCTGTACAACGGGGTTGACGTCACCATCAAAGATAATGTACGTGGAATCTAAAGTTTCAGTATACATAGTATGTATAATATGACATAAATCTATGTTAAAAATATATGTAACGGCATTATTACTATATGAGAAATGTATTTTTCACCCCCCTTTTTTTGTCCCTACATATTGTGTTTAGTTAAGAACTTTACCCCAATGTTTTTATGTTTTCATTTACACTATTACTATGTATGGCATCAATATTGCAAATAATTCATATGACCAAGTTTTAAATCATTATCGATTCATAAATTTTTAAATAAAGGCATATCATAAAGTGAAATCTTAAGATATGGGCCTGACAATGATGATGAATGCTATCTTCCAGGACGGACGCCTGGCGGAAGACCTCTGTTCGGGAAGTTTCAGCGGTAAAATATTCGAACACATCAGGGAGATGATTTCTGATCAGAGGTAACACGAGGAAAGATCATTATAAATTCTAAGAGCAAACCCTTTTATTATATTCATTAAGGGTGGTAAGCTTGCAGTTTTAGCTTAAACGTTTTGGAAATTGCTATTTTTACGTCGATCGGGATACAACTTACACTAAACTCTCACGAAATTTCCTTGGTTGAACCAGTAGTGGAAAACCCATGCCCCAACAGAGTTTGAGCCAACAACCGTCGGATCTGCAATCACATACGTTACCACTGCTCCGTTTTATGTCCGGGATTTTGTAAGTATTTTGTAATCAAGTGAATATATACCCAGTACATATTTTTAAATAATGTAATACATTTTAAACGGCTGTTCTGCCTATCAGACTTCCATAAAAAATGGCAAACATTAACATTTAGCGTTTATCGGAAGATACAAATAGCTCATACGATACCACTGCGTATTTTTATGGAAAATGAATTATGTTGTGAGGGGTGAGTATAAGTTGTAATAATCATTTCTCAGTAGACGTAAAAATAAATATGTGAATCTAATTCATTTTAAATGAAATTTGCTCTGAATTAGATCTAAATATATTGGTCCCTACACACCGCTACATTTGGTCGGAAGAATTCAAATCTGATGCTTAGTATACTAAGTTCTTCAGTAAGGTATGCATTCAGACTGTCATTGTTTCAAATTTATCATTCTCTCCGAAATATATTTCAAATAATATCTGAATTTCCAATGGCATACATGATGTCAAGTGTTATGATCATTTTGAAAGCATTCGCCTTTTAGGGAACAGTTTACAGCACAAATATAGTGCATTGTCAAGTATAATTAAATTAAATAATAGATGCAAATCCACATTGATCTAGTCATTAAATGCAACTTACGGTACATTTCAGGATAGAAATACAGGAGAGCAGCCTATCATCCACTTCTCTGTTCAGAACATTAGACCTGGTGATAGATATACAAACAGAAAGTAGCAAGAAGGTCCTTGCGATATGCAGCCGGTATGGCGTCGGTTCCATTGACGCTGAAATAAAGCTTGATGGTAGAGAGGAGGTGGTCAGTGACGCCATTAGTTGTTTCTTGGTCAACATACCTCCCGACATCCGCGCCACTATCACTATGCCAGTTTATGACGTCACATGGACGTCACGAGAAGAAGTTGTGGTCAAAAACTTGAACGGTCGAATTATTGTGCCAGATAAAGTCATTAAAGGGGAAAACGTAAGAACATGCATATAATTATA
Source organism: Solen grandis (assembly GCA_021229015.1). Classification (NCBI taxonomy): domain Eukaryota; kingdom Metazoa; phylum Mollusca; class Bivalvia; order Adapedonta; family Solenidae; genus Solen; species Solen grandis. Next base: position 14,567,020 of record CM037782.1, read on the forward strand.
TTTTATCCTCCTGTGAATAAATATACCATATAGTCTACAAAACCCAGTTAAGAACCACATACCTCGTTTCGATGGTATATCAATCGTGGTGACGATTCTAAATAGATCTACATGCTGTGTTGTTTAAGTAAAAATTATATTCGTAAATTTACATAAAATTACAAAACATTACTGAAAGCAAGATATACTTAAACGGACATGCTAAATGAAATAGGTAAAAATATCTGTTGTGAAATTTGTACTTAGCAATATCTATGAATCAATTTTACTAGCTGATGGTTCAAGTATTTAATGTATACATTATAACGCAATGTTACTCTTTTTCCAGTGTTGGTTGTGTGTGTTCGGTTTAACACTTGGTCAGATGGATACGTTTGTCGCAGTATGTCGACCAAGGGCGGAAGTTGCTGAAGTTGGGAAAGATGCATTTACCATGACGTCATCTGTTGACGAAAACATTAAAATAATTGTCAACAAAAATAGTTTCAATAAGACCGCTTCACTTTGTCTAGAAGTATGTATACTTTATATCAGTACCAATATTACTTCTTACAAAAACACCACCAACAACAACAACATACATTTGATAAATGTGTATGCTGACCTTAGGCTTTATCGTATAGTTCATATATTTTTTCAATCATGCTGGTTTTTATAACAGTTTACATGTCTTGCTATAGTAACAGGTATTAACAATGACACTTTCGAACAGTATTTGCATTTTAAAAGTACATTTAAAACTCATCGTAGTAAAAGAATTTAAAAAAGTTAACAAATATTTGTATGCATTTACGTAGACATTTTAAAAAAAATGTTTCACCAACAGGACCCTAGTATTTCCGCTTATATAGGGTTACTTAAAGTATTACTTTTTCAAGAGCATTTTTTCACTTTTTTTTCCTCACTGTTTGACAGGTAACAACAATTGCTTTTTTTCTGAAGACTAACGTTATGACTAATATAAATTGAAATATATAATTTCAAATTGACAATGTATAGAACACATGTCACCGTAAAACAACACTATTTCTTTGTTTAATGCTGGCTATCTTCCTTATATAATAGTCATTCACAATTAATTCTAGATATTAGAGCTGGCAGATGACGTTGAAATCGAGGAAGGACAAATCCTTTCGTCAACGCCGTTCTACAAAATTTCCAGCGACAAACAGTATTCTGGAAGTCTTACGGTCGAGGTGAGTAAAATTGTTCTTCGCTTGCATTCAGATTTTGCAGCGTAAACTTGTTTTAGGTAATCCATCCATCATTAAATAATAATCATTGTCATTCAAATGCTAAAAAGGATTTAGTGCAGATGCAAGCATCCACTGACTTGGAGATCACTTGCACTAGAACCGCATATCCCCGTTCCTATTTTTTCTCCTATATTTCATATTGTAAGTATTGAAACATGGTAAGGAACGGAATCCAACATCGATTGGTTACGGAGGTCTAACTCTGCATAAATTTATGCTACCATTGACTTCTATGCACGGTTCGGTCGGTTGATATTCAACTAATTTAATAATGGATGGTTTACCTTAAGTCAGAATCGGTATAACAAGTTTGAATAACTTTTAATATTCAAGTAAGTTTTTTGATTTGAAACCAATAATGCGCAATTTTGATATGAAACATTTGAGATGATTTGAATTTAAACGATCATATGCACTTTGTCACGGACACATGATATTGAACTGGTATAGTAGATATAGAGATACTACAAAATATATCCCCCGAGCCATTTTGACAAGAAAGAGTCAGGGAAGAAAAGGAAAAGTAACTCAAATCTATCTTCTCTTTTACTCATAGAGGTAGATCATTGGTATATTTAGATATGTATTTGTAGCATTCCAAAATTTACTAGTTGCCTACCTTTGTTTCCTTTAATAGCCAACATTCACATGGATTCGTTCGCGTCAACACAAAATAGTTCCGTTTTATCGTCCTCAATTAGCATACAATAAAAAGATATTCTTTTAGCGGTAGGGATACATTTTAACATTTTGTATACAAGAATGGGATCACTTCTCAGTGAGATATTCCATATCCAATAAATCAAATAAAACTTTCCTCTTTATATACATATGTATGATTGACATTCTACAGCTTCCGGAGCCATCGGATTACGGAGAGAGAGGTGATATCCTGGTACTGACACAGAAGGAGAGCAAGTGGGCCATAGTAAACAAGTTTAACACGCTGAATGACGGAAAAGGGATTTCTTTTACAGTGCCGTCTCTTCCTATGTGAGTCATTACTTTTGATATATTGATAAGTTTAACTCATATCAACTTATTACAGTACAGCGGGACGTTCATTTTATCATTACAAAAGTTTATCATAGGAAGAATTACACAAATGTGAATTTAGGCCAGAGTTATGAAAGTCTTCCTACGATGGCCAATCCCGTGCTTTGAGACAACATCATCAGTTCTTATGTATTTTTATCATTAGTTTTTATCCTACCCGTGTCATTTTATAAACAAATAAGATTTTCGATTAAAAGGCTCCGCCCATTCTTAAAATGCAGTCGTTACACCATATACACCTCTATTATTGACGATTTTCTTGTGCCAGTACAGATGTTTTCATTTTTGTTTTAAGACATGCAGTGGTTATCAAAGTGATTCCATCTTACAACAAAGATGATATTTTATCCGAGGTAGAAAAGGTGTTCAGAATGGTTCAAACCAGTCAACACATGGTCAGTTTCATCTGCCTCACGAAGAAGGTCGAAAACACCAACCGATTCCAGGTAGTGGTCGAGTGTTGTGACTGTAAAGTTGTTGATGCCAGAAGGCGGTTGTGGATGTCTCAAGGGTTCCAGGAACAACAACAGAGGACAATGGTCGACAAATTTCCTGCAGTGTCAAAACAGAAATATGATGTGACGTTTTACGAAAATTTTGTTGCCAGGAAAGGAGAGAAGAACTTCAATTTATCGTTTCATCCAAAACGCGAAAACGTGTTACAATTTGAAGTAACTCTTCAAGGTGGAGATGTAAAGTTTATCAACGGCCGGATTTATATTTATAGAGTACAAGAAGAAGAAGAAGTGAATAAGGAAACTGAAAAAGGTGTGGAGAGGGAACCGCTTACGACGATAGATGTTTCTCTAGTGTTGAACAAAATTAACTTAAGAAAGAAAACGAACAACATTGAAGGAAATAGAGAAAGTGCTAAACAGAGTAGGCCCAGTAGTCGGAATAGTTTATCTAGTAAAAAGGAAACGCCATCGAGACCCGAATCTTCAAAACGTAATGGAAATAGTGAATGAAACAAAGCCAGAAGAAAAATCAGATTCTCTCGATCTTCTAAAGAAAAGCTTAATGAAAGCTATGGATAATGTTGACCCTGTAATAGTCAGTGAAACAGAACCAGAAACAAAACCACAAATAAAAGATCCACCCAAGAAAGATGAACGTAAAGAGATACAACTGCTGACAGAAGGCAACAACAGTAAAATAGGTTAGCCATTTTCTACTTTTTATCTCACATTTTCGTTAGAACCAATGCTAATATTGCCTATCGGATTTAAATCGCCTTATTTTTTTGAGGTATTCTTTTATTTATTTTTATACGACGCCGGAAGTGGTCATATATTGTTGTCATCTTTACCGTCTGTCCGTCCTTCCGTCCGTACGTCCACAATTCTTGTGAACGAAACTCCTCCTACGTCTCTGACCGTATCTTTTCAAAACTGTGTCAATATCATACCTATACTATAATGGATAGAGGTGCATGAAGCAAGGGTTTTCCAGATCAGCGACTTTTGAAGTAGTTATAGTTTTCGAATCTTGGTCTCTGTAGCATATTTACTTGAGAACGCAACACCTAGGTTTCCGAATGGATCTTGATCAATGCCATTACTTTAACAGGAGAAGTGCTTGAAGCAGGGGTATCTGGTTCAGTGATTTTTTGCAAGAGTAATGCTCGGGGGGGGGATACATATTGAAGCTGCCATTTGCCCTACTTTCATATAAAAGCCTCTGTAATCTTGATCTTTATATTCTGTGGCGGCACTGGCACTCTTGTTTTTTCATGAAATGTCCTTCAGTCTTTATAACATTATTTTATATTCACTTTAAAACCGTGAAATGCGCAAATATCGTAACCCCATTTTACAAAGCCTGTAATTATCTTTATTTTCAATTATTAAGGTTTTTACGAATTTTAGTCTTGAAATGAATTTATTATCAAGACGGTTTAGTAAATATATCCAAGGAGCGGGCAAGAGAAGCTTCGGAATCATGTTTGAGCCATTTTGAAATATCGCAGTCTGTTTAATTATTGGGACAAGTCGATAATTGTCACAATATGACATCGTTTAGCTACCATAGCATTCGACATCGCGCATATCGTACTGTCGTTACTATATTGTCGACACACGACACATGTACGATGCGCTATCGTAACAGCATGTATTTGATATGCACGACGTACGATACAAAACTACGCTGATACGACTTCGATACGATACTTTAATGAATACAGATTTAATCAGAAAATGTATTTATATACATGCATTAATAATTCGGTTAATTGAATAGAAACGTGAAATGAGGTAATTTATTTGTTTGATACAGATTTAATGAGAAAAAATATTCCCTAAAATAGCCCTTCTCTTGTGCTAAAAGAAAATACACATAAAATAATCTTCATGTGCTCATGCCAAGCAATTGTACTGCATCTAAATCAAGTCTGATTGCACACTTTGGTTTGCCACCGAGTATATATTTAACCTTTCTATTTGTATATATTTAACCTTTCGATTTGTATATATTTAACCTTTCTATTTGTATATATTTAACCTTTCTATTTGTTTATATTTAACCTTTCTATTTGTATATATTTAACCTTTCTATTTGTATATATTTAACCTTTCTATTTGTTTCAGTTTTCCTACAGGATCAGTTCCTGGATTCCCTGATCGAAGAGATCGGCGAGGAATGGTACAAAATATTTGTGCTTATGGGGGTAACTTTCAGTGACGTAGAGGAAGTACTGCAGATGTCTGGGGCAGTGAAGGACAAGGTCAAACGAGTACGTATTCTGCAGTTATATGTGCAACTTATCGGGGCGTGCCTGGACCCATTATTTATATACGCACCACGGCTAAGGAGGGTCTGGGGTATGTTCCCCTGGGGAAAAATGCCCCTGGGACGCCGTGGGAGTATTTTAGAGGGTAATTAGTCCAAAAAAACTGTAATCGTAATGAAATGTGATAAAAACGCGCAGTAATTCTAACCTAGTAATGCATTAGGATAACAATACCTTGGTATATGGATTGAGAGCAGTTGTAGACAGAGTCGTTACCACTGTGCCACTTTGGAGCCTTATTGTAAACCGATTTAGAACACCTAAAACACTGTCCTTTGTCTATAAAAGAAAACGACTTCCTTTCGTTGGAAAAACTAAAAGTACCAAAATAAGCTCTATTTTGACAACACTGGGTTAGCTGTTTGTATTTTGTTCAGCTTTTGGAAGATAAAATAACACTGTATATAACATACTTCAGGGAAATAATAAATGTTCAAAGAAATACAGTCATTTTCAGTAAAAGACTAATAAATCTAAATATAGAATCAATTTACAACCCGTTCGAAAGATATTATAAAAAGGGCATATAAAGCGTGGACTAAGGGAGACGGAAGTCAGGCCCAAGTAAGTTACCCTAACGTGTGCCTATTGCGAACTCAATCGGCCTATATCGCTGTACGGTTTAGGTCTCAAATAAAACATTATCCTGGTCATGGGGTTCACCTTTCTTTCATATTTTACTATTCTATCTTAAGTTTTCTTGTTATATGGTGTCCTGTATGAATAATTTAAACTCCACTTTTTTTCCTCTTTCTCATCTCCGCTATGTCTCTCTTCAAATAAAAGCCATAGTCACTGTATCCGTCTTTTACATTTACTCCCCTTCTTCAAACTCTCTTCCTCTAGAAAGCTCTTGCGTTTATTTTCGAGTGAAACCTCTTCCTTCATTTTTTTTTCACTCCTCCTCTTTAGTCTTTAATCGTGTTACGAAAAAGTGTTACTGAAGAAAGCACGTGTGATGAAAGAAGACAATGGACAGAAATGTCGCTAGTTAAGACTTTGAAAACGGGTAGGGGACAGCGCACGAGATGGAGTGACTGAGATATTAAAGAAGAGGGAAAATTAAACAAATGAAGAGGAGAACGATTTGAAGACAGAAATATTTTGTAAAAGAGGCACTATATAATAAGAAAAATACTGGAAACGTAAAAGCAAAGAATGGTGAAACCTAAATGCATGAGAGTCCACGACCAGAATCATGCTTTCATTGAGACCTAAACCATACAGCAGTAAAGGCCGGTTGAGTTCGCACTCGGCGAACGTCAGGGAATGTTTATATTATGCAGACACTTACTTGATAATAATGATCCACACTCGATATGCCTTACTTGTAATAACTTTAGACAGGATATATACAAAAAGGTAACTCAGTAGTTTCAAAATAGAGCTTATTTTGCTTTTCATTTGTTTCCAATGAAATCGAATGGAGCCCGAAGATAATTTTTTAAGTGTTATAAATCCCTTTACAATAAGGTTCCAAAGTGACGCAGTGGTAACGTCTCCGTCTTCCATTACTTCAGTATCACTCCGCGAGGGTTCATTCTCAGAAGTACATAACAAAATATAACGAAAGAGAAAAAATGTAAAATTTTGTAAATTATTATTCATTATTTCAACCGAAAGACTTGATTTATTATTATTTCATACCGGTTTTATGTTTAAAAAGTCATGGAATGATCACTGGCACACACGTTAGTTTATGATTTGAATTACACAGCAGATTGGTTAAATCTCGACCAGCGTTTTTAAGCTGCAACCCGTCAAACCCTCTTTTACTCGAGACACACATAACTCCTGTGCCTTCAGCGCTGATTTGTTGGAGCCAATGGATGAGCCAAATTTGAAAAAATGGAGCTATTTTTTCTTTTCATGAGCCATATTATCAGCCAATTATATAACCAAAACGTGAATATTTTAACACAAGTTAAGGACTCGTGTATGTATGTAAAACATTAATAATTAATTTTATTATTATCGAACGACGCGAGGGACGCTGGATAAATCCATAAAATTTAAAATATAGACGGTAACATATAAACAGTTTGTCACGTACGCCATACAGCTTTGCCTGAGGTTCCTCGCGAGGTTTTATTACTAATCCTCGCGAGGTTCCTCGCGAGGATTTGTAATAACTAAAAAAATCTGCGCGCGCTATGTCTTTTTTTTAGATTCAATCAAATTCCTAATGCGAGATTTAGGAAAGACATGCGAAAATTAAGACGATAATTATCGCCCAAAAACCTCGCGAGGATTGTTAAATCTCGCATGTATATATGTTTTTGGACATGCGACAACGCGATAATTATCGTGTTGTCGCGTATTGGAGAGGCGAGATTTAAACTGGTCCGATCAGGACACCGTATTTTCAAATGCTTTACTTTACTTATGTTGTATGGACTTAAATAAGTATACCAATATAGATTTTTATTGCTTTATAATCCTATGTAGGAAAGGCAACTTGTTTTTTCTTCTTCCTCTTTATCTTATGTTTGTATTACTTCTATTATATAATTTAAACTACCACTTTGTTAATAATTGACTCAAAGTTAAAAAATAAATATTGCATTTGGTATATGATGTAATTTACATATATGTTTATATTAACATAGTTATATGCAGTTGTATTGTACGGAGCAACGGGGATGGCCTCGACCCCTTTGCTTCTATGACGAGGAAAATAAAGTGCTTAAAAAATCAAAATTTGAATGAAATTCAAGTATCTTAGATGGACGAATAAATCGGACAAACTGTAAAATTATTTACAACATTTTTTAAAGTAAGTTCATATCTTCTGAACTTGTGTATTTCAAATATGTTTTTCAATTTGACCCCATATGTCAAAAGTTTATTTTTTATACTAAGTATTTAAATTATTTTTCTAGTTAATATTATAAAAATCATATCTTAACGCTGTTCATGCTTACATTCATGTTGTTGCATTTTCTTTCTTCATGAATCATGACAGAAATGAAATAATTAATATTTAAGCCTTCATGCAGATGTTACAGTACATTGCCCTAATCTTTGCATCCAATCTAAGCCATGTGTGACCATTTGCCATGCTTCCTTAAAATGGAGTTAACAGGAGAGGTTGGCATATTGAATATACTTTTAATTACTTTTAGAACACATGAATGAGACGGGAAAAGATGAGATAATCAAGATAGTATTGTTCCATAAGATATACCTTAATGTTGTCGGTAATTTAGCTTGTTTGTGCTCTTAATTTTGTCCTTATAGATATGATTTTGTTTAACATCATTCTAGGCTAATCCGTTCAAAATAGATTTCTCTGTATCTAATTATGAAGACAGATGTATGTATTACATTGGTAATGCGACGATTTTTATAGCGTTTTTGGCGTTTTTAAATTTTCGATTTTTCAAATCAATTGTACGCACGTGCGTAAGTGCGTAAGCCCAGGCACGCCCTTGCAAGTTATTGTAGTGAATCAGATGTGTAACCCACTACAGAGATTCACTGGCATTTAGAAAGGTTGTCCACCTCCGGTAGAGTAACCTTGATGTTCAGAAATATTCCGTTTGGTATCAAAGTTTGAAGTTTGAGGCACAGGATAGATGGAATTGTTGGCAACAAAAACAAAATGCATTCCTGAAAGAAAACAAGTACATGTACCTGTAATACTTTCAGAATGTGGGAAGTGATTTACTTCTGTAATTGTTTGATAAATCATGTTTATGTTAGTTCATAAAGTTTGTTTTTCATATTCGTTTGCTGAGAAAATTTATTTCTGTTTCTTTTGGTAAAACACCCAGCATTAAATTGTGACCATGGTCCATCAAGTGATCGTGGGAATTTCATAGTAAATATAAACCTGTACAAACATTGAACAAAGGAGTCTATAGATGTTTGCATATGCAATGAAGTCTTTTTAGGTATTTGAAGGAACTCGAGTACATACACACTTTCTGAGAACATGTTTACCATTCTTATTGTCAGACCAATTTAGTCTGGTATGCAAATGTGGTATTTCCATTGTCTTAAGTTTAAAAAAATCGAGTGACAGTCTGACGAACTCTTCCGGATTTTGTTGTAAAATCGAGACTCCATTTTCTTTTTCTGTGTAGAAAATACACAAAAAGTATGTAAAGAAATATTTCAGATCTCATTTTTGCCTATGGCCAAAATTTATTGCTTTTGAGTTCAACAAATAAGAAATTAAAATGAAATTTAGCCAAATTTATACACAATTACTTCGTTAACTGTTTACTTTTGACTGAATCATTCTTTTCTGTCATAACTTTATAGTAAACAACAATAACAACAAAACATTTTACTCTTCTGTTAAATTACATGTACTACTGAATCCAATACTATATAGTATATTTAATTAATTAATTCCAAAAAAACTTGTTTGTATATGTTTGATGCAAAGACACTGTAATGCATAATAGAGCTGTCAATTTTGAATAATCGAAAACAGTAAATCTTGAAATTAAATAATTTTGATTTAAGAAAGTGTCACTGAGTAGGGGAAAACAACGAGAGAAGTTTAATGTAGTATAAAAGAGATGCTTATCAGAAAATAACTGATATCAGTATGTCTATT
>CM037782.1:14576792-14626792 GCA_021229015.1 Solen grandis
CATATATACAGGTAAGATATTATTATGACCATGATATTTTTATGAAATCATATTGTTTTACCTGTCTGATTTCCATTTTCAGAAACTAAAACCCGACATCGGACAAATATAGGTCGTGGAATTTATTTTGTTGTGACAGATTGCGCGTGCTCTCGCGAGATATCGCGTGATCGTTAAAAAAACAAAATCGCCGGATTTAGGTTATCGCCGAATTTGGGGTACGGGAGGATATAATTTTAATTTTCGTCTTCCTTTTTTTTTGGCTGGTATATGTTTCTTTATCAATGCATCTTATGCTCATGCAGCAAAATAAACTTATTTGTTTCATATTTCTTCATATCCGAATTTCTGCGTTCAATGGTGTCAAAATTTTGTTTGCACAGACTTTTCGACCCTCCATGTCAACTTAAAAAGTCCCAGAAATGAGTTCACTTCAGAATATTAGGCCAGATGAAGACATTATAATAATGAAAGTTTCGTGTTATGGTTGAGAAGTTCTTGAAATGTTTTGTCATTTTGTTCTAGGCAAAGTTAGATTATCTGCCTTGCTAGTAATGAGATCCGCTCCGGTAAATTAACCCAACCTTAAATGCTGCTACATATTTCATAAATTTGAGAAAAACAATGCTAATTTTTCACATATGAAGGGGTCTCAGGCAATGGAGTTTCATTCAATGAAAAATTCACTATGTACACCTGGCACTTGAAAAAACCAAGGGTCTATTCTCAAAATGAGATATGGTGTCACACTTGGGTTCCCTTGTACTCAACCACTGTCTCTTCTTCCTGCTTTCCTCAGCCAAAAAACATGACCCCCACTGGAACTAAATGCTTGCACTTTAATGGGTTTTACTTGATTGTCTAAATATTGCCATCATAATCAGTAAATGATTCATATCCATTACTATAAAAGGAGAAACATTAGAAACCATAAAGATGGCCATTTTTGGAGCTCATTATAAATCATATTTCCGAAGCGAGCAATGTTAGCAACTTAAGATTTGAAACAAGATCTGTAAATGTTATGGTGCATAACTTTTTTATAAGGAGTTCCTTTGCCACAAAGTTTATCTGTAGCATTGATATAATATAAAAGATTTGTAATCAGTACCAAAACCATTGATAACATCAGTCGTCAGTTTCCTTAATTTGATTTCTAAAAAAGATGTATGGGTAAGAATGTCAAAAAGTGCGAACTCAAAATCAACAGTAAATTTAAACAATTTGTTCAAAAGACAGCATTTATCAAATATAAAGTGATTACACAGGAAAAAAGTGTAATGAATGCAGGACTTAAACTAGCTCTACACTTGTATAAAAATTTATAAGAAGAAACATAAAATTTGTTTTGATTGTAATTGTCTTATTGTTAGTACTTTAAAGAGAAAATAAATTCATGATTGTTTTCCAGAAAGAGATGTTATGACGTGTTTGTGAAATAGGATAATGGCCATGGATTTACGATTGGTGTCAGCAGGAGATGACATCAGGATCTGGGATTGTAATGATTTCATCTTAACAAAGCAGCTTAGTCCTCATGACCAGAATGTTTCAAGTGTATGTTGGTCAAGTGATAGTATCCTTTACTCAGTATTTAAAAAATGGCATAAAATGTCCTTCAAACACAAATGTCAAAAAAGCAAAATGTATCATTTATATGGAGGGAGACATATTGTTTTTGTCAGAGTTGTCTGTCTTTCACACATTTGTCTGGAGCATAACCAAAAAGTATCACAGCTGTTAACTTCTTGAAACTTCACACAGATCTCATGGAAGAAAGTGTCATGCACAAAAATCTTAACTCTGCACATATTGTTTTTGGACTTATTTTTTTTCAAGAGCATTACTCTTGCACTAGGAGACATATAACCTTGAAACTTCATAGGTGGGTAGATGTTATGGATGAGAATTGCAGTACACAAGAGCATATGATCCATTTCCAAAGTTCTTTTTGGAGTTTTTCTCCTTTTATACAATTTTGTGCCCTTAAGATAATTCCTGTTCAACTCGTGCTATTGAAATTAAATATCATTTATGTCATGCACAAGGTTCAAAACTCTGGCCTCAGTATATTTGGAGTTATTCCCGATTTTCGCAATTTCTTGACCGCAAGATAACTCCTTTTCAACTTATGCCATTGGAACAAAATTTCAGTTATTGAAAGAACTTTTATGAAAGGACTCTTGTGCACTGTGTGTAAGGGGAAGGAGGTGGGAATGGTGGGAGACATCAGTTTTTTATGAATACAAATGTCTAATTTTGACTTAACATCTTGCAGAGTTTTAATGTCGTATAAATACATTCAAACCTGTCTTAAGCAGTCAGTCAAGGGAACAATAAAAAGTGACCTCTTAACAGAGATGGTCGCGAAATGAATGTTAAACATGTACTAAAATGCTAGTTTGATAATATCAAAACTGACTGCTAAATGCAGATTGACCGCTTAATACAGGTGGTCGCTAATACAGGTTCAACTGTATATCATTTATGTATGGTCCAGGGGTTTCCTTAAGGATCTGACTTTCACTTGCCCAGGGGGCAAGTTACTTTGAACATCTACCTGCCCCCATTGCAAACAGCTTGTCCGATCTTTAAGTTAATTAGTGTTTGTTACTGTTTAAAAGTAAATATGTGTAGTATTAAGATGAATTTTAATTAACATGTATCAAACACAATTTGCAAGCAACTCACCCCCTATATAATGTAGAAAATAAAAAAAAAAATTTAAAAAAAAGATTTATGAAAATAAACTTGCCCAACGGGCTATCTCCTTGGAAAAATCACTTGCCCATGGTGATTTTAACCCTGCAAGGGCAAGCGGGCGTCCACTTAAGAAAACCCCTGTGGTCTCTTAATTTGAACAGGTCAAGAAAAGTCATAGTAGAATAATGTGTGATACTGCGGAGCTGGTACAGATCATGATCATGGCTTGTACATGTCAATAAATGTCATAGTAGAACAATATGTGATAGTGCATGGCTAATTTCTTTTAATAAGATATCTTCATAAAAGAATACAGAACTGATGAAATATTAAAACTAAGGTTGTGTATGTGGTTGAAATAAGCACAAATGTGAAAATACGAGACTGTTATTGTTATAATGCTGTCTGTTCAGATTTGTAATCATCTGTAGTTGGACATATTTTAGCCTAGTGTAGATTTTTTTATTCTTTTTGATGAGATGAAATGATAATGTCTAAAGCCTTGCAGGTTGTAATACTTACAGAGGAAATTTTAAGTCCAAAGACTTGGTTAATGATTCAAGGATATATTATTTAAGAACCTCTGACAACCAGAGGCTTTACATTATATAACCTTAAATCAATGAAGATTCTTTCTTGGCAAGTTTGTCTGTACATGCTGAAGATGTTGTGTTAACATACATGAAGAATAATGAGGTTGCCACTGTTAAATGTGGGGTAAGTGAAACATTTTCACTATGATTAAAAAAAGTCTGCTTTATAATTTAATTGCACTTTTATGATATCTGAGCAAGAGCAGTAATGTTTAAACTTTACTTATTTTACATTGATTATATACAAAAAATCTTACTTTTTTTTTGTACATAATCACTCCAGGGATTGAAAAAATTTCTAAAGGCTACTAGTAATGCAGGACTTAAGTGCCTGGAAAATGTTACTTGCCCTTAGTCATTACCCACTCACCCTCAAGATTGTTAATTTAATTAATACCCTTAAGTGTTTTTGTTTTTGATACTATATCATGTATCCAGGGTTTTACTTAAGGATTTGACTTTCACTTGTCCAAGGGGCAAGTTACTTTGGACATCTACTAGCCCCCAGTGAAAACAGGTTGCCCAATCTTTAAGGTAGTTGGTGTTTGTTATTTGCAAGCATTTTACCCTGATAAACTGTAGAAATTAAAAAAAAAAATTAAAGATTTCATTTACATAAATAAACTTGCCAGCCGGGCTATCTTCTTTGAAAAATCACTTTCCCGCAGTGATTTTAACCCGGTGCGGGCAAGCAGGCGTCCACCTAAGAAAACCCCTGTGTATCACAGTATTCAGATATAAATAAAAAATAGTAATGAAAATGTTTTTTCTATCATGTTTCCTTTATTTTCTTAGGATATTCAGCATTTCATTGTATAAACTTGTATAACTTTTTTGACTAGTAGTAGTAAGCTTCAATTATTCATTATAAGTGACATCTGAAAATCTGAACATGAAGCAACTTTGATTCATAAAGAAGATATTATCTGAGGTACCTGAATAACCTTGTGAGCACCTGTTATGTACAACAAGCATTTTCTGGTACTGACTTAAAACTGTAAATAAAGTACATTAGTGTTGATGATAGAAACAAGTGATTTTTTTTTTTCTAAAATTTCAAATTACATACTCTCCTTGCCATTCTAATACTTGCAAAGTCTTAACTTGTCTTATTACCAACTCTACTCTCCAATCCAAGTTGTAAAATGGGATTTTTTAACCCCTATATTCTTGATGGCTCAGGTAGCAGCATATGTGGTCAACATTGTGAGAGGACTCCTGAGTAGCCAGAGATAACCCTTTTTTCTGGATTGGTGATAGCTATACACTCCCACGTATAGGACCAGGAATTTAACCCAGGTCGCATTGGTGAAGCTTTGTGCGGTACCCTCATGCTGTCATACATATAGTGTACAAGTCATGTTAAAAAAAAAAAACTCATTTGAGTGACAAGTAAAACTATTTTAAAATATCTTGTCAAAACTTTTCAGTTGGGATGCATGTGTCTGGATGTGAATGACACATCCAGGTATATGCTGACAGGGGCTTCAGACGGAATCATATCTGTGTGGGATCTCAAGTCTAAAAAAGTCAGGAAAACATATAAGGTATTTTTCTTTTCTTTCTCTTTTTCAGTTTTGGACTTTTTATACTTTGATATTTCTTAATCAGACTTGCATTGATAGATATAAAGTGAACTGACTTATGTTCATATGCATTGACATGATTTGTGTATGTTCTACATAACATGTTAAATTATGTTTGTATCTTGTGACATACATGTATTGGAGAAAAAAGGAGGAGGGGTCTTTTTAACTGTGTGGGCATCAAACGGGTCATTTCCATTGAATATCTCTTGTTAGACTAGAGATACAGTTTTTGTACTTGGTATGTAGATACTTTATGGGAAAAGGAAGATTGGGATTCTGTAAGATGCTGTAAATTGGACTACTTAACTGTGTCATTTGTTATCGTCTGCTCATTGTCCTTGATTGCCAATTAATGACACGGATGCGAATATACAGTACACACCCTTCCCACCCCTACCCCATTCTGTCCCCTGGGGCGAGATGTTGTTTTTACATGCAACAAAGTGTCATTGGAGGGGGTAGAGCAGATAAGGATGGGAATTGAAGACAAACAATTGGAGTATCTGTCTGGATTATTAATTGGATAAACAAATAATACTTCACCTTCTTATAAAATAATATCACTGAAAATATATCTTATGCATCGCCTTTTAAAAGCCATAGGAAAATTGGGTAATGGTACAAAGGAAAAATCATTGGGTAAGTGGTAATCATGGGAAAAAAAATTGTCCCAAAAGTTGGAGTCAGAAAAAAATAATCAGATTAAAAGTGTCCCAAAATTTAGAGGCACAAGCAAGAATTATTTCCTCAAAAATCAAGGGTGTCCCAAAGCAAGTGCCCCAAAACTTAGGGTGATACGGAAGTAAATACAAAAATAATTGTCTGTGTGCAATATCTACATGTAACTTCTTCAGTATTTGATACTTTATATTGTCTGTCAGTCATTCTGCAGCCTGTTACAACTTACATATAGGGTACAGTAAATGAATCGTGATTCATAGGGAGACACTCAAAATCCCCTAGACTCAAAATCCCCTAGGCCAAAAATTGATAAAGTGTTCAAAATCCCCTAAATGAAAATGAAGGGGTAGATTCAAAATCCCCTAAGTGTTATAATGGTATTTGGGTTGTCAAAATCCCATAGATTCAAATTTCAAAATTCTCCATTGTTTATTGATAAATTTAATATTGTTGTTTCTATCACATGGACTTTTGTATAATGGTACTGTGTGTTACTCGTTTACTCATTATTATACCATTTTTTAAATAATCGAAAAGTTACTTTTTTAGCTCGACTATTCGAAGAATATGAGAGCTATTGTAGTCACCCTGGCGTCGGCGTTGGCGTTGCAGCTTTTGGTTAAAGTTTTGCGTGCAAGTTACTATCAACCTTATATCTCAATAACCATTTATGGTATTGACATGAAAGTTTATAAATATGTTCAGGGGCATCAGACAACCAAGGTAGATAACTCTTGACTGATTTTAATATGAATTATGGCCCCTTTTTAACTTAGAAATTTTGGTTAACGTTTTGCATGCAATAGAAAATTCGGTTAAAGTTTTGCATGCAAGCTACTATCTAGTTTGTATCTCAATAAGCATTCATGGTATTGACTTGAAAGTTTATGAATATGTTTAGGGGCATCATACAACCAAGGTAGATAACTCTTGATGGAATATATTACAAATTATGGCCCCTTTTTAACTTAGAAATTTTGGTTAAAGTTTTGCATGCAAGTCTCTCATGCTTATATCTCAGTATCAAGCATGCGATTGATTTTAAACATCTTTAATATGTTTTGGGGTATCATACTTTCATGGTAGATAACTCTTGATGAATATTACAATATGCCCCTTTTTAACTAGAAATTTTGGTTAAAGTTTTGCATGCAAGTATTTCATGTAATATAGTATCCAGGCATGGGATTGATTTGAAACATCTTTATACTTTAGGGGTATCATATTTTCATGGTAGATAACTTTTGATGGAATATATAACAAGTTATGGCCCCTTTTTTAACTTAGAAATTTTGGTTAAAGTTTTGCATGCAAGGTACTTTCATGCTAATATTTCAGAGTCCAGACATGGAATTGATTTGAAACTTTTAATATGTTTAGGGGTTTTAAAAATTAAAAATTATGACCCCCTTTTAATTAATTTTGGTTAAAGTTTTGCATTCAAGCTACTATCCAGCTTATATCTCAGAAATTGCTTGTGGAATTGACTAGAAAGTTAAGGAGTGTCTTCAAGGGCATCAGAAAACAGGAGGATAACTTTTGGATTGATGCAAATTATAGCTCTTTTCTAACTTGGATTTTTATGCTCACCGAAGGTGACGCATATAGTCGCCGCTTCGTCCGTCCGTTCGTCCGTCCGTCCGTCACACTTTCCTTGTCCGGACTATTTCTCAGGAACTAACAGCTTGAATTCAACGAAACTTTATGGGAAGCTTTATTACCAAGAGGAGATGCGCATATCGTCAGCATGACCCGATTCCTAAATTTTTCACAGAGTTATGGCCCATTGACTTTTCGGCCTATAGTACATATTGCATGATTCTTGTCCGGGCTATTTCTCAGGAACTAATGGCTTGAATTCAACGAAACTTTATGGGAAGCTTTATCACCAAGAGTAGATACGCATATCGTCGGCTGACCTGGTTCCTCAATTTTTCACAGAGTTATGGCCCATTGACTTTTCAGCCTATAGTACATATTGCATGATTCTTGTCCGGGCTATTTCTCAGGAACTAATGGCTTGAATTCAACGAAACTTTATGGGAAGCTTTATTACCAAGAGGAGATGCGCATATCGTCAGCATGACCCGATTCCTAAATTTTTCAAAGAGTTAAGGCCCCTTGACTTTTTGGCCTATAGTACATATTGCATGATTCTTGTCCGGGCTATTTCTCAGGAACTAATGGCTTGAATTCAACAAAACTTTATGTGAAGCTTTATTACCAAGAGTAGATACGCATATCGTCAACGTGACCTGGTTCCTCAATTTTCAAGAGAGTTATGGCCCCTACTACCATGTTGTTGACTAATATTCATGTCATGTTGCCTAATTTAACAGGAGATATCATTTAAACAAAACCCCACAAAATTCAATATGCTAGTAATGTCAATCATAAACATGTCAGCTAATTGTTGTTTAGGCCATTATACACTATTTCAAATATCCAGTCATATGTCAAGAGTGTTGGTTAACCTCTTTGATATGAGCACACATTGAAATGTATGACTTAATTTTTAGTAGTATAAAAACTTAAAAAAAATCAATGAAAGATCTGATGAGTAACACGTATTATCATATTAAATAGTAAACTGTTACTAAGTCTCCAAATAAGAGTTGGTAAAACATCTCATCTGATGAGGAGAATAGATATGATTTAGGACTGGGGATTTCAACATATCCTCCCACCCATTGACCAAGGCCTTATTTGTAACAATGACGTTCTTCGGGGAGCATCTGTCAGTTCTACTGACTTTCTTGTTGGTTTAAGTTTTGCATGCACAGTGTTATTGTGCTTATGTCTCAGTAACTAGGCATGGGATTGATTTTAAACATCATAAATATATTAAGGGGTATCAGACTATCAAGGTATATCATTTTTGACTATTATCATGTACAGGGAATGTGAAGGGCAAGAATTTAAATAGATTTCATTTGATTTACCAACAAGCGCTTGTTATTTTTAATGTATAATATTATTATATAAATGTATTCTTGATTATAACTATAAATATTGATTAGTGAAAGAGCACTGATGTTCATCTCTCTCTCTCTCTCACACACACACAATAACAAACACACACACACACACATCCTTCTATTTTTAGCTCACCTGAGCACGTGTGCTCAGGATGAGCTTTTAGGATCGATGAATGTCCGTCGTCCGTCCGTCCGTCCGTCCGTCCGTCCGTCCGTCGTCCACAATTTGTTTGTTTGCACTCTAGCATCTTCATTTTATGAGCAATTATCTTCAAACTTTAAAATAATGTTTATAACCATAAAATCTCGGCCAAGTTCGATTATGGCTGATATCGGAACATTAGGTCAGGAGTTATGCCCCTTTTAAAATTCAAAAAAGCCAGATTTCACATTGTTTGCACTCTAGCATCTTCATTTCATGAGCAATTATCTTCAAACTTTATATCAATGTTTATAACCATAAGGTCTCGATTGAGTTCGATTATGGCTAAGATCAGTTGATTAGGTCAGGAGTTAAGCCCCTTTTAATATAAAAAAAATGCCAGATTTCACGTTGTTTACACTCTAGCATCTTCATCTTTTAAGCAATCATTTTCAAACTTTATTACAATGTGTATGACCATAAGGTCTCGATTAAGTTCGATTGATGCTGAGATCCGTCAATTAGTTCAGAAGTTATGCCCCTTTTAATATTCAAAAAATGCCAGAAATCACTTTGTTTATACTCTAGCATCTTCATCTTTTGAGCAATCATCTTCAAACTTTATGACAATGCTTTTGACCATAAGGTCTCGATTGAGTTCAATTGTGGCTGAGATGGGTCATTTAGGTCAGGAGTTATGCCCCTTTTAATACAAAAAATGCAAGATTTCACTTTGTTTATTCTCTACCAACTTCATTTTTTTAACAATCATTTTTAAACTTTTAAGACAATGTTTATGCCCATAATCTCACAATCGGGTTCAATTATAACTGATATTGACTTGTAAATTTAGGAGTTATGCCCATTTCACCATAAAAAAAAAACCAGATTTCACTTTTACACTCAAGCATCTTTATTTCTTAAGCAATCATCTTTCTCAGGTGAGCGACCAAGGGCCATCTTGGCCCTCTTGTTTATGTTCTCAGTACTAGTGTAAAGAGAGAGAGAGAATTTTTTCAACTCAATTTGTAAAATAAACAAACAATCTTTATTTTGTTTAAATATATGATTTGATTTTATTTTCTCATACATTTTACAATAATACATCGTATAATGGAAACACTGCGCATTTTCACATTTATTTCATTTTAAATGTATATGTGAGTTTCAAATAAATACAAAAATCCTTTCAAACACAGTATATGATTGTAATGAAAACATAGCACATTTTCACCTAAATTAGCAGATTATCTCAACACAGCACTGGCTCTAAATTGTCTGAAAACATTACAGCACATTTTCACCTAAATTAGCAGACTATTTCAACAGCACTGGCACTTTGCCTGAATTTGACATTCTGTTTTCAATTCATTTCCTGATACGTATGATCTTTCCCATGGATCCTAGGAAATCCTCCAGTGTTTTCTTGCCTGCAACATATTGGAGGCAGAGAGCCTTCAACCGCTGCTGATGGGTTTTGGTTTCCTTCCTGATGCGTTTGCTTGGCAGTTCACCCCTGTCGAATCTCAGGACATCAGCAGCAACCATACAGGCATCCTTCTCAATGTTAAGAACCACAGTCCATAATGAAGGATTCTTGTGTCCAACAAGGTGCTTGAAGCTGTTGTTCCACGATTCGCATTGATTGTTTGTCCTGTCTCTATCCTCTATTGTTGCTTGTTGGACACTCCAGATCGCAGGGAATCGTGGCTGAACTCTCCGAAAACGTATATTTCCACTGGCTGTTGTCACTGCACAAAAAGATCCATTCACATAATTTCCATCGAAATAGTCAACTAAGCACTGGAGGTTCTCTGGAGCCTGTTCACGCAGAAAGCACAATCCTTCACTTACATCCCTTGGAGGCAGAAAAGCAAGACTGACCAGTTTACCACAGAATTCCTTCACCTCATCATCACTGTGATATGCAGCCTGAGGTCCTTCTGACTGAACCCTTCTCCATGTGGCCTGCGTAAGGTGGTAAAAACATCGTTGGATTGTCATGTCTGTTCTCAGCACAGAACGGACAGCATTGTGAATTCCTATTTCATAGTCAGCTAATATCCTATCTGGGTTTGGGCGTATCCCACGTTGGAGGCAGGCATCCAGTAATCCAGTGAACATTTCCTCATATGCAGCCTGTTGTTTGGATGGTAGGAGCGCATACACTGAGCTAACACAAGAATCTCCTAGCATTAAACGAATCACAAATAGCTGCTCAAACTGTGCTGGTGAAGTTGAATGTGTCCCATTGAGAAACCAGGTTTCAGCACTGTCCAAGAGTTGAAGACCATCTTCTGTTGCAAAGATAAGGATGCGCTGCTCCAAGCTTCCATTGTCGTATATGAGGTTACTCCCAAATTCCTCAGGAAAAGGAGAAGGGATGTCTTTGATTGTTTGCGGGTTCTTCAGAGAAGTTGCCTTCTTCGATCGTCTAACTGTCTGTTTCAGAAGTCTCACTGGTCCGGCAGCAACAGTCACCTCTTTCGGCTGATGGGCTAGCTTGTCTGCAACTATCTGACCAGGTTGACCACGGTTGGAAGAGGCAGAGGACTTGATCTCAGACCTGACCTTCAAAGCCTCTGTGAAGAAGGAGTCCGGTGCATGGCTATGCTCAGTAGTCGACTTGATGAGTGTAGCTTGTATGTCCGTGTTTACAGATCCTTTGCATTGCTGACTGATTCTCTGGGAACATTCCCACCGTGTTGAGGACTTAGTAGAATATTTCTTGGTGTAGGCATAACCCTCATAAAGAAGCTTACGTGAACCCTTATTACTAAGAATAAACTCCATGATGGAATAAAGATATAAGAAATAAGTGCCTTTATATATACCATATTGTAAGAGTTTGGAAAATAATAGTCAAATTATATGGCTATGAATCTTTCATAGTCTACAAACTGTAAAATTAATTGACTCATATTAAATGCTAGTAAAAACCCACCAAGGAAGTTAAAAAGCATCAGTTGGTCCAATTAAAGAGCTAATTGTCTCCATTAGGCATTCTAATTTGATTAATAATAGCAATCAATAACCATCTCTAATTGTCAAATTAGCACCTCTGTTAGATAATAAAACTGTGAAATTATTTATACAGCATAAACCAAAAGTCCATGTATACAAACTGAAACTATCAAGTATTATTTTCTTGTGATAGAAACAACAATATTAAATTTATTAATAAACAATGGAGAATTTTGAAATTTGAATCTAGGGCATTTTGATTACCCCTTCATTTTCATCTAGGGGATTTTGAACACTTTATCAATTTTTGGCCAAGGCGATTTTGAGTCTAGGGGATTTAGATATACACTCTGATTCATATTGTGTATCCTGACAAGTGTATCAGGATGTGTATTGTATTGCAAACTGAGTGAAGAATTGCAGCCATAACTGTTACAAAATAGATTTTTTATTTCTGTCAAATACCTTCTTTTAGAAGTGAGATATGATGATCAGATTTAGTACATAGATACCTTATGTGAATAGGAGTATAAGGATTGATTTTCAGGTCCATAAGGTCAAGATCACTGTTATTAAAATAGTTTGCCTGCCTGGAGTGACACTTGAAAACCCGGTTTTGTGTCATTTGACACGTTTCTTGTTTATAATTGAGGTGATAAAACAAGATTTTAAAGTAGAAAAATGATCGAGTTGAAATAAATTGTAAGAAAATCAATTAATTACCTGTGTGTATTTCAGGACCATAAGGGACCAGTTACATGTGCCAAGTTTAACCATGGAACCACATCCCTGGCCTCTGGTTCAGAGACAGGGGAGATAATCCTGTATAATGTTGTCACAGGGCAGGGGTGTCGGCCCCTGACAGCTCCAAATATTCAGGTATGTAGGGTGTGTTGTTAAATGAGAACCTTTTTTTCCCAACCAGTTCATATTTCTTTTTATTGTATCCCCCTCAACAATTTTTTGGGGGGGTTGGGGGATATACTGGAATCAGCTTGTCCATCTGGCAAAGGGTCAGAAATGACCAGAATTTCAAGAAAATTTTACAAAGTGTAGAGTAGACTGTTATGCAACATGAAACAACATTTTTATTTTGAAATTTACATGGCAACTCTGGAATTTTTGTCATTTTGTAAGTTCATAAGCAGTATAACTTTACCAAAATCACTATAGATAACATAAAAAAATGTTTATTTTGACATTCTTTTAATGACTGTTAATTATTCAATTATCTTTTTATTTTCATGTATTATGTCAGAGTTATGGCCCTTTGTTTTTTAAGCAACATAATGTACTTACAGATTCTTGTCTGCACTTAGTTGCCAAAACCTATGGCTAGAATTTGATGAACAAGTTTATTTTATAGGATCTTACTATGTACAGGAGAAAAAGTTACGTAATATCTCTTAGTTGGGAGAATTTTGACAGGTGACATTGGTCCCAAGTCTGTTATTTACAGTGCGGGGACACGGTTGAGTAATGCCATGTTATGAATGTGTCACCTTACACTACCCCTCCTTAATGTAACAGTCTTACGGTAATCTTATGCCATGTGACTATAACGGTTCACTGTATGATTAGCCACTGTAACGTACGGATAGCTTTCAGTCTGTCAAAATGTCTGATGACAAAATTACAAATAAGTATTTCTTCTTATACGATGCAGTAAGGGATTTTTTTTTTTTTTTTTCAAATAAGTTACCCTGAAAAGTAAGGTGCGTTTTATATGTTGCTGCGCCAAATATGCCCGTTTGTACGGTAGATATTTGGTGTGTGGTAATGTCTGGTGGACCTCTGCCAAGTTTGTTTAGATCATGACCATGTGGTCAAAATTGGCCCATCCCAGGTGTCACCTAATTTTACATATACTTATATGGGAAAAGTTTGAAAAATATTTTTGTCAGAAATCACAAGGCCTGGAGTTATTTGGTGTGAAAATGGCTTGGTGGAGCTCTACCAAGTTTGTTCAAATTATGGCCCTAGGGTCAGAATTGGCTTACATAGACTTAAATAGGAAAAATATCTTCTTGTCAGAAATCAAAAGGCCTTGAGTGTATATATTTGGTATGCAATAATGGCATAGTGGACATCTACCAAGTTTCTTCAAATCAATGCCCTTTGGGAAAATTGTTTCTGTCCCAGCGGTTACTTGTTTTATATAGATTTATATAGGAAAAACCTTAGCAGAAACCATGAGGCCTGTAGTTAAAATGTTATGTGTAACATGACCAAGTGAACCTCTACCAAAATACAAAAAAAATTTCAAATCATGACCCTGGGGTCAAAAAGGGCATTGCCCTAGGGGTCACTTGATTTTACATAGCCTTATAAGGAAAATCTACAAAAAATCTAATTGTCAGACTCTAAAAGCCTGAAGTTGTGATATGGCCTAATGGACATATAAAAAGTTTGTTCACATAATGGCCCTGTGGTCAACATTGGCCATGAACATATGCAATCTTATCAATTCTCTGTTTTTTACATATGATTGTAAAAGCATTGAACAAGTGGAAAACCTAAAATCTATAGACCGTAGAAGAATGCAGTTATATCGCTCTTTGTACAAGTGATAAAATGCAATTAGACCATTGAATAAGAAACAATATACAATAAATGAAAATCTGCAGTCATATTGCATTACATGTAAAGACAAGTGTATAAATTACAGTTTTATTGATTTATACAAGTGAATAAAATTCAATCATTAAAGTAGAAAAATGCAGTAATATATTGCTGTATATACAAGTGAAAAATACAGTTAATGTGAAGTCATGTTATATTTATGAATAAGAAACAATATACAATGAAAATAAGCAGTTTTATTGCTTTACACACACAGAAAAATGCACTCATGTCACTCCTCGTAATAAAATGCAAGATGTTCTGGTCTGCTTATCTTCATGTATTACAACTGGACACTGATCCCCCTACCCTGATTGGGTACCCTACTTGGACATTACACTGAGCTGGTAAAACCCTGCTGTGTCATCTATTTATACTTTTGTAAGACAGACACAAATAGAGAAAGAGAGAGAGAGAGAGAGATATGATATTTATCATTGATTTATTTATCTTTAATTTATGACAGATAGATTTTGTGTATTTATTGAACATTGTTATACCCCCACAAATGAAATTTGGGGGGGTATATAGGAGTCACCCTGTCGGTCGGTCGGTCCGGCGGTTGGTCTACAAATATTTGTCCGGAGCATTTCTCCAAAACTACTGTACCTATGTTGATGAAATTTCATAGGTAGATAAACCTTGATGAGAGGAAGTGCAGTGCATAAGAACCATAACTCTGCATGTATTTTGAAAGGAGTTATTGCCCTTTGTCATTTTTAATCTTTTGATTTTGTCCGGACCATAACTCCAATACTAAAGTAGCTAGGTTGATGAAACTTCATATATGTAGATTGATCTTGATGAGAGGAAGTGCAGTGCACAAGAACCATAACTCTGCATGTATTTTGAAAGGAGTTATTGCCCTTTGTCATTTTTAATCTTTTGATTTTGTCCGGAGCATAACTCCAATACTAAAGTAGCTAGGTTGATGAAACTTCATATGTAGATTGATCTTGATGAGAGGAAGTGCAGTGCAAAAGAACCATAACTCTGCATGTATTTTGAAAGGAGTTATTGCCCTTTGTCATTTTTAATCTTTTGATTTTGTCCGGAGCATAACTCCAATACTAAAGTAGCTAGGTTGATGAAACTTCATATGTAGATTGATCTTGATGAGAGGAAGTGCAGTGCATAAGAAAACCACAATGTAAATTCTTAAAGACAGGTTTTTGCAAACAATAAATATGGATGTGAACCATAATTAGACTGCATTTTTATTCTCCTCAGCTACAGATCTTGGGGGCAAATTGTTTTCTTCTGTGTGTCTGTATGTGTGTCTCTCTGTCTGTCTGTCAAAACTTTTTAGCATTGTCCAAAACTTTTGAACCATTGCTCACACTAACTTTAAACCTTACATACATGTAGTCTTTCACTCACGCAAACTTTTGAAACTGTATTCCTACACATGACAGACTTCCGGTGTGGGTATTGATCACCTTTAGTGATAATATTTTTTTTGGTATGCTTATAAGCCCAAATCCTATGTGTGAACATTCGTTTTATGTGTCATGTGAATACATCCTGTGTCAAAGATGGGGGTGGGGGTATGAATCACCTTCAGTGATAGTTCTAGTTTATCTTGTATTTATGTATAACACAGGTGTGTTCTCACAACTTTATGTGAAATTATTGTAATATCTAGTCATGTTGCATTTTCTGGGTCAAAGCAAAATGTTGGGAGTATATATCACCTTCAGTTACAGTTCTAGTTTCTTCAGATTTTCTACTGTTAGTTTGCATACAAATGGGGGCAAAACTAAACAAAATAGGGGGAAAAACAGGTTATTCTTTATGTAAAAAATAATAAAAAAAGTTCATCAAATCATTCCCATATGGCTCTATATTATCCTGCTTCTTTAGATTTTATGGAGTTAAATTGAAAATGTAACTTGTGTTTATAGTGTGTGAAGGTTTTTAATTTATAAATCACGCTTGTTCAGGCCATCAAACAAGTGCAGTATAGCCACCACAAGAAGTCCATGTTAGGGTCTGTGTCAGATGACGGTAGTGTCAACCTCTGGGACTGTAACACAAGACAGATGATCCACAGTTTCACCTGCCATCGAGCACCTGCCACCGGTCTCAGTTTCTCACCAATCAATGATATCTTCCTCATGTCGGTCGGACTAGACAAGAGGATTGCCTGCCATGACCTGCAGACAAAAAAGTGAGTTCAATATGACAAAATAGTATTATATGCAGAAATAAGGCAAAAGTATGAAAGCCTATTAGGACTACTTCAAATTTCAACTTTACGTTATTACACCTTTTTAGCTATAAGGGTGGGTCCACTGAATGGATTTTGACAAAATTTCACAGGTTTGATCTGTACGAGACCCTCTATCAAAATTGTTCAAATTATTTTGATTGGTTGAAAAAGTAGGTCACAGGAGCAAACTTTGAAAGAAAATCTTCTTCTGCAAAACTGCAGGGCCTAGAGCTTAGATATTTGGTGTGTAGCATTGTCTAGTGGACCTTTACCAAGCTTGTTTAAACCATGACCCTGGGATAAAAATTGGCCCTGCCCCAGGTGCCACTTGATTTTACATATATACTTACATAGGAATGACTTTAAAAGATCTTATTGTCAGAAACCACAAGATCATGGGTTTAGATTATGAACCTGAACCAAGTTTTCAAATCATGGCCCTTGGGTCAAAGTTAGTCCCACCCTAGGGATAACTTGGTTTTTTGGACCACAGGTACAGTTTTTGCAGTTTTGCAGCTTTTGGTTAAAGTTTTGCATGCAAGTAACTATCAACCTTATATCTCATTATACCTTATAACCATTCTTGGTATTGACTCGAAGTTTATGTATATGTTGAGGGGTACCAGACAACCAAGGTAGATGTATTCAATAATTGATAATTCTTCTCTTCTCACGCCAATGCATAGAATTGTTTTGAACCTATAGTAAGCCCATGGTTCCTATACTGTCATTACATGGTTTTGATCCCTAAAAAAAAAGTCCTGCAGAAGGTTGGCAATTTTTTTATTTAGCCTGTATAGAAACTTTGAAATTGTTTTTTATCTGAAATTTTAATCAAGGTCAAATTAAACTGATGGCCCTCTTGTTTTGGAAATTCCCTTTTCCCTTTTTAGCTCACATGAGCACAATGTGCTCAAGGTGAGCTTTTCTGATCGCCTTTTGTCCGGCGTCCGTGCGTGCGTCCGGCATCAACAATTGCTTCAAACAACATCTCCTCCTAAACGGCTTGGCCAATTTGAAAAATATTTTGCAGGAATGTTCCTTGGATGAAGCTCTACTAAAGTTGTATAAATGGTTCTGGTCCATTGCATAATTAGGTCACAGGAGCTAAAAATAGATTTTAAAAATGCAAACTTTGAAAATCTTCTTCTGCAAAACTGCAAGGCCTAGAGCTTAGATATTTGGGTAGCATCATCTTATGGGCCACTACCAAGATTGTATAAATCATAGCCCTATGGTGATAAATGACCCCGCACCAGGGGTCACTTGTTTTACATAGAGTTATATAGGAAAATCTTAAAAAATCTTTTTCCATTAATGCATAAGGCCTAGAGCTTAGATATTTGGTATGAAGCATCATCTTATGGGCCACTACCAAGATTGTACAAATCATAGCCGTATGGTGATAAATGACCCCGCACCAGGGGTCACTTGTTTTACATAGAGTTAAATTGGAAAATCTTAAAAAATCTTCTTCCATGAATGCATAAGGCCTAGAGCTTAGATATTTGGTATGAAGCATCATCTTATGGGCCACTACCAAGATTGTACAAATCATAGCCCTATGGTGATAAATGACCCTGCACCAGGGGTCACTTGTTTTACGAGTTATATAGGAAAATCTTAAAAAATCTTCTTCTATGAATCCATAAGGCCTAGAGCTTAGAATATTTGGTATGTTAGCATCATCTTATGGGCCACTACAAGATTGTACAAATCATAGCCCAATGGTGATAAATGACCCACACCAGGGTCACTTGTTTTACATAGAGTTAAATAGGAAAATTCTTAAAAAATCTTCTTCTATGAATCAATAAGGCCTAGAGCTAAGATTTTTGTATGTAGTAGCATCTAATGGTTCATTACAAAGATTTTCAAAGTCTTGGCCCTACGGTGATAAATGACCCTGCGCCCAAGTCTTCTCTGAAACCATATGGCCCATTGCTTAGATATTTGGTGTGTAGTATTGTCAGGGGTAAAATGTTTTAGATTAAGTTATATCAGAATCCTTGTCTGTTTAAAAACCTTGACATCAGTTGATGCAATGGTACTCAGGTGAGCGATTCAGGGCCATCATGGCCCTCTTGTTCACATATTCAGGTCCCTGAGTTTTCTCCTGTTCAACTCATGCTATTGAAGAAAAATTTCATTGATGGAAAGAAATTGATGAAAGTGTCGTGCATAAGGTCCATAACTCTTGTCTCAGTATTTTTGGAGTTATTCCCCCTTTCACAGTTTCTTGACTGTAAGAGAACTCCTATTCTAGTTATGCTATTGAAAAAAAAAATCATATATTTAAAGAAATTGATGAGAGAAAGTGTCACACAAACGGTCCATAACTGTGGGCAGGGCTTGATCAATATTGTCAGCCTGTTTACTCCAAGAATACTGATGATGTAATTCACAACTTAGTAAATATTAAACAACATGAATTTAAACAATGGGATTTTTGTTATGAAGGTAAATCAGCCATGTATTCAATTATTGCAAACATCTGCAAACATTTTGTAAACTAGCCACCCAGAGCTTACCTGCTGCTTGGCATCCTAATTATTCATTACTTGTGAAAAATAAAATGCAATCCTGTTTCAAGTCACTGTTTGCAAAATTGAGCTAATTATGTCTCACATATTGTTTTTATCTGAGTTGTCTGTCCATCCGTCCGTACATCCATCTGTATGTCACACTTTTTGTCCGGAGCATAACACAGAAAGTATTAAAGCTTTTAACTAGAAACTTTACAGGTAAATAGATCTCATGGAGGAGACATTGTGCAAAGAACCATAACTCTGTGCATCATATTTTTGGAGTTATTGCCCTTTGTTAAATATCATACTTAATTTCTTCCGCAGCGTAACTAAAAAAGTATCCAAGCTATTAACTTGAAACTTCACAGGTGTATGCACAAGAACTATAACTCTGCACATCAAATTTTTGGAGTTACTGCCCTTTGTTAAATTTCATACTTATTTTTTGTCCGGAGCATTACTCACAAAGTACCTTAAGCTATTAACGTGAAACTTCACAGGTGGATAGATCTCAAGGAGTAAAGTGTCATGCACAAGAACTGTAACTCTGCAATCAAATTTTTGGAGTTATTGCCCTTTGTTAAATTCCAAACGTATTTTTAGCTCACCTGAGCACTTGTGCTCGGGTGAGCTATTGTGATCGCCTTTTGTCCGTCGTCCGTCGTCAGCCGTCAACAATTGCTTGTGAACACTCTAGAGGCCACAGTTTTGGCCCAATCTTCATGAAACTTTGTCAGGATGTTTGTCTACATGATATCTCAGATGAGTTTGAAATTGGGTCATGTGGGGTCAAAAACTAGGTCACTAGGTCAAATCCTTGAAAACCCTTGTGAACCTTAGAAAAACCTTGTAAACACTCTACAGGCCACAGTTTGAACCCAATCTTCATAAAATTTGGTCAGGATATTTGTCTTAATGATATCTCAGATGATTCTGAAAAGGTCACTAGGTCAAATCCTTGAAAACCCTTGTGAACACTCTAGAGGCCACAGGTTTGGCCCAATCTTCATAAAATTTGGTCAGGATATTTGTCTTAATGATATCTAGGATGAGTTCAAAATTGGGTCATGTGGGGTCAAAAACTAGGTCACTAGGTCAAATCTTAGAAAAACATTGTGAACACTCTAGAGGCCACAACCTTGGCCCAATCTTCATGAAACTTGGTCAGGATGTTTGTCCACATGATATCTCGGATGAATTTGACATTGGGTCATGTGGGGTCAAAAACTAGGTCACTATGTCAAATCTTAGAAAACCCTTGTGAACACACTACAGGCCACAGTTTTATCCCAATCTTCATAAAATTTGGTCAGGATTTTTGTCTACATTAAATCTCAGATGAGTTCAAATTGGTCATGGGTCAAAAACTAGGTCACCAGGTCAAATCTTAGAAAAACCTTGTGAACACTCTACAGGCCACAACTTTGGCCTAATCTTCATAAACTTGGTCAGGATGTTTGTCTACATGATGTCTCAGATGAGTTCAAAATTGGGTCATGTGGGGTCAAAAACTAGGTCACCAGGTCAAATCTTAGAAAAACCTTGTGAACACTCTAGAGGCCACAACCTTGGCCCAATCTTCATGAAACTTGGTCAGGATGTTTGTCCACATGATATCTCAGACGAGTTTGAAATTTGGTCATGTGGGGTCAAAAACTAGGTCACCAGGTCAAATCTAAGAAAAACCTTGTGAACACTCTAGAGGCCATGGTTTTGCCCAATCTTCATGAATCTTGGTCAGGATGTTTGTCTACATGATATCTCGGATGAGTTTGAAATTGGGTCATGTGGAGTCAAAAAACTAGGTCACCAGGTCAAATCTAAGAAAAACCTTGTGAACTTCATTAAACTTGATATGAATGATAACTGCATGAATTCCCAGTTTAGTGCAAATTCAGGTAGGGTCAATATGTAGGTCACTTAGTCAAATGTTAGAAAAACGCTTTACAAGGGTTGTCCCAGAAGTATGTAGACTTTCCCTATAACATGGCTATTTGTCAATATTTCAGTACCAAAATTTCGTGGCATATTATTTCATTTATATGACCCATACATGGTGAAATTTCATTAAGATACATAGAACGAATAAAAAGTTTCAAATGATTAATAATCACCACTATATGCCACCCGGCGCACAAAAAAAGTCACGTAATGTCACAATGACGTCGCATTTAAAACGCACCTTACACTTTTTCTACGTAGTCATCGCCACAGGAAACACATTTCTTGTGACGCATAATCCATTTGTTGTAAGTGTCTACATAGAATTGCTTATCAAAAGAAGACACAATCTTCAGCGTTTCCGCCATTACATCTTGCCAACTGTCATATCTTCAGCCCCTGAGATACGACTTAATCTCCGGAAACACACGAAAATCCATAGGAGCCAGGTCTGGACTATATGGTGGGTGTCTTAAGCGTTTAAACCCCAACGCGTCTCTTTCTAACTGTGATGATGCAGCCATATGTGGGGGAGCATTATCCTCGTGAAGAATAAAGTTACTTAAATCGACACCCGGACATTTCTTTTGTAAGGCGTGAGATCTCTGCGCAAAAGCTGAAAAAATAAACAAGGTCTGTGCAAATGAAACGGTCGCTGAGTTGGAATAATTTGCAATGTTTTTATTTTATTTGTATAAACGTGTTAGATATGTATAGAATATAAATATTTTATAAACATACAGAATCTAATTTAATAAGTTATTTAGTATGTATAATAAATACATTGCCGTAGTATGAGGCATTGACTGTCTGTCCGTCTGGTACTCTGTGCACTAACAAAATGCCTCGGCGATCCATAAAAAACACAAACATGTGTTTTCCGCCAGACTTGGACACTCTCGCCTTCTTCGGAGGTGGGGATTTCGGTGTTTTCCATACCGAGGATTCAGCCTTTGTTTCAGGATCATATTCCCATATCCAAGTCTCGTCCATCGTGATAATATTGTCCAAAAACTGATCACCTTTCTTTTTATGCAGACTCAGACACTCCTGAGAACACTTAACTCGTGTGGCCTTTTGTTCATCAGTCAAGAGTCGAGGTACCCATCGCGCACTTACTTTACTCATATGAAGGTCCTCTTTCAGTATCCGGTGTACAGACGTTTTCGATATTCCTAATTCTGCTGAAATAGTGCGAACAGTGAAACGCCGGTCCTTTGCTAACGTGTCCTTAACATTTTTCACGAGTGTCATTTTCTGATTCGCAGGTCGACCGCACCATTTCTCGTCTTTGATGGATTTGCGCCCATCTTTAAACTGCTTATGCCACTTAAAAACTAGCAACCTGCAACACTTTTCTGCAGTTCCGGCATCCTGAATCAGTTTGTAAGTCTGTGATGGTTTTTTTTTCCCAGTGCTTCACAAAATTGCATTGTAGAGCGCAATTTGATGTCTCCGATCGTCGCCATTTTTCCGCAACGGCTTTTTAGTGATACGAGCGCAAAACTTGATGTATCTTAAGTATTCAAAACGTTATTCCGTTGTTGTTTATAGAAAATGACGTCATGACGTTGGAATGTAAGCAGACGCCGCGTTAATCATTACCTTAAAGTTTTAAATTAAGCATTTTATATTAGCAAATATTAGCTTTACATCTCTTGCGCCGCATGGCGCTAATGGTTGTCATGGAAACATTGATACACATACTGCTTATAGACATATTGTCTCATATTGCTATTCAATTAAAAGAATATGAATAGTAGTTTATCCGTGAACAATATTACTTGGTTATGATAAAAGACTTTGTCGTTGTATAGAAAGTCTACATACTTCTGGGACAACCCTCGTAGATGCCAGATTTTTTGTCATTATGCCTAACACAGCCATCTTAATCAGGTGAGCGACACAGGGCCATCTTGGCCCTCTTGTTTTGTCCAGAGCATTACTCAAAAAGTATTATAACTAGTAACTTGAATCTTCACAGTGTATAGATCTTATTTAGGAGAAGTGTCATGCACAAGAACCGTATCTCTGTGCATCATAGTTTTGGGGTTACTGTCCTTTGTTAAATTTTCAGAATTATTTTTTGTCTGGAAAGTAACTCAAAATTTATGAAAGCTATTAACTTGAAAAAGTGTCATGCACAAAAAACATAACTGCGCATCATGTTTTTTTAGTTATTGACCTTTATTAAATTTAATACTTATTTTTTGTCAAGAGCATTTCTGGCATACTGTAAGACATATAATCTTGAAACTTCATAGATGGATAGATCACATGGGAGAGAAGTGCAGTGCATGAGAACTGTTACTCTGCACATAATATATTTGGAGTTACTGCATTTTGTTAATTTCATACATGTTTTTTTTTTTTTTTTTTGTTTTTGGAAGCATTACTCATGCACTATGAGACGTATAACCTTGAAACTTCATAGGTGAATAGACCTTACAAAGGAAAATTGAACTTTAATTCTGCAAATCATATTTTTGGAGTTATTGCCCGTTGTTTAATTTCATATTGAATTAAGTTTTGTCTGGAGCATAACTCTATGAGACATATAACCTTGAAGTTTCATAGGTGGGTAGAGGTTATTTATGGACAAGAATGGCAGTACACTAGAGCATTATCCATTTTCAGTGTTTCTTGTTAGAGTTTTTCTGCTTTGAGTTTTTTTACAATTTCATGTCCAAATCGACTCATGCTATTGAAATTAAATTTCATTTATGGAAAGAAATTGGTGAGAGTAAGTGTAAAAACACACAAGGTCCATAACTCTGTAAGGAGCTTTAACAATATAGTCAGCCCTTTAAGGCCTAAAAAAAAAAATTGTTTCGGGTAACCCGACCCTACCTAGCAAAAAGGTGCCGACCCTATTTTTTTTCTTCAGTTTTCAAAAAAAAAAATCCGAACTTGCCGATCCGCGACGGCGTAGTATTAGTCCGCATTTTATACTACGCCGATTGTAGACGCTTTCTTTTACTCACGATTCATAGCCGTAAAGCGCTTAGGTGATAACGATCACGCAGACTGCGTAATGCTGGCGCAAAATGTCAATCCTGTTAAATATATATTGAAAAAAATGTCACCATGCAGCGGAACTGAGATGTTTTCGTATGCTAAATGCACAAACAACATTTACAAAAGTAGAGAGCCAGTACAGGTGCCATTTGTAACAAGATTTTGTATTTGTAGGCCAGGAAAAAAAAGAAAAAAAAAAGAAAAGCCTACCTACCCTACCTTGCTTTTTTGGAGATGTTACCCTAAACAAACAATTATTTTTTTAGGCCTAACTTTAACTATTTGCATATGTCACTGTGTGCCTTAGTATTTTTGGAGTTATTCCCCCTTTTCACAATTTCTTGACCACAAGATAACTTTACTTATGCTATTGAAACAAAATTCCAGTTATGGAAAAAAATTGGTGAGAGTAAGTGTAAAAACACACAAGGTCCATAACTCTGTAAGGAGTTTTAACAATATAGTCAGCCCTTCATCTTTAACTATTTGCATTGTCAATTAGTGTATGTGAGAGGGGAGGGGGGTGTCAAGACATCAGTTTTCTATAAAAACAAATCTATAGATGACAATGGAGGTCTTTTTATTGAGGTTCTGGTCTATAGATCTGATGCAAACACTTTAAAACAGTGTACACAAGATATAACTGCTTCATAGGGTGGTGAAGATAATGAGTGCCGACAGTCCTCTGACGTCCATAGACACATTGTGTGATGGTGTGACAGTCGTCGTGGGGTCGACGCGAGGCAAGATTTACCAGTATGACCTGCGCATGGGGTCCCTACCCATCCGATCATTAGATGCCCATAAAGCTTCCGTGCAGTGTCTGCGCTTCCAGTCTGACCAGAAAGTAAGTGACTTAGTGTTTACTAGATCTACTTTGATGGTCAGTTCATCCTTTCAAAGAAATGTCCAGTATAAATTCAGTAGCTCACTGGGTGATAAGGTTTTAATCTGTTTGCTTATTCTCACTACTTTGAGATACTATGAGATACCAGTACTCAGTAATATGTGTCCAGACAGTAACTGCCTGATCTGGTATGTCTGTGGTATACAATGGTGCAAAATGGAGTTTTACCATGTTCATTCAAAATAGTTCTTTGTATTGTAATAATATTATGATGCATAATATTGTTTTATACCCCTACCAGTGTTAACACTAGAGGGGACTATAGGGTTGCCCTTCATTTGTATGTCCGTCCGGAAACATGGATCCCGCGATAACTTAAAAACCATTTAAGATAATATTATGAAACTTGGTACATGAATAAATGATGGTATGGAGATTCTGCACGTCACTTTGTTTTTAGCTCACCTGAGCACAAAGTCTGTCGTGTGTCGTCAGTCGTCCGTCGTCAATAATTTGCTTTAAACGACATCTTCTCTGAAACCGCTGGACAGAATTTAATGAAACTTGGCAGGAATGTTCCTTGGGTGAGGTTCTACAAAAGTTGCTAAAATAAAGTTGATCCATGAAGAACTCTGGTTGCCATGGCTACAAAAAGAAAAATAATTTGAAAACTTTAAAAATCATCTCCTTCAAAACTACTGGCCAGATTTCAAAATAATTTGGTACAGATGTTCCTTGGGTCAACCTCTACCAAAGTTGCTAAAAAAATTTCGATCCGTAAAAAAACATGGCCGCCAGGGGCGGGGCTTATTTGCCTTATATGTATATAGAGAAACCTTTAAACAACATCTCCTCTGAAACCACTGGACAGAATTTGATAAAACTTGGCAGGGATGATCCTTGGGTCAACCTTCACAAAAGTTGCTAAAATAAACTTGATCCATGTAGAACTCTGGTTGCCATGGCAACAAAAAGAAAAAAAAAAGAAAAACTTTAAAAATCATCTTCTTCAAAACTACTGGCCAGATTTTAAAATAAATTGGTAAAGATGTTACTTGGGTCAACCTCTACCAAAGTTGCTAAAATTATTCCGATCCGTAAAAAAACATGGCCGCCAGGGGCGGGGCTTATTTGCCTTATATGTATATAGAGAAACCTTTAAACAACATCTCCTCTGAAACCACTGGACAGAATTTGATTAAACTTGGCAGGGATGATCCTTGGGTCAACCTTCACAAAAGTTGCTAAAATAAACTTGATCCTTGTAGAACTCTGGTTGCCATGGCAACAAAAAGAAAAAAAAATGAAAACTTTAAAAATCATCTTCTTCAAAACTACTGGCCAGATTTTAAAATAAATTGATACAGATGTTCCTTGGGTCAACCTCTACCAAAGTTGGTAAAATTATTCCGATCCGTAAAAAAACATGGCAGGGCTTATTTGCCTTATATGTATATAGAGAAACCTTTAAACAACATCTCCTCTGAAACCACTGGACAGAATTTGATTAAACTTGGCAGGGATGATCCTTGGGTCAACCTTCACAAAGTTGCTAAAATAAACTTGATCCATGTAGAACTCTGGTTGCCATGGCAACAAAAAGAAAGAAAAAAAAGAAAACTTTAAAAATCATCTTCTTCAAAACTACTGGCCAGATTTTAAAATAAATTGGTACAGATGTTCCTTGGGTCAACCTCTACCAAAGTTGCAAAAATTTTCCGAAAAAAACGGGCCGGGGGGGGTTATTTGCCTTATATGTATATAGAGAAACCTTTAAACAACATCTCCTCTGAAACCACTGGACAGAATTTGATTAAACTTGGCAGGGATGATCCTTGGGTCAACCTTCACAAAAGTTGCTAAAATAAACTTGATCCATGTAGAACTCTGGTTGCCATGGCAACAAAAAGAGAAAAAAAATATGAAAACTTTAAAAATCATCTTCTTTAAAACTACTGGTCAGATTTTAAAATAAATTGGTACAGATGTTCCTTGGGCCAACCTATTTATCTCAGGTGAGCGATTTAGGGCCATCATGGGCCTCTTGTTTTTCTTGGACCAAAATTCTGGTTGCTATGGTAACAAAAATTATGCACCTCACTGGCAGGGGACTCATTTATGTTTATACTTAAATAGCATACTTAGGTATGGGTGTTGTTAAGAGGAAGAACACTACCCTGTCTGAATCAACCTTTGTCACATGGACTGTTTATTTTACCCCTAGGTAGGAAGAATAATGGGGCTGTATTGGAGTCGCGTCACTTGTTCAATATGCTAGTTGGGCATATTGTTGGCACATCATAATTGGCTGAATTTTAAATGAGTTAATGCCCTTTGTTATATTTCTTAAATATATATTGTCTGCGCTATTTCTCAGCTACCTTTGGTTGGATTTTTATTTAACTTTACAACATTAATGAGTACCAAGGCTTATTGGACATATCATTGGCACATCTTGATTAGCTGGATTTTTAATGGGTTATGCCCCTTTGTTATGTTTAATGAAGATATTTTGTCCACACTATTTTTGAGCTACCTTTGGTCAGATTTTCATGTATGATAACATTTATTATAAATATCAAGCCTACTTGCTCATATTGCAAGCATGTTATGCTTGCTTATTTTTTATGGAGTTATGCCCTCCTTTTCATATTTTTTTTATTTATTTGTCTGCTGTATTCTCAGCTACTTTTGGTCAAATTTTGATTTGACTTCACACCATTTATTAGTATCAATGCTAATTGGGATTATCCATGGCATGTCATGGTTTAAATCAAGTTATTGCCCATTTAAGCTCACCTGAGCCAACATGCTCATGGTTAGCTATTGTGATCGCCTTTTTGTCCACCGTACGTGTTTCCGGCATCAACAATTTTCTTTAAACAACATCTCCTCTTAAACCACTGGGCTAAATTTGATGAAAATTGCCTGTGATGTTCCTTGCATGAAGCTTTACCAAAGTTGTTCAAATGGTTTTGGTCCATTGCATATCTGGGTCACAGGAGCTAAAAATAGATTTCAAATGTGAAATCTTAAAAATATTTTCCACAACCGAAAGGCCTACAGCTTAGATATTTAGTTTGTGGCATTGTCAAGTGGACCTCTACCAAGTTTGTTCAAATCATGACCCTAGGGTCAGAATTGGCCCTGCTCCAGGGGTCACTTGATTTTACAAAGAGTTATATAGGAAAAACTTGAAAAATATACTTGTCAGAAACCACAAGGCCTGTAGTTAAGATATTTGGTATTTAACATGGCCTAGTGAACATCTACCATGTTGTTCACATCATAGCCCTGGAGTCAAAATTGGCTCCGCCCCAGGGGTCACTTGATTTTACATAGACTTGTATAGGAAAAAAAACAACAACTTAAGATATCTTCTTGTCAGATACCTTAAGAGTTAGAGTTTAGATATTTGGTATGTAACATGGCCTGTTGGACATCCACCAAGTTTGTTCAAATTATGGCCCTGTTGTTCAAATTGGTCCAACCCCAGGGGTTACTTGATTTTACATAAGACTGCAATTATTTAGGAAAATAATTAAAAGATTCTCTTGCCAGAAACCACAAAGTCTGAGGTTTAGATACTTGGTATGTAACATAGCCTCTTGATTTTATAAATATGACCATCAAAATTTCACCACAGGTATAGTTTTTGTGTGGAATTATGATTATCTTGCTGTGCTTCTGCATGGATTATGCATTCAATATGATTATGTTGTAAAAGGCAATGAAGGCAATATTTCTCAGGTGAGTGACTCAGGGCTGTCTTAGCCCTTCAGTTATCCTTTAACTCTATCAAGATTGTCTCTGACAAGGTCTCAGTAAATGACAGTATCTGGGGGTATGTATCATTTGAAATTAAAGTTCTTGTGTGTGTATATTATTTTGTGATAATACTATGTTGATTTGGTGATTTGAACAGGATGTCAGTCACAAAGGGACAGAAACCTCTAAACAGGCAGCATTGAACAAGCAAAACAAGGCCCGACAGCTTCCATCATCACCAAAGTCTAATAAAGGTACATCTCTCTCTCTATCCTGTTTTGGTAAGGGTGTTTCAGCTCCATTCACCCCACTTAAATCATCATTATTACCTGTAAGATCAATCATATCTAGATTGTAGATATGCAGAAACAATAATAATCTGTTACAGAGGTGGTACCAGTTTCTGTGACTTCACGGCCAGCGCAAAACATTTCTGGGGAGGATGTGTTCTCACCTCTAAGAGAAGGTAAGAAACTTTCACTCACAACGTGTACATGGTCAGATAGCTATAGCAAACATTTGAGGGGGTAAATTGGAATTACTCATTGTGTTGCTTTTGGTGGGTTTTTTTTCTAGGTTTTATTTTGATGTTTGGGGGGTGATTTAATATTTAATATAAAAGTTGTTGGTAGTGGGGTACAACACATTTCATTCATTATGGTGATTCTGTGTAATATTGCCCAAAATGAATAAAAATTGTTCATTGTGTTGGCAGAATAGCCGATCGGGTGAGGAAAACTTCCAGCAAAGCTGTTTTAACAAACACATGATTTTTTCAAAACACCGTGAACATGGAAGCAAGACGTGATAAAGTGTCTATATCCTGGAGTATCCAGTTCTCGACAGCATAAGAAGTTATAGCAAAAAAAAAAAAAAAACAATCCCTCACTTTCATATCAAATATACTAATAAATGCATCAATATCTTCCCTTCAAATGTAATAAAATGTCAATGGTAATTGAAAACAAGTTTGAAAAATAACTGTCAAAATCCAACAACAGTCAAAAATATTATTTCCAAAATGGCATCTTGAGTTCTCGACAGTGAGCTCAAAATGAGTCTGTCACGAGTATGGTGAACAATAGAGACAAAATCTATAAACACCAGTTGCAATGAAATTCTGTGTTCTT
Source organism: Solen grandis (assembly GCA_021229015.1). NCBI lineage: Eukaryota > Metazoa > Mollusca > Bivalvia > Adapedonta > Solenidae > Solen > Solen grandis. The sequence goes on from CM037782.1 coordinate 14,606,509, forward strand.
CCTAACAGCACAGATTGGTGTGCAAAATTTAATATGAACCAAATGAGAACAAAAAACACTATCACACTCACAGTGTCCATTATATTGTAGGGTGCCCTCCAAGTTTTGTAACTGGGGAAACAATTGCTATTTGTTCTTAACTTTGTGTCCTTTCATACAGAGAGTCCATACAATTTTGGGGGTAAAAAAACTCTCTATACAGGGGTGGCAAAATCTCATTTTATTTTACTTGTCCATGGACAAACAAAATTAAAATTTCATTTGTCCGTAGCAAAACACTACTTGTCTGTACTTTTTGAAAAACTATTGGTATTAAAATATGGAAATAACTGAAATTTTATTACTACTCTTGATAAATTAATTTAGGCATGTAAAAAAACATTATATTAACTGCCTTCACACTGAAACTTGAAACATTTTTTAATGACTGATTTAACAATCAAACTGTTAACACTGCAGAATTGTCTTATGCATCTGTTATTGCCGTCACATTCAACATTTTGCTGAGCCCTCATCGTCGACTCTAAGCCAATGGAAGTTTTTAAGGCATGATTTTTAAAATGATTTTTAACGTGTTTTTTTTTATCGTATTTTTAATCTTAGTCTTTTATTGTTTTCTTGGGGGTTTGATCGGGGTATTCTTCCCTTTTTCTTGTTTGGGACGATTTTAAATAAGGAATCGATCCATTCAACAAGGAACTTACCGATTATAGAATGTGCATTAAAGCGCTGACTTTGACCTTAAATTTTAATATTTTTACATTTTAGAAACGAAACCATTCAAAACGGAATGGTGTAATATGCGGATTATCTTGTAAGATGCCGAAAAATAAACTTTATTTGACAGACAGATGTTAGAGATATCTTTACAGTTGAAATGCTACAGTTTAAATTTTTGAATTTAAATTTTAGCTACGGATTCAGATTTTTGGTTGTCCACGGACAAGTCAATAGTGAAAATTTACTTTTCCATGCCGGCAAATGTACGACTCGGACAATGGATTTTCGCCCATCCCTGCTATAGGTGGTAAATAGGCATGCTGTATTATAATTATCAAGTTTGAAATTCTGTATCAGATTAATAACAACTATGTCTCTAAATGACTTCCGTACATAGGATTCTTGAGAGGTGTATTCATAATCAGACATACACTATTTTAAGAACAGATGTTGGTTTACATAAATCAATCATTGTCTGCTTGTTGAGTGTTATCGGTAGATTTAACAGGTGCTTTAAAAATTGATAAAAAGAAGCATTAGTGAAAATGGTATAAAATCGGTACTTCTTTATTAAATGAATGTTTTTTATCTGTTTCCCAAAGATTTTCAATGAAAAAACAGTTTGAAAATCAATCAGTTTTGCCAATTGTCGATGGTTCCTGTAAAATTACGTCACACTCAAGGTGAAACATTGCATTAATGTAAATAGCTCGAGAAACCAATATGGCGAGAACTGAATACTTTAGGATATATACACAAGCTTATGACAAATATGGCGAAGCAGAAAACATGATCGCCCGTCGTCCATCGTTCGTGCGTGCGTCCGTGCGTTGTCAACTTTTCGTTCAAACGACTTCTCCTCCTAAACCACTTGGCCAATTTCAAAATTATTTTGCAGGAAAGTGACTTGGCAGACTCTCTACCAAAGTTGTTCAAATGGTTCCAGTCCATTGCATAATTAGGTCACAGGAGCTAAAAATAGATTTTAAATGTGAAATCTTAAAAAAACTTCTTCTCCAAATCCAAAAGGCCTAGAGCTTAGATATTTGGTATGTAGCATTGTCTAATAAACCATTACCAAGATTGTTCAAATCATGGCCCAGGTGATAAATGACCCCGCCCAGGGGTCACTTGTTTTACATAGAGTTATTAGGAAAAACTTTAAAAAAAATTCTACTCTGAAACCATAAGGCCAAGAGCTAAGATATTTGGTATGTAGCATTGTCTGATACACCATTACCAAGATTGTTCAAATCATGGCCCCATGGTGATAAATGACCCCGCGCCAGGGGTCACTTGTTTTACATAGAGTTATATAGGAAAATCTTTAAAAATCTTCTTCTATGAAACCATTAGGCCTAGAGCTTTGATATTTGGTATGTAGCATTATCTTATGGGTCATTACCAAGATTGTTTAAATCATAGCCCTACGGTGATAAATGACCCCGCACCAGGGGTCACTTGTTTTACAAAGAGTTATATAGGAAAATCTTTAATAATCTTCTTCTGCAAAACTGCAGGACCTAGAGCTTAGATATTTGGTATGTAGCATCATCTAATGGGCCATTACCAAGATTGTTCAAATCATAGCCCTACGGTGATAAATGACCCCACACCAAGGTCACTTGTTTTACATAGAGTTACATAGGAATATCTTTGAAAATCTTCTCCTATGAACCAAAGCCTAGAGCTTAGATATTTGGTTTGTAGCATCATCTATGAGCCATTACAAGATTGTTCAAATCATAGCCTAGGTGATAAATGACCCCACACCAAGGTCACTTGTTTTACATAAAGTATATCGGAAAATCTTCTTCTATGAAACCATAAGGCCTAGAGCTTAGATATTTGGTGTGTAGCATCATCTTATTGGCCATTACCAGGATTTTTTCAAATCAAAGCCCTACGGCGATATATGACCCCGCACCAGGGGTCACTTGTTCTACATAGAGTTACATAGGAAAAACTTTCAAATATCTTCTCCTATGAATCCATGAGGCCTAGAGCTTAGATATTTGGTATGTAGCATCATCAAATGGTTCATTACCTAGATTGTCAAAATCTTGGCCCTATGGTGATGTCTTCAATGCCTATACATCAAGACCCCTCAGGTGAGCGATATAGGGCCTTACGGCCCTCTTGTTTCATGTCCTGGGTGTGTATGGAGTCATCAAAATGGGGACCTCTCAATGGTATACATAAATTAAGAAATTAATATAAAAAATAAAATGGGATTCATGATTTTCTGAGGAGACTTGGATGCATGTTGTCAAAGTTTTTAGCTCACCTGAGCACTTGTGCTCGGGTGAGCTTTTGTGATCGCCTTTTGTCCGTCGTCAACAATTGCTTGTGAACACTCTAGAGGCCACAGTTTTGGCCCAATCTTCATGAAACTTGGTCAGGATGTTTGTCTACATGGTATCTCGGATGAGTTCGAAATAGGGTCATGTGGGGTCAAAAACTAGGTCACTAGGTCAAATCTTAGAAAACCTTGTGAACACTCTAGAGGCCTCAAATTTGGCCCAATCTTCATGAAACTTGGTCAGGATGTTTGTCTACATGATATCTCAGATGAGTTCGAAATTGGGTCATGTGGGGTCAAAAACTAGGTCACCAGGTCAAATCTTGAAAAACCTTGTGAACACTCTAAGGCCACATTTGGCCCAATCTTCATAAAATTGGTAGAGGCCACAGTTTTAGCCCAATCTTCAATAGATTTGGTCAGGATGTTTGTCTAATTGATATATTGGATGAGTTTGAAAATGAGTCACATGAGGTTAAAAACTAGGTCACCAGGTCAAATCTAAGAAAAACCTTGTGAACACTTTAGAGGCCTACATTTTTGTCCCAGTCTTCATTAAACTTAATATGAATGATGACTGCATGAATTCCCAGTTGAGTGCAAATTCAGGTAGGATCAATATGTAGGTCACTTAGTCAAATGTTAGAAAAACACTTTTAGATGCCAGATTTTTTGTCATTATGCCTAACACAGCCATCTTACTCAGGTGAGCGACACAGGGCCATCTTGGCCCTCTTGTTGTTTTTTTTTTTTCAGCAATATGCAACTGAAATGCAAGCTTCATAGACTCTTTTTTTTTTTTACTTTTGGTAAAGATAACCTGCAAAAGCAACCTTTTTATTAGATTAGTGGTCAAATGTTCTGAAATTCCATTTTTTAACTGCAAAAAATATTTCCAAGCAACTTATCAAATCTGCACATAAATGCAAATGCACATTTTTTCTCTTATGTTTACTTTCTTCTTCTATAAGTATTATCAACTCTATTAGGTAATATTTAATAACTCACTTTGTTAACTTTTGATTCTAAAAAAGAGGTTAATTGTTTACACTTTTTGTTTGTTTATTAAAAAATCTTACATGTATGATGCTGAGAGATTTAACACACACACACACACATACACACACACACACTCTCTCTCTCTCTCTCTCTTTGTAAGATAGTCAGTGGGATGGTTCCCCGACCTACTGCCAAGGTGAGCTTTTGGGATCACCCTGTGTCTGTCATCGTCGTAGCAACAAAAGTTGCTAAAATAAATTTGATCCATGTAGAACTCTGATTGCCATGGCAACAGAAGGGGAAAAAAAAATGAAAATACGTAAAAATCATGACCGCCAGGAGCGGGACTAATTTGCCTTATATGTTTATAGTGAAAACTTTAAACGACATCTCCTCTGAAACCACTGGACATAATTTGATTAAACTTGGCATGAATGATCCTTTAGTGGTCCTACACAAAATTTGCTAAAATAAACTTGACCCATGTAGAACTTTGGTTGCCATGTCAACGGAAAGAAAAAAATATGAAAACTTTAAAGATCATCTCCTTCAAAATTACTGGGAGATTTCGAAAATGTTTTAGTACAGATGTTCCTTGGGTAACCCTCAACCAAGATTGCTAAAATGATTCTGATCTGTAAAAAAACATGGCCACCAGGGGCGGGGCTGATTTGCCTTACATGTATAAAATAATTGGAAAGTGCTATTGAAATTCAAGTAGGATGCATACTTTCTATATTGGGACTCTTATTTTTAGCATAGCAAAACCAAGGCCTTGTGCAGCAAAAATTGTAAAAAAGTCACTGCTAGAATTCTTTTTTTTATCTTTTTTTTTTTAGCTCACCTGAGCACTTTGCGCTCAAGTGAGCTTTTAGGATCGCCCTTCATCCGTTGTCGTGCGTCATCAACAATTTTCTTTAAACGACATCTCCTCTGAAACCACTGGACAGAATTTAATGAAACTTGGCAGGAATGTTCCTTGGGTGAGGCTCTACAAAAGTTTCTAAAATAAAGTTGATCCATGAAGAACTCTGGTTGCCATGGCTACAAAAAGAAAAATAATTTGAAAACTTTAAAAATCATCTCCTTCAAAACTACTGGCCAGATTTCAAAATAATTTGGTACAGATGTTCCTTGGGTCAACCTCTATCAAAGTTGCTAAAAAAATTTCGATCCGTAAAAAACATGGCTGCCAGGGGCGGGGCTTATTTGCCTTATATGTATATAGGGAAAACTTTAATCAACATTTCCTCTGAAACCACTGGACAGAATTTGATTAAACTTGGCAGGGATGATCCTTGGGTCAACCTTCACAAAAGTTGCTAAAATAAACTTGATCCATATAGAACTCTGGTTGCCATGGCAACAAAAAGAAAAAAAAAAAATGAAAACTTTCAAAATCATCTTCTTCAAAACTAGTGGCCAGATTTTAAAATAAATTGGTACAGATGTTCCTTGGGTCAACCTATTTATCTCAGGTGAGCGATTTAGGGCCATCATGGGCCTCTTGTCTTAGTTTTCCTACCCCACCCACTAAGAAGTCATATAGGCAATCACCGAAGGCATTTCATATTTTGAATCATTATTAAAACTTATTGTATATACTTGCTAGAAAAAAATGCTTACGACTTCATTGTTTTTGTATTCATATTTTTGTATGTGTTTTTCAATGAAAAATTCCATCCTTTTATTTGATGCTGTCAGAGTAAGTGTCGGGCACCTGTTTAGATTGAATTTTTAGCTCACCTGAGCAGTGCATGTGCTTAGGATGAGCTGTTAGGATTGTGGAATGTCTGTCGTCCACAATTAGTTGGTTTAAACTCTAGCATCTTCATTTCTTAAGCAATCATCTTCAAATTTTATGACACTGTTTATGGCCATAATTTCTAAGTTAAGTTTGTTTATAGCTAATACCTGACCAATAAGGTCAGGAGTTATGCCCTTTTAACATAAAAAAATGCCAGTTTTTACTTTGTTTACACTCTAGCATCTTTATTTCTCCAGCAATTATCTTCAGTCTCCATTACTATGTTTATAGTCATTATCTCTCAGCCAAGTACGATTATGGCTGATTTCAGGAGTTAAGCCCCTTATGATATAAAAAATGCTAGATTTCACTTCATTTACACTCTAGCATCTTCATTTCTTAAGCAATCATATTGAAGTTTCATGACAATGTTTATATCCATAATCTCAGAGTCAAATTCGACTTCAAATTTTGACCACTGGTACTATTTGGTTTGTGGAATTGAAATGATCTCATGGATTATGTATTCAGTACAATTATGCTATAATATAGTAATTTTTACTGGCAATGAAGGCATTTTTTCTCAGGTGAGCATCTTCAGGGCCATCTTGACCCTATTGTTATTTATTTGCATATCAAGAAACCTTGCCACTAGTTCCTGTATTTCCTCATCCCCTATTTGTAACCCAGCTTAGTATAATCTGCAGGGTACCAGAACCAGAGTAATTCCGTGGAGGAAGCAGGAAATCATTCAGGGGGAAGTCTGAGCAACAGTTATGGCCTGGCAGGCCCTACCAATGGCAGTCTGACACATCGAACTTCACTCAACAACAAAAATTCTTCCCATGACAGTTTCTCTGGTATTATTATTATTATTATTATTATTCTACCAGATTTATATAGCACCTTTTTCAAATTGAACAATTCGCTCAAAAGTGCTTTACAAAAGAACAATAAATACAACAAGTACAGCAGAAAAAAAAAAAAAAAAAAAAAAACGTATCTGGTTTAAAACCAGCTTCACTGTGTGAAGTGGGCCGATACTGGAAATGTGCATGTTTTTAGCTAACCTGAGCACATGTGCTCAGGATAAGCAATAAGGATCAATGAATGTCCGTTGTCTGTCGTCCACTTTTAGGTTGTTTGCACTCTAGCATCTTCATTTCTTAAGCAATCATTTTCAAACTTTAGGAGGGCCGCCGTGGCCGAGTGGTTACAGTCGTTGACTACAAATCTTTCAGCCCCTCACCGCTGTGGGTTTGAATCCTGGTAGGGACTTCGGATTTTTCATGTGAGGAAGCCTTCCAGCTGGCTTGTGGTAGGTCGGTGGTTCTACCCGGGTACCTCTGTGTACTCGGGATCTTCCTCCACCTGTTATTAGCTGGACGTCGTTATATGATAGAAATACTATCGCAGTGACAGTAAACCCCAATACAACAACAACAAACTTTATGACAATGTTTATTACCATAATCTCTCAGCCAAATTCGATTATGGCTGATATTGACCAATTAGGTCAGAAGTTATGTCCCTTTTTGAGTCACCTACTGTAAGCAGAGGTGACACATACGGGTCACTTTTCCATCATCTGCCCATCGGTCTGTCTGTCACACTTTTTCAGTAACACTTCTTTATTCTGCAATAACTCCTGCCCTAATCATGCTATTGAAATGAAATTTCATTTATAGACAGAGCTTGACAAGGGGTATTGTCATGCACAAGTCCATAACTATGGTATCATTTTTATATGCCCGTACAAATTTTATACAGACATATTAGGTTTTCACCCATGTCAATAGAGCGACAGGTGGGCGGCATCCTTCGCAGTGTTCGGACTCCTTTTCAAACAGTTTTGATCCGATCATCTTAAAACTTGCTGACAATGTATATGGGCATAATATTTTGGACAAGTTTGATTTCCAGCTAAATCGCCCCTGGCAATCCTAGATTATGGCCCTTGATTTGTTGAAATATGTGAAATTAACAGTGTCCAGATTCCCTTTCAAACAGTTTTGATCCGATCCTCTTCAAACTTGCTGACAGTGTGTATGGGCATACTATCTCGGACATGTTTGATTTCCAGCCAAATCGCCCCAAGCACTTCTGGATTATGGCCCTTAATTTGTTGAAAATGTGAAAAATTAAGTTTCTGGACTCTAATTCAATAGTTTTGATCCGATCCTCTTCAAACTTGCTGACAGTGCGTATGGGCATACTATCTCAGACAAGTTTGATTTCCAGCCAAATCGCCCAAGGCACTCCTGGATTAGGCCTTATTGTTGAAAATATAATTCCTTAAATTTTGTCATCCCTTTAAACTTGCTGACAATGTTATGAGCATAATATCTCGCACAAGTTCGATTTCCAGCCAAATCACCCAAGGCACTCCTGGATTAAGGCCCTTGATTTGTTGAAAATATGTGAAATTTATAACAGTGTCCAGACTCCCTATTCAAACATTTTTGATCTAATCCTCTTCAAACTTGCTGGCAATGTATATGGGCATAATATATCAGCCAAGTTCAATTACAAGCCAAATTACCCCAGGAACACCAGGATTATGGCCCTTGCTTTGTTTGAACATGGTGCATTTTATGACAGCACTCTCGGAGCTCTTGCTTTAAATTACTCCCCTTTTCATTCACACTTCTTTTTTTCTTTTTTGCAACATCACACTTTTTTATTCTGGAATAACTCCTGCTCTGATAATGCTATTGAAAGGAAATTTCATTTATAGACAGAGCTTGAAAGGGGGAATTGTCATGCACAAGGTCCATAACTCTAGTATCATTTTTTGTGTGTGTGTGTGAGTTGTTCCCCTTCTCATTCACACTTCTTTCTTTTGCACTGTCACACTTCTTCTTTATTCTGTTATAACTCCAGCTCTGATCATGCTTTTAAAATGAAATTTCATTTATGGACACAAAAGGAATTGTCATGCACAAGATCCATAACACTGGGATCAAGATTTTTTTTAGCTCACCTGAGCACATATTCTCAAGATGAGCTATTAGGATTGATGAATGTCCGTCGTCCACAAATCCACAATTAGTTTGTTTGCACTCTAGCATATTCATTTCTTAAGCAATCATCTTAAAACCTTATGACAATGTTTATTACCATATTCTTTAGGACAAGGTTGATTATGGCTGATATCGGCCATTTAGGTAGGAGTTATGCCCCTTTTAATATTAAAAACCACTTTTTTTAAGTTATAGTGATATTGGCCAGTTAGGTCAGGAGTTATGCCCCTTTTAATATAGAAAAATGCCAGATTCTCTAGCAACTTCATTATGTCTGACATATTGTTCTTGTCAGAGTTTGTTCGTCCGTCTGTCTGTTTGTCTGTCACACTTTTTGTCTGGAACGTAACTCAGAAAGTATCAAGCTATTAACTTGAAATTCCATAGGTGGATAAATCTCATAGAGAAGTGTCATGCACAAGACCTGTTACCCTGTGCAACATATTTTGGGTTATTGCCCTTTGTTAAATTTTATGCTTATTTTGTCTGGAGCATTACTCAAAAAGTATCAAAGCTATTAACTTAACACTTTACAGATGGATAGATCTCATGTAGGAGAAGTGTTATGCACAAGAACTTTAACTCTGGGCATCATATTTTTGGAGTTATTGACCTTTGTTAAATTTCATAGTTGTTTTACTCACGCATTATGAGACATATAACCTTGAAACTTCATAGGTTGGTAGCCGTGATGGACAAGAATTGCAGTACACAAGAGCATAATCCATTTCCAAGGCTTCTTGTTGGAGTTTTTCCCCTTTTATACTATATTGTGTCCTTAAGATAACTCCAGTTCAACTTATGCTATTGAAATTAAATTTCATTATGTCATCCTTATTATTCTTTTACGTACATATGAAAAATAATAATGTACAGTGAAACCTCGTTAGTCCGGGCTCCATTGTTCCGGAAACCTCGCCATCCGGACACTTTTCTCTTGGAACGGATTTCCACAACGTAAAAATGATTCGATAATACGGAAATTCGCGTTCCGGATCCGGACATCCATTTTGGGAACCAATCTTCCATTTGCTATTTAAAATGACTCGATAATCCGGGTACCAGTTCAGACTGGATTTCCCACCTACTATTTTTAGACATCATTTGGACTACTCTTTGCGCATGACTGTCATAGAAGTGTCACCTGCAGATTGTTTACACATTGCCGCGAGCGCTAATCAGTCCAGAGAACAGGGGGCAATTAAGGGCTGGTATAGCCGCAAGCTACATATAATGTACTAACTAGCGAGTGAAGAAGGTAAAATTTATTCACAGCTGCAGATGTATGCTGTAAAAAGAGACAGAAAAGCCAACCGTCCTTTAGATCGTCTTTTGTTCATATGTTTTGTTTTCAGTGCGTACATTTAATATTTATTTGTTTGTGACTGTTTTGGCTAAAATAATTAAATCCAATTCATATTGCTCACGAATGCAGAACAAGAAATGGGTCACAATTATGCTGTCACCTACTTAAGGTTTTTTTTTCTTCTCTTAAAGAATGCTGATGTCAAGGATGGATTAAAATAAAATTAAACCAATGTATCATTTGTAAACATCAATTTAAATACATAATCATATATAGTCCTAAGCATATAATTTTAAATATAATTATTATTAATGGAAAACAAATGTAACAAACATAAACATATACACACACACAGTGTACGATGAGAAAGTATGAAAGAAAAAAGAAGAAGAGAGATATTGATTGATTCATTAATACGGAAAATTCATTAATCCGGAAATTTAAACCAGGACCAAAGTGTCCGGACTAATGAGGTTTCACTGTATTCCTGTTTTCAAGTCACTGTTTGAAAAAGTGAGCTAATGTTTTGGTAACTGAAATCATGGTAGATCTACTTCTTCAAAGCAAAAAATGTATTTGTCACTGTGTGCCTCAGTGTTTGTGTGTATGTGAGGGGATTGGGGTGGGGGAGACATCCTTTCTTTGAAAACAAATTTCTAGTTATTTAAATAATCATCTTCAAACTTAATGACAATGTTTATAGCCATAATTTCTTGACCAAGTTTGTTTTTAGCTGTTATCAGCCAATTATATCAGGGGTTATGTCCTTTTTAATATTAAAAATTGCCAGATTTCTCTTTATTTGCATTCCAACATCTTCATTTCTTAAGCAGCCATTTTCAAACTTTATGACAATGTTTATAGCCGTAATTTCTAGGCCAAGCTTGATTTTGGCTGATATCAGGCAATTAGGTCAGGAGTTATGCCCCTTTTAATATTAAAATTTGCCTGCCCCTTTTAATATTAAAATTTGCCAGATTTAATTTTGTTTGCACTCTAGCATCTTCTTTTCTTAAGCAATCCTTTTCAATTTATGATAATGTTAATAGCCTTAATCTCTAAGCTATATTCAACTATGGCTGTTAACGAATAACTTGGTCAGGAGTTATGGCCCTTTATTAATAAAAATGCCAGATTTCACTGTTTACAGCATCTTCATTCCTTAAGCAATCATTTTGAAGTTTCATTGACCATGTTTATAGCCATAATCTCCTAGTCATTCTTTGTTTCAAATTTTGACCACAGGTACTGTTTGGTTTATGGAATTGAAATGATCTCAGGGATTATGTATTCAGAACAACTATGCTTTAATATAGTAACAGTTGTACAGGCAATGAAGGCAGTTTTTCTCAGGTGGGGTCTTCAGGGTCATCTTTGCCCTCTTGTTTCTTGTGTTACCTTTAAATTGTGTGTATTTGATTTACCACAACAAAATTTTTTATGATCTGTTGTGACAGAGGCTTTTTTATGCGATAATTATTGTGTTACACCTGTCTGTGTGTTTGTGTGTGTGTAAGCCTATCCCGGCTTTAACTTTGTTATGAATAATCCTGTTTTGAAATAGCTTGGCACAAGTGATTCTAAGGACAAGACGATGTGTCCCAAAAAAGAACAAGGTGGCTAGCTTGAAAGTCAAGGACACTTCACTCAACTCAATTGACTTTAAAATCTTGTCCCGGCTGTAACTTTGTCGGGAGTGGTCATGTTTTAAAATAACTTGGCATAAGTGTTCCTTGGGGCAAGATGATGTTTCATGCACAAGAACCAGGTCACAAGTGACCTTTATGACAGGACAATGTGTTGCAAACAAAAACCAGATTGTGAGCAAAAAGGTCAAGGTCAAAGCTCTCATTTGACTTAAACATTTGTGCAGCAGTCCTGTCTGGGCTATATCTGTGTTGTTTATAGTCTTGTTTTGAAATAACTTGGCACAAGGGATCTTTAGGACAAAACATTGTATTGCGAAAAATTACCAGGTTGCTAACTTGAAGTTCAAGGTCACATTACTTTGTTGAGTTTAGGGTCACAGTGCTCATTAGATTTTAAGATCATCTTTTTTTCTATTTCCAGTTTCTCATCATATTTACTGACAAAAAAACCAATCAAATAATATTAAACAAAATGATGGGGTATATGTGTTCTATTGACATATTTCTAGTCTCAAAATGTAGCTTGGATTGATGAGGTCCAGTATTAATATATCACCTTCCCCTTTTTAATTATCCCCTGTGTTTGGAGGATGATATTGTTAGCTCATCTGATTGGGGGGGGGGGGGGGGGGGGGGGGGGATGATGAGCTATTGTCATCACCCTAGCATTCCCTTTTAGTTAAATCATTTCACATCAATAATTATGGATAACTCTATCTTGCTTTTTACAAGAATTATGACCCTTTTACACTTTAAAAATATCAGATTTATTTTCCACATAAACCATCAAAGCTTTTGCTGTGAAACTTTGAACACTTATTTACCATCATCACTTGACTCTGTGCTGCAAGAACTATAACCCTGTCATACTTATTGCAAACATATAAGGGTAGTTGCAGGACTGGTTGGCCCAGTGTCAGGATAATGTGACTGGGTGTGGTATCATGCCACATGTCTACAGCGTGATACTGCAGTGTGGCAGCAGTATATCTGTCTCAAGTAGACATTGTCTCCAAATGACTGAAATATTGTCGGTGGGACATTAAACCCAACAAACAAACAAACTTAATGCAAAATAATGGCCCTTTAACACTTAAAAGTATCAGATTTGCTGGTTTACCTTTTAGTTTAGGTCGGGTATTATATACCTATAAAACCTTTGACTTTTAAACTTGTTTGCACTTATATAAAATCATAACCTAACTCTGAGATGCAAGATCCATTACTCCTTTCTTGCCGTTTGCAAGAACCAACTAAACTAACAGAATTTGCAGTTATTCGAAGTACTAAGGTACACAGCTTACCTTCTAATGGTAACGCGTTATTATGAGTAATCTGATAACTGTTTTAAGTAATCTGAAATGTTTGTTTACGAGGTGTGTTCACAAAGTTTGCAGAAAAGTGCTCACATTTCTATATTACACAAACAGAATATCTGAAAATTCTGACCAGTAAAAGTACAATTGTAGTTAAGTTACATAATTTAATATAAATTGCTTGTTTACACGATGAACAGTTGTAACAAGTGTAACATCATCAAACGAAACTTGGCCCAAGTCAAAATGTGTCAAAATCAACATTTCATACACATTTACATTCACAAACAAATGAAGAACACAGCTTAATCCTAATCAAAAACATAAACATGCACACTCATTGCTTCTGTCTGTTCTGTACATTATTTAAGGAATGGCAATGACCCAATCTCTGCCAAGCAAATCTGAGATGGCGTCGCCATGCGATGTCTTCATCAATCAAAGACTGCTGTGGTCGTATGACCGCTGTGGTCGTCATCAATGATGTTTTCCCTTTTTCTGCTCAAACCACTTGTACACTCTTTTTTGCATTAGTCAGCAAATAATGCATAGTTAGTTTATAATTTTGACATCAGAAATCAAAATGACGTCATGAACGACATTGCAAATGTCCCTGCATTGCATATATGTATTTTCAAAGTCTTACAGTGAAAATTGTACATTTGAAATGCTATAATTTGAGACCATTTTTATCAAAACTATATTTTTCGGCCGAGAAGACGACAATGATGTTACTACAGAAACCATATTTTATTCCACAAGAGGGATACAGATTTACTTTTTATGCCCTGCCAACTGCATTGCTGGGCATATAGATTTTCAGTCTGTTTTTACATTCTTCTGTCCATCACACCTCAAGTTTACCTTTGCGTTAAAGCTTTTTTACATCTGATATGACTTTTATATTTATGAAATTATGCTGTATATTTTAGGGTTGGATGAACATCGTAAAATAGCTTGTTCTGCCTCAGTTTCACATCAGGTTTACCTTTGCGTTTAAGCTTTTTTTTCTCTGAAGATGACTTAATATCTTTATGAAACTAGGTACACATGTACATCATGTTATGATCTACTAAATATTAATGCAACATTTTGGCTGTGACCTATATGTCACGGTTGGGTGAACATGGTTAAATTGATTGTTCTGCCTTGGGCTTACCTTTGCATTTAAGCTTTTTTTTCTATGAAAATGATTTCACATCTTCATGAAACTACGTACACATGTACATCATGATTAAAAACATTTTAATATTTATGAAAATTTATAGCTGTGACCTATATTTCACTATTGGATGAACATGGTAAAATTGGTTGTTCTGCATTTAAGCTTCTTTTTCTATGAAGATGACTTCACATCTTCCTGAAACTTGACATACGTGTACATTATAATATGGATTTTTTACTGGTAATATTTATTTAATTTTATTTTACTGTGACCTAGCAAAATTGGTTATTCTGCCCAAGGTTTACCTCTGTGTAAGCTTTTTCTATAAAGGTAACATCACATCATCATGAAACTTTGTACAAATGTACCTCATTATATAAACTTTAAAAAGAAACAAGTAAGTATTTGGTTCTGACCATTTAGCAGCGGGGCATTCGTGTCACAGAAATACATTTTCTTGTTGCACATAAAAATGACAATATATCAACCTACATCATAGTACAGTTTCATAAATCTGCCATCTAAAGTAAAGAAATGAGAACACTTTTTCGCAAACTTTTTGAACACCCCTCATATGTTTAGACAAAATGTGTAACGTGTGGGTCCATTATTGAGTTGATGGAAGAGGAAATCTGACATATTTGGTGTTCCGTTAAAGACAAATTTCGGTATTTCTACAAACTGCATAGCCTCAGACTATGATATTTCTAGTCTATTTACCCTAATGAAAAAAAAAGAAGACATGACAATAAATCTAAATAATACTGTAATTTTTCCAACCCGTCAAACATACACATCCATGGTGATTTGCTAGGTAAAATCACTTGAGACAATGCCAACATCATGGTCAGTGATTTTCACATTTCCTAAAACAACTAAAATACAGTGGAAAAAGGTTCATAGGCACCAAACAGAGTGTACGCTATGGCCCAAAATATGCTGAAACCAAATTCAGAATAAAGGTACTTTATAAATAATAATAAATAATAATTTAGAATAAAGTAGGGAACAAATTGGGAACCAGAAAATATCTTTGCTATAACTGGGATTTTGTTAGAACTCTATTCCTTATTAAGTGAAGTGTACTGTAGGTATGAAGTGAAGTGTACTGTAGATTTTAAGTGAAGTGTACTGTGGGTTTTAAGTGAAGTGTACTGTAGATATTAAGTGAAGTGTACTGTAGATATTAAGTGAGGTGTACTGTAGGTATTAAGTGAGGTGTGCTGTAGATTAAAGTGAAGTGTACTGTAGGTTTTAAGTGAAGTGTACTGTAGATATTAAGTAAAGTGTACTGTAGGTTTTAAGTAAAGTGTACTGTAGGTTTTAAGTGAAGTGTACTGTAGATATTAAGTAAAGTGTACTGTAGATATTAAGTGAAGTGTACTGTAGATATTAAATGAGGTGTACTGTAGATATTAAGTGAAGTGTACTGTAGATATTAAGTGAAGTGTACTGTAGATATTAAGTGAAGTGTACTGTAGATATTAAGTGAAGTGTACTGTAGATTAAAGTGATGTGTGCTGTAAATATTAAATGAGGTGTACTGTAGATATTAAGTGAAGTGTACTGTAGGTTTTAAGTGAAGTGTGCTGTAGATATTAATTGAGGTGTACTGTAGATTTTAAATGAAGTGTACTGAGGTATTAAGGTCTTCCCATCCTAATAGCCATATTCCATATCTTGCCACTGGATGGTTATATTTCTATGAGACTTTGTCACTTTGAAGACATTCAAAAATAAAAATATTTCACCAAGAGTTTTATCAACTTTTATCCGATTTGGGAAAGGTGATCCGCAAATAAGTTAACACTGAAGCCTATGGAAAATATGCATTTTCTGTGAATATGAAAAACTGAATTTGATTTATGAGAAAAACTCATGGTAGAAAGATGCATTTTATGATTTTGTATCAACATTCGTGAAAAAAAATCAAAACTTGACCATAGGAAGTGGAGAAAATCTTTTTTTTTTTTTTTTTTTTTTTTTTTTAGGGGAGATAATTCCTGGCAAAAAAATAATCAAATTTATGTCATATCAGTCATTTCCCCTAAGATTACCATTGTTTGACACGTTAAAAGCTCATATACATGTGTATTGTTAAGTTATATGCATGGCTTTGATGGAATTGATTGCTATTTGGATGGAAAGACCTTATGTGAAGAGTACTGTAGATATTAAGTGAAGTGTACTGCAGATATTATGTGAAGTGTACTGTAGATATTAAGGGAAGTGTACTGTAGGTATTAAGTGAGGTGTGCTGTAGGTATTAAGTGAGGAAGTAAGTTAAGTGTACTGTAGATGTTAAGGGAAGTGTACTGTAGATATAAAGTGAAGTGTACTGCAGGTATTAAGTGAGGTGTGCTGTAGGTTTTAAGTGAGGAAGTAAGTTAAGTGTACTGTAGATATTAAGGGAAGTGTACTGTAGGTATTAAGTGAGGTGTACTGTAGGTATTAAGTGAAGTGTGCTGTAGGTATTAAGTGAGGTGTGCTGTAGGTATTAAGTGAGGTGTGCTGTAGGTATTTAGTGAGGTGTGCTGTAGGTATTAAGTGAGGTGTGCTGTAGGTATTAAGTGAGGTGTGCTGTAGGTATTTAGTGAGGTGTGCTGTAGGTATTTAGTGAGGTGTGCTGTAGGTATTTAGTGAGGTGTGCTGTAGGTATTTAGTGAGGTGTGCTGTAGGTATTTAGTGAGGTGTGCTGTAGGTATTTAGTGAGGTGTACTGTAGGTATTAAGTGAGGTGTGCAGTAGGTATTAAGTGAAGTGTGCTGTAGGTATTTAGTGAGGTGTACTGTAGGTATTAAGTGAGGTGTGCAGTAGGTATTAAGTGAAGTGTGCTGTAGGTATTAAGTGAGGTGTGCAGTAGGTATTAAGTGAGTGTCTGTAGGTTTAGTGAGGTGTGCAGTAGGTATTAAGTGAAGTGTGCTGTAGGTATTAAGTGAGGAAGTAAGTTGTACTGTAGATATTAAGGGATGTATACTTTAATATCTGAAAAAGATTGCAGTTTGACACCACACCTGTTACTTTCAGATTCATAACTTTCATAATTCATAACTGTTCAGTGACTTTGTACCATGAACACTGCTGTCATAGTGACCATTGATTTGGATTACTGTATGTGTAAACAAGAAGACTGTTTGGCAGTTTTGAAAAATATCATGATACACAATTTCCAGGTGGCGTATTCTCACCCCTGAATGACAATGCAGGACGGGGTTCCAGCGGTGTGGGGTTATCTCCCTTAGCATTCCCAGACTACACTTCATCTGATAGAAACAGCTCTGGGCTGGGTGTCATGGACTACAACCGAATCAACATGCAGGTAGGGAGGGTCGATCTTCATAGTAAAATCCTAGAAACTGGGTGTCAGTATTTTGCTACTCCACAGTGTTTCTAGGGATTAAATAAATGTCAAGTATATCAAAGAGCACTGTTGTCGCCCATACAGAGGCATGTCTTTTAATTATTACCACATATGGCACATGCCACCATGCTTGTCATGGAGATTGATTTATATAAATTGGGAGAACTTGTTTTGCAATCAATTTGAAATAAAATTTGAATATCCTTCCTCTTTCCTACAACAGCAATAGACTTACTCCGGAATAAAGAATATTTGGCATTTTCCAAGCTAATCCCGGGGTTCAAACAAACTTGTACAGTTACAACTTAATGGTGTTGCACTAATTCTATTGTGAACGGTAGTGCACCTTGAAGCTGTAACAGTAAATGTTTGTACCCCCAGATTAGATGAGAAGAATCCACATTTGCTGAGTTGGATAACATCTGTTAGATGATTGATGCAATTCTCATGCAACCAATTGTCAGACCTTGTGACAAAATACATCAACTAATAAAGAATAATATATCATAATAAGATTAAAAATACATCAAAGAAGTGTTATACTTTTTGATACATTACAATGTATTTAAAGAATGGGGATTAGATATTGTTAATCAGGGTATTCTTGGGATTGTTATCTCTGTCAGTCATAAGCAGCTGTCACATGAAAATATGAGCAAAGCCAGACATGGACACACAATATTGATTGTATATCACAGTCTGGGTCACCCGCCCCTGAAACAATGGAGACTGAGGGTGGAGCCCCACCCCTTGACCCGCTCAGCCTTCCACGTCACCTGCCAGTCTCTGGTCATGTGACCACATCCCAGTCCACTCCTAGAGAGGTATATGATTGCTCTAGTGCACAGACCACAGCAGCTCCCAGTGGGATACCAGCACAGAAACAGGTGGCCTTCATGATGGGTATGTGTCTGTCAGCATAGTTTACTGATGTTTAACTTTGAGGCATGTGAATCTAGTCAAAGAATATATTACATTGACCAAATGCCTTAGTGTAGAGTAAAAGGATTAGATCGCCAGTCACACCATATTTAAGTAGTTAAAAATTGTACTGGTATTTCTTTTGCTTAGCGGGTTTTTGGGGTTACTGTCTTAATATATGCCTTTATGTGCAGTGGTTAACACATTATATGCAGTGTAAAACCGTTATGTTCAGTAGATATGTAGTTACTTGCTCTTCACTTGCCGTTATGCGGTACATCTGACTTTATATGCAGTGCAGATATCATTATATGCAGTCCTTTTATTATTTTATTCAGTTGATTTTTAGCTCACATGAGCACAACGTGCTCAAGGTGAGCTTTTCTGATCGCCTTTTGTCCGGCGTCCGGCGTCCGTCGTGCGTGCGTGCGTGCGTCCGGCGTCAACAATTGCTTCAAACAACATCTCCTCCTAAACGGCTTGGCCAATTTGAAAAATATTTTGCAGGAATGTTCCTTGGATGAAGCTCTACTAAAGTTGTATAAATGGTTCTGGTCCATCGTATAATTAGGTCACAGGAGCTAAAAATAGATTTTTAAAATGAAAATTTAAAAAATCTTCTTCTCTGAAACCACAAGGCCTAGCCTTTTGATTTTTGGTATGTAGCATGATCTTATGACTGTCTACCAGGATTGTACAAATTATGACCCTGGGGTCAAAATTGGCCCCGCCCCAGGGGTCACTTGATTTCACATAGGCTAATATAGGAAAAACTTAAAAAATCTTCTTCTCCGAAACCACAAGGTATGTAGCATCATCTTATGGGCCACTACCAAGATTGTACAAATCATAGCCCTATGGTGATAAATGACCCCGCACCAGGGGTCACTTGTTTTACATAGTTATATAGGAAAATCTTAAAAAATCTTCTTCCATGAATGCATAAGGCCTAGAGCTTAGATATTTGGTATGAAGCATCATCTTATGGGCCACTACCAAGATTGTACAAATCATAGCCCTATGGTGATAAATGACCCCGCACCAGGGGTCACTTGTTTTACAAGAGTTATATAGGAAAATCTTAAAAAATCTTCTTCTATGAATCCATAAGGCCTAGAGCTTAGATATTTAGTATGTAGCATCATCTTATGGGCCACTACCAAGATTGTACAAATCATAGCCTTATGGTGATAAATGACCCCCCACCAGGGGTCACTTGTTTTACACAGAGTTATATAGGAAAATCTTAAAAAATATTCTTCTATGAATCCATAAGGCCTAGAGCTTAGATATTTAGTATGTAGCATCATCTTATGGGCCACTACCAAGATTGTACAAATCATAGCCCTATGGTGATAAATGACCCCACACCAAGGGTCACTTGTTTTACATAGAGTTAAATAGGAAAATCTTAAAAAATCTTCTTCTATGAATCAATAAGGCCTAGAGCTAAGATTTTTGGTATGTAGTAGCATCTAATGGTTCATTACAAAGATTTTCAAAGTCTTGGCCCTACGGTGATAAATGACCCTGCGCCCAAGTCTTCTCTGAAACCATATGGCCCATTGCTTAGATATTTGGTGTGTAGTATTGTCAGGGGTAAAATGTTTTAGATTAAGTTATATCAGAATCCTTGTCTGTTTAAAAACCTTGACATCAGTTGAAGCAATGGTACTCAGGTGAGCGATTCAGGGCCATCATGGCCCTCTTGTTTTCTATATATTTGGTCCATGTGTCTTTATATGCAGTTGGTTTGTCATTATATTCACTTTAGTG
>CM037782.1:14626892-14676892 GCA_021229015.1 Solen grandis
GCTACTTTTATTGCAACTCAAAATTAGAAACTAATAATTGTGGTGCACATTAAACATGTATAGAGAAAAAAAGATGATGCCAATATTTTGTTGGATCTTTTATATATGTTAGCAATATTTTCCCGTATGAGTCTTACCTTATTTTTCGCTTTTTGTTTATTCTTCGACTTCGCGAAAAAAACCCACATCTCTTAATGTTTCAACCGATTCAAAACATATTTAGTAGTAATATAGCAAACACAATTTTTATTGCAGAATTATGAGGATCTCTTTCTACAAAAAGTATCTTCAGAGTTATCTGCCCCAGAAAGGTATGTTTCATACAAGAAATTATTGCCAACATATATCTAATCTTTATGCAAAGTTATAGCTGTGACCGTTATTTGAGGAAGCCTTCCAGCTGGCTTGCGATAGGTCGGTGGTTCTACCCGGATGCTTCCGTGCATTCGGGGTCTTCCTCCACCTGTAGTTAGCTGGACGTCGCTATATGACTGAATTACTGTCGAAGCGACGGTAAACTCAAATAGTTAAGTCAAGTCAAGTTATGACCATTATTTCACGGTTGGATGAATATTAAAAAAATGATTGTTTTGGTTCAGGTTTACCTTTGTGTTTAAGCTTTTTTTTCTATGAAGATGACTTC
Source organism: Solen grandis (assembly GCA_021229015.1). Lineage (NCBI taxonomy): Eukaryota > Metazoa > Mollusca > Bivalvia > Adapedonta > Solenidae > Solen > Solen grandis. Next base: position 14,627,536 of record CM037782.1, read on the forward strand.
ACATCTTTATGTTTCTAGGTACACATTTACATTATGATATAATCTTTTTTTAATATTTATGCAATTTTGTGGCTGTGGCCTATATTTCATGGTTGGATGAACGTTGAGAAATTGGTTGTTCTGCCTCAGGTTTACCTTTGCGCTAAAAATGAAGATTACTTCACATTTTGATGAAACTAGGTGCACATGTACATCATGATATGATCTATTTAATATTTATGCAGATTTATGGCTGTGATCTAGATTTCATGGTTGGATGAACATGGTAAAATTATTCTTCTGCCTTAGGTTTACCTTTCCGTTTCAGTTTTTTTTTTCTATGAAGATGATTCCACATCTTGATAAAACTATATTCACATTTTATACATCATGATAAAAACTTTTCAATATTTATGAAAATTTATAGTTATGACCCATATTTCACGGTTGGATGAGCTCTGTATATCTGGTTTTTTTAATTTTTTTTTCTATTTTATTTCATGAAACTTGACATTCATGTACATCATGACATGGATTATTTACCAGTAGTATTTATTCAATTTTATGGCTATGACTTGGTAAAATTGGTTATTCTGCCCCAGGTTAACATCTGTGTTTAAGCTTCTTTTTCTCTAAAGGTAACTTCACATCATCATGAAACTTTGTACAAATGTACATCATTATATAATCTTTTAAAATTACAAGCAAATATTCAGTTTTATTGCTAAGATGTAAAGTTCCTGCAGAAATGTTTTGGCTAAATGGTATGCGTGAATATCAAAATCCAAGTGAAAACAGAACTTTTCAAAACATTGTCACAATGTTCAAACAATGTTATTTTGTTACACACATATTGTGAATCTTGGGGACTTACGGTTAACCCGGACAAAAGGAAGATTGTTGTATTTAGAAAAAAAGGTCATATACGGTCAGATGAAAAATGGACACATAATGGAATACCTTTACAGACTGTGGATAATTTTAATTACTTAGGCACGATTTTTAATTAAATTGGCAACTTTTCTATGAACCAGGAAACTGTAGCGGGAAAGGGCTTAAAAGCTATGCATACATTATTTAATAATACGCGCAGTTTCCCATTAAGGCCGAAAACTATGTGTCAGCTGTTTGATGCCTTTGTACCTTCTATTTAATGCTACTCATGCGAGGTTTGGGGATTTGGTAAGTCAAAAATTATTGAAAGAATACACCTGAAATTTTGCAAACAACTTTTAAATGTCAAAACAAGTACTAGTAATGTGGGTGTATACGGAGAGCTTGGTTTTTAATAGGCAAGTCCGTATAATAAAATATAAAATAAAAAATATAAATTCAAATATTATAATAATTATATATTTATATCATTCTTTGATTGAGAAATGTAATTCTGGTACAAAAAAAAAATAAAATGGGCTAGCAACGTGAAACTATTTCTTGATTCACATGGATTCTCAGAAGTTTGGAATAACCCTAGCAACTATAATTTTGATAGTTCAACGAACGGGCTGTAAGTATCTTTAAACAGTGATGGTATAATGACATTAGCGCAAATAATACCTTATTCTCATATAAAACATTCAAAACACAATTAGAACACGAATTTTATTTAGAAACATTACCCAAAAAGTATAGAAATGCAATATCAAGACTTCGATTGTCATCACATTCGTTGAGAATTGAATCTGGTCGTTATGGTAACAATAGAATTGAACGTAACTTGCGCATATGTACTGTAGGTAACTCTGGTGACATAGAGGACGATTTCCATTTTATATTTAAATGTCCTTTATATAGAGACCTACGTAATCAATATATTAGTAAATACTATTGTAACAGACCAAGCTTTGTAAAATTTTGTGGCATTGATGCAATATTCTAATAGGTTAGAATTATTGAGATTAGGGAAATTTGTGTATCACGCATTTAGTATGCGCAATTCATATTATCAACAACGTTTCATATCAGAAATTTATGATTCAGTATGTTTGTGTTTTGTACTTTCTTTTAGTGACAAGTCAAGTGTGCCAGACGATGTCCTGACCAGTAAGGCTGTGGAGATTGGCGAGGCTGCTTTTGGTGGGTCGGTTGAGACCATTGTTGAGGAACCAGTGCTGTTATGGTAAGTTAACTTTATCAATTGTCAAGACGTTTATAAATTCTAAATGTTAAGGCTATATTTTGTTTTGGATTTATGTTATCAGAAATTAATGATCCAATATGTTTGTGTTTTGTACTTTATTTTAGGGACAAGTTGTGTGCACCAGACGATGTCCTGTCTAGTAAGGCTGTGGAGATTGAAGAGGCTGCTGTTGGTGGGTCGGTTGAGACCATTTTGGAGGAACCAGTGCTTTCAAGGTAGTTAACTTTCTCAGTAATCTTGGATTTTATATAACCTAACTGTTGAGGATATATTTTTACTTTGAGCAAAAAGATATAGGTTTTTATCACAATTTCAAAAACCATCCTTGGTTATAAAATGTTTCAAATAACAAAAAAACTTGGACATTACTGTTGTTTGGATTACATACTTGTAGAGGTTCAATAATATTGTGTAAAAATGGACAGGTTTGAAGCTGGTGAATATGTACTAGTGAAGCATGGACAGTCTGTTTATCCTGCAGTTGTAAGTCTTGTTGACAGTTGGAAAGGTTCACTTCATGTTTGTTTGCCACTTGATGCATCATTTTTTCATTTCCATATCATTTCTGTTATGTTACCATTTTTACATTTGGTTGCTGTTTTTCCCATTCTAACATTCATTCACCGTTGATTCAAGTTTGTAAGCTTCCAGGCACTATTCTCCAGGAAATTCACTTGTTATGGCACCCATATTATTTCTGTAAGACTGGCGGCGCTTTGAAGTGATCAAGAAATGATTGGTAGGGCATTTAAGCCATCACACCAACCTTTATGATATTTTTCATGTTTCAAAGTAATTGTTTCACACGTTTCAATTTGATTGTGGCATACTGGTTAAAATCAAAACTGAAAGTTGTGCATTCAGTCTCATATGAATTTCGGTAATACTTACTCTCATTCATTGTATTTTATATGCAAGATTAGAGGGTTCCTTCCTTTTAAGCGAATATGTAGGCTTATGACTCATTGTACAATATGTTTTTATTAATAAGACTTCTAAATGTTTTTAGGTGGAATGCTGGCCATGGGTTAATTTTTTTCACCGTAAACAGAGGCAGAGGTTATGGACGCTGAACGACATAAAGTATACAGTGGACTACGAGGACATCTGTCGTAAACTTCCACCACCTGAGATTGTAGCCAGTGGACGCACTAGGATATTTTATCGGTTCAAAGGTAAGTATTTTACCTTTAAAAATCTGAAAACCATTACATTTAGTTTATGGAAGTCATGACACAGTTTTATAAAACCTAAATGACAAAACATTTCTTTGTCATGGATATAAACTAGCCGCTACTAGTGTACTTTTTTGTATGCCTGCTTTATTACACACACTTTTTGGAAAAAATATTGTTTAAATGTTTCATTTGTATGTCTTTTTGTATGATAAATGTAGTTTAATAAAATGCAGGTTAGAGTAAATTCCCATTACATTAATATTGTATTAAAACTACAGACATAATGCTTTCTCTATTTTCAGATGTTTGAAGTAAACCATGGTCGAGAAAAATCAACCTGAATTGTTTTGTTCTTTTTAAGTTCAATAAAAGTTTAATATCAGTGTTTAAAATTTCTTCATGATTTCAAAAAGGAAAGAAAAAATGTTTCTTCAAAATACACATAATTTAAGCAGCTATGGACTTGGGACTAGGAGTGCAACCAATGACATACTACAAAACAAGACATAGTGCATGTGTAAGGATACAACTATTTGACAGGACCTGTATTGAAGCTTATGTCAGCAGGCAAAAACATTAAAAATATTGAATAACTAAATGTTGAAATTCAATATCATTCTCTTTTTTTAAAAAAAACCAAAACAAACAAAAAACAAGTCATATACCGACTGAGTTGTTGTCCTGTTACATCATACATGCAAAAGGTAAAAATACTGCTTGCTCTTGTACTTGATTGATTTTATTATTTAGTTTTAAATACATTAACATAATGATTTTAAAATCTTCTATTGGTTTACAAATAAAAAATAATATTCTTTCTTAGGGCGACCCCAATTTTGAATGTGTTGTCCAGAGTTACATCCCCAATTTAAAAAAAATAAGGTCGCATATAACTTTAAAACTACTAATAGGAATTTTCTGTTCTTTTGGAAAATGCAAGTAATTGTTATAGGTATTACACTGCAATATAAAGCAATTACTATATTACATGTTAATTTTTTGCAAAAAGTTGGACACCAAGAAATTAGGGATGTAACCAAAAGTGGCTGGACAAAAAAGACGTGTCCAACTACGCTCCTCATTATCAAATATATTAACCGTGTATTTTGTTCCATGATAGATAACAGATCTTTGCTAATGATTGTTATTTCATCATGAATATGTTGTATCTTGTATTAATTATTTGCCATCCTCTTCATGCAGAAAATAGTCACCATTGTAGCAAACTACATTGTCACGACCTTGTTTAAAGCTAAGATGTATTATGTGGTGTGTATGAAATTAGAAACCTGTATAGGTTTACGTTGCGAAATAAAATATTTTGAATCTTGAATCTTTGTTGTATGTTTGGAGTATGTTACAAGTGCACTGTCTATAGTAGACAGTAATACATGTACTTCAGTTGTCTGTTTTGAACTTCGTAGGATTTTGTTGGTTGATGATCACCTTCCTCCTGACGTCTTTTGTTGTTGTTTTCTTTATTTTGTTGATCACTGGTGGTGCTGTTAGCGCTTTCAAAACTATCTTCCAGTAAAGTACTACAATGGTCTTGCTGGACGCTTTCAGTTAACATGTGGTTGTGACATCTACAAGCTATTACTTGGCTTAACGAAGTTCATTTCTCAATTTCGAATTTTCCAAAACCATCTTAAATCGGCATTTTTTTTAGCTTTGAGGGTGTTATTTTCTTATATTCTATTTGTCTTGTTAACTATTATTGAACTTGGTCGTAATTTTTATTCATTTGGTAAGCTTTACATTGTAGTTCCAAATACAGGCGTTTTTTTCTTTCTACTAGATCCATATTTGACCTGCAAATTGGTAAGGTAAGAGAAACAATTACTGAACATATCGCTAAGTATATGCAAGTATTATCGTGTCAATCTTGACGCAAGAGGTGTGACTCAACTCTTTTAAAGACAATTGAAAGGTTCGACCACAAAGCTTATTCAACTATAATTGATGGGAAAAGATTGCATTTTAGTAAAGCGCAATAAAATGTCACTAAGTTCACAATGGATACAAGTTAAAGAATGTACAGATAGATCTACTTACTTGCAGGATTTTAGTTCCTCATGGACATGGTTTTTCAAGAGCCTATCAATAGAGGCAAGAAGTATAAAGCAATACTTTCAAAGAAAAAAAGGAGATTAATTTGCCATCAGAATAAAAACAAATATTAAACTTTGTGATTAGGACGAATGACCCTAAAGGCATATTTTCTATAACAAATATCTTGAATGGTTATTGACAGAGTTTCTTTATACAAGTTTAAAGCCAAAAAGGGGAGAAAATTATAATTTACAGATAAGAGTTATCAAACCATATTCAAAGTCCTTACAGAAGTATAAAAAAACTTTAAACATCTGTATTGGTTGTGGAGATGGACACTATTTCTTGACTTTTACATATTGGTAACACGTCCAAAGGGGGATAAACTTGTAAGAATTGGTAAGTGTAATCTGACATTGCACAGGGATCTTGGTCCATGTTTCCGCTAGGTATCTTCAATACTGAAGTGGGGGAGATATTCAATACAGGCAAAGCAACAACAACAACAACAACAACAACAACAACAACAACAACAACAACAACAACAACAACAACAACAACATTTTCTAAGTCTAAAAGGGGCATAACTCTGAAATTACTGTAGTCAGAATTATGTAATTTGTAAGAGTTATGTACTTTGTTATAGACATTGAAGCAGATATAACATGTCTACCTTAAAAAATTAGTTTAGCTCTCACTATATTTTCTTCTGATAGTAAAGTTTGAAATTTGAAAAAAAAAATATATTAGTTGCATCTATCACATGATCCTATCGAGCTTATCAGCTGCATATTTATCGTGCATATGTAAACCGTGGACATCAACTGGACCTACATGTAGCTATAATCTTTGAACAACCCTTTTGAGAAATTTGCTGAAATAAACTTAATTTACATAGATTTTTAAAGAAATGAAATAAAAATTAACCTCGTGTTAAAAACGCACAATGTATATTAATTTCGACATGAATTCCTCAAACGACGTGTAAACTCAAATCGTTTTGGCGATTATTTGTTAGACTAAATACACGCATTGTGAACGGTAGGCTGCACAATGATTAAGACGTGTGCTTTACCTGTAAAGCACACATTACTTAGGTAGACCATTTCAAACGTGAAATGCACATTTCAATGTATTATTTGACAGCGGTCAGTGAGACGTGAACAATATTTCAAAATAGAATCTTCCGAAAAATGTTTATATGTTTATAAACGATATACATTGTAATTAAAGGATATGTACTTTCAACATTTATAAACGATATACATAGTAATTGATAAATAAGAGTTTAGTCATTCAGAGTTACACGGTCGAAAAAAAGTATCAACACTTGAATTGACTTCTCTTTGAAATTTCAGGGATCGTTATTAATTAACTAGTTACTGAATTCTCCAGTTTACACCTTTGGAGTTTTCACTCAAAGTTACGGAAGCCTATTAGGGCCATTGTCTTAGGCGTTTTGTGTTCTGAGTCAGGTATTATACGTTATGAGCTAGGTCTTATGACTTAGTCCTTAGGTCTTAGGCCTTACGTGATAAAAAGGCAAAGCACTTGCAACTTGACAAAACGATGGCGGACAAGTCCTCAACTATTCACCAATTTCAAAAGGAATTAATGAATATGAAAACGATTAAGTGTAATATGTTTTCACACACACACACACACACACACACACAGAGCAACTAAACAAAATCATTTTAGCATTATGAATGGCTCTGTAGGTGTAAGCTGAATGCATTGAAATGCGTAAATGTTTTCCTGGCGTCAGTACTTATAATAATTTAACAGGTCATAAACTACTATTCGTATCCAAGGTTCCTCCTGCCCTACTGAACACTTCTATTGTTCTATGAGTTTTTATTACAGAAGAGGGTTCTCTTGGCTGCAATATGCAGTTAAACCTGAATTAGTGACCACCTATAGTAAGCAGTCAACCTGCATTTAACGGTCATTTTTAATATTAACAAACTAACATTTTGTTCTTTGTTTAAACTTTAATTAGCGACCACGTCTGTTAAGCGGTCACTTTATATTGTTTCCTTGACTGACCGTTTAAGACAGGTTTGACTGTATACCAGTGTCAAAAAGAATACTACATTGTTTAAAGGCACATTATTATTACAAAAGTAGCGTATATTTTTCGGACAGGAAAGCAAATTGTGTGCCACAGATTTGTTAGGAGAGATACATGATACGCTGATGCAAAATGTAAACAAAGAGAGTATTTTGACCTCCATCCAAAATACTAAATTGCGTAATTTTATCAACATTTTCAATGTGTTTAACTGTTATTTTAAATCAGATATTTGCACATTATGTACCATTTGTGTTAGTCTACAATATGTGAATGTTATTTTTAAATTTTCTTTTTCATGAAAATTGTATCATTATGAAATATAATGGGTCTTTTAACTGAATATCAAGGTAGCGTAAAATATATGAAAAAAAAACTATTTCGTTAAAGGGGAATAATATGATTGTTTCTTTCAAAACTTCAAAACAACGTTTCAATGTTATTTTTGCAGTGCCCCAATGTACACCCCAGTATAGCGTTAGATAATATCCCCTCGAGCTGGATTACACACTTTGAGTTAGGTTTGTAATCTTGGTAAAATTTAAACCATGAGCTGGATTCGAAACCTTGAGTTAGGCTTGAAATCGCTAAATTTGAAACTTTGAGCTAGATTTGAATCTAGAGCTAGATTTAAAACCTTACTTGGATAAATTGATTTGGAACCTTGAGTTAGATTTGAAATCTTGGATTATAATTCAGCTCAAGATTTCAAATCTATCTCAATGCCAAAGTTCAAACATGTCGTGGAAAAAACTAATAAGAAAGATACAGTCAATAGTATAAGTGGAAAAACATGTGTCTTAATGGGTGTTAAAATCTGATAAGTTTAACTCCTCGCGAAATACACATGCAGTGTTAAACACCCGTATTAGTCATGCGTAGTACACAAAAGGAAGTTTAATTAAGCAATAGAACTGCTGATTGTTTTAACGCTCTTTCAAATGTTTTAACATTCGTGAGTTCTAACTAACTGCCAATAGAACTGCACAATTAAGTCGTGTGGGACCAAATCTCATTTTCTTTTTTGCATGCTTTTCACGCATATCTGCATGTTCTTTTGATGTTTTGTTATTTGGCGATGGACATGTATTTGTTTATGCCAATAAAATATACTTGACTTGACTTGACATTGAAATGTGTCAAAGTCACATTCTTATTAAATGTCTAGGGAATTGTGTCATTTGTTTTTTGTTTACACATGCTGTCTCCTGTTCTCCCGTTCTCCTTATACTGAAACATGTCAAGGAACGGATTCTGAATTTGATCGATTATGGAGGTCGTAACTTTGTACAAAAATGCCCTATCATTGACCTTCCTGCATAGTTTTCATGTTCTGATAAAAAACTTATTTAAGCGAATCCTTACAAAAAGCCATCTTTTACGCAAGAATAAAACGAAATGTCAACTTTTTAAAAAGTCTGCAACGACCTTAGTCAAGATCGATTAGCTTCGAAAATTTATTTATGATTAAAAAACAAACAAAAAACAGCATTGCCCCAACATTTCTCGTGGTCCATTGGTAATAACTTGGCGTTTGAACTATTTTATACCAACTGAATGTTGTATTTAATTTCAGATGGTGTGTATTTCAACCACCAGTAATGCCTTGTACAAGCCCTGCGATATTCTCAGGTATTTTGAGTAGTTGTGCGAAAGATCAGAATGTTCGTACTCTGACTTAAGTTTCCGAGATATCGCACGAATTTCCCCAGTTTCTGAAGTATCGCACGATTTTCCCCAGTGTCCGCGGTATCGCACGATTTCCCCCTGTTTTTGAGGTATCGCACGATTGTTCCCAGTTTTTGAGGTATCGCACGACTGTCCTCAGTTTCCGAGATATCGCACGATTGTCCCCAGTTTCCGAGATATCGCACGATTTTCCCCAGTTTCCGAGGTATCGCACGATTTTCCTCAGTTTTTGAGGTCCTAAAAGTCGAGATATCATGGGATTGTACGATAAACGTACGACATCCGTACGAGACTCGTTACACATTACGAGTGATTAAAAATCGCACGAGCCTGAGTTGTCTACGGGTATCGTATGAGCTTCTTACGATTTTTTGTTTGTTTGCATCATCTTCGTGACGTTTGTACGCTTTCCTGCTTCAGAAATTGTACGAGTTCCGTATCTTATGTGACACACAAAAATAACCGAGAGAGCTCGTATGGTTTTGAAAATGATCGTCGCTATATAATGCACTTACATTTAGAATCTTTTGAGACTGTTTATAGCTTACCACTGACTTTCTCCAGTACCTGTTTAAATCTGTGTATATGCGCACTTGGGAAATGGAAGGGTGTTGAGTGATCGCATTTAGATATTGTATTATTAAAATTACAAAATAAAGTAGTTACAAATCGCTATCTTTGAGATAAAGCCAATGATTGATATACATGTATATATAAAACAATGAACAAAATTACATTGTTTCTATTTACTAATATCTCCAAATAAAGATAAGTAGGTCGGCTAAACTTTATTCCTTTTTCCTTATTTTAATAAGATATGACGAAAAAACAAAATTTCGCAACCGTGAGAGCCCGATTGCTACAAAAAAACTTTAGGTTTGGTATGAAAAAAATAGGGTCAGTCGGGTTAGCGGAAAACATACAACATTTTTTTTTAATCCGCATTACGACCAAACACTGTTCATAGACATGTTAGATCTATTGATTGCAAGGATACTTTTGAAAAACTATAATGCTTTTACTGGCGATATGGTTTCGATTCCAAGACTTGTGAAATAGGTTGGCAGTATAAAAAAAAACCCCGCATTATCCGGGCCATTACGTACCCGTGAAATAGAGCGAGCGTCTACCCTATTTAGGTCGGTGTGAAGTCTAAATGTGCGTAAAGTGTAAATACTGTATACTGGGGCTAGATTAACGTTCATGTCAGCGGTAAGTATTTTATGTCTTCATATATATAATATTGTTTTTTCGTCAACATTTTTTCAGAATTGTATACATAAGTTTAAAATCTTAGGAATTACCGTGTTTCTGTGGCTCGATGTTACAATCAATTATTTTTTTCTCTTAAGACGGAAGATCTAGGGCTGGAAGAAAATCTGAACTAAGAAAGAGGCTGTCATTTTGAATATTAAAATCTCAACTTAGAAGGAGGCCGTCAATTTGACGCGACAACTACTTAGAGCGAGTGGTAAGAGGCTGAACTTCACCATTACAAAGTTAATGACGGAAATACTGTTGGTGGGACGTTAAGCCTAACAAACAAACAAACAAAAACTTGTTAATGTTTTTAAGTGGTATATAAAATTGAGTGCTACTCTGATTGGTGTGTACCTGGATAAACATGTGTCATGCAAAACATACATGTATGCATGAAATACGGTGTTTGCAAAAGGAAATAATAGTGTGGATCCGGTGTATCCTTTGCACATGTTTACATAAATGCCTTATACGTAGTTTAAATGACGAACATGATCATAGTGTGCTCAGCATATCCTTTGTTAGCAGCTGAAAAGGAACATGCACTGACCTCTCGCATTTTTTTCGCGAAGTAACTCGATCATAGTGGGTAGGTATGTAAGTACATATATTTACATACCGTTAGTAATCCTCAAAATAGAATGGTACGAAGAATAAACAAGTCCGCGTAAACAATAATTTACAAAAAAATAAACACACTTGAATGTATAACAATGTATTGAACTTCTCAGCACAACGTGCCATTTCATTCTAGACTAGATAAAAGTAACTGATGAATTAAAGAAAGTTTTAAAAAAATGAACATCTCGTAAATGAAAGAAAAGTTAAACAAAATAAAAGTAGGGACATCACCCATAGTACAATCAGCAATCCCCTGAACTTCCTTTTTAGCGGATCAATTTTTGTGTAATTATTTGTGGTAAAATGTCATGGGGTGATTATTTGTACGCTGAGGTGAATTTTAGGTCTTTGCTGTTGGAGTCAATGTATGCGACATGAACCAAAAACCCCTGGTGAAACAGTCTATACAGAGTTGCAGAACGTCTACATAAGCAACCTTAAACTTTGTGCATGTGACAATTGCAACTGTTGTTATGGCTACCCTGCTAAAATTGTATAATCCTTCTTATTCTATAAACATTTATTTTTTTGGAAAGTAACTTTGGTGCGATTCAGGTATATCATGAGTATGATTTGCTAGGCATTCATTGTCAACCTCAAACAGCTTGCCCTCATATGTGTTTCTCTACCAGCTTGAATGTTTTGTCTGACATTTCTTTCAGCCGCTATGTTTGAGCTTCTGTTTTCCGGCTCTCTCATCGCAACATGTCTTGTTGGGGTAGTAGTTTGGTACCTGGTCTCCTGGGCCCAGCGTAGACTGAAGTACAGGCTTCCCCCGGGTCCACCTCCAATTCCTCTGCTGGGAAATATATTCCGTAAGATTATTTTGTTTGTTTATGTTCGCGCGGGATTTATACATGTATGTTCTTTATTTTGTTTGTTTATGTTCGCGCGGGATTTATACATGTATGTTCTTTATTTTCCTCCATTACTGAAGGTTACAAGAATATATAATACGCATAATACAACATAATTATAATTAAAGGAACACAACAGAAATAAACTGATGATGATGATGATGATGATAATGATAAGGCTGAACGAGCTTCTGCAGTAAAATGCTGCTCCAGTTCATGACGAAGACTGCAATGATGAAGATGATTGCAAATATAAAAAGAGATATATAATAGCTGCTGATATGGGTGAAAGTGATGGTGATGAAAAAACAGTTAACAAGGATTAATGAAATGTATTTTGAACCTAAATACAACTGTACTATTTAGTGAGAGATAAAGCTTATCCCATCCTATATTTTAATAAGTCATATCAGGTTAGAAATGCATAAAAATTGAATATATTGACATCTTACCGAAACGAAATTGAAGCTGACAAATCATTGGAGGTGACTAAAATATACACAGAATCATTTAATAATTTTAATAATAATGAAGATAACAAGTGTCTACTAGATATCAAAATTGATATTTCTAATTCAATCTTATTCTAGTTTTGATCATGTCTGTTTAGATAGATTGAATGACAATGGTATTTAAGTAATTGAAAATCAATTATGACTCTATGTAGTTAAAAAAGTAAACCGTAATCTAATTTATATATTTTTTTCTTATTTTATTTTCAGAGATTGATTTCAAGATACTGCACAAGCAAGCGTATAGATGGTCCAAAATATATGGCCCTGTCATCTCTGTGTACATGGGTATTTCGTAATATTCCTTTATGAATTAGCCGGATTTTCCATTTATTTATTTATCTATTTCTCTGAAAGGAAATGTATGTATTGAGATTAGGGATTAGGCTACATGATTGAAAGCAGTTCCAAATCCAGTCTATTAAAATGCATTGAGTGATTGTTGAAATGACTTTTGTTTTCATGTCAGTGGACGAAAAACAGGAGCATTTCCCGAGTGCGCAGATTCACGCATAAAGGGGAGGCAAATGCGCAAATAATTATGACCATGCTATCAATGTGTTAAGTTCATATTACACTTTGGAAAAAAACAACTGATTCATTTATTTCTAGCAAATAAAAACACCTTTATTTGCAGGTCCAATGCTTTTGGTATATGTGAATGACATTGAAACTGCGCTTGAAGTCCTTGTGAAGAAAACAACAGACTTTGCCGGTAGGATGCGCATGTCGTCGAGTGAGTACATACCTGTATTGATGACTTTCACTATAATTTCCTTTTTTTAAACTATTATTGCGGACCCACATCATGAAGATGGTATGGTAACTCTGGAGGTAAGGATATGTTTGGACAGGATTGAGAGGCTATATACATATCATTAATTATAAGGCAAATGTAACTAACAGGCATACATGTATGTACTTTAATACGAAGTAGAGAGCTATTATTCAAACTATGATTTTACAGACAAAGTTTTGATACTGTCATCGAGTCAGGTCAGGGAATGAAGTAAATCATTCCTTTTATTGTGTAATTATTTTATGAACATCGTGTTATAATTATAATTCTCGGAATGTTGAAATGGATTAGTTTTGTTCCATGCGTATATGATTGTATGTGCTTTTAATATTTATTTCAGTTTTGATTTGTGCTTATGATTTAATTTCGGTATACATACTTTTCGACTTGCCTTAATCCTTTACTCTTACAAGTATCTCAAGGTATCAAATAGAGTTACGTACCCATACTGTGTCATTCATATTAACGAATGTGTCATCCTATAAACCTTGCCGTGACCATGTTAAACGTCTGTATGGTTATTGTGATGTGCATGCTACTAGAAACTTGTGTAAGAAACCGGAGATTTTAATACCAAATACACGGAATAAATACTTGAGTTACTTTTCCAGTTGATCAATTTTCTGACGGCGGTAAGAATATTGTTTACGGGGATTATGGACCGGCCTGGCATCTACATAGGAAAATATCGTCTAAAGCTCTAAGGTATTGTTATATAAAAACGTCAAGCTAATAGTTATTGAAATCATTCATGTGCCAATTTGATGTTTTTAAAATGGCTGCTGCATTGCTGACTTCTTGTAAACCCCTAATAGAAGATATTTGTTTGTTTTGAGTGGATATGGAATATATCTTATCTCAAAGTGATACTACATGCAGTCACCATTTTCACGATCTCTTTCACTTTGAGAAGAAATATATGCCATAATATTAAAATAAACAAATAGTCTTTTTTTTTATTCCAGATGTTGCTACATACCCATATACAAAACCCCCTTTAAGTAAAAAAAAAGTAGTTCCGGCAGATCTATAACAGTCACATTGTAGGATATGGATTTTATCTCACTGATAAAGCAAAGTATTTCAACAGTTAGCTTAAAATAAATGATTTTCTTTATGTACAAATGGAGTTCGGGGTCGATTTAATTCCAAAGGTGTCCATGTAGTTTACGCTGACAGTCATATAAGAAAATATATACAATGCTGATGCTTAGCACATAAAATTATGTTTGAAAGAAGGCATAAGGAACATCAAAATTTGTCATGTACGCAGCTTTGATTAGAATAGTTTTGAAGGTGTTTAAACATTTCTGCTAATTATTATGGGTATTTTTAAAATCAGTATTAACTTTAATGTATTACTGTATTACTGAATTTAATCTTTGTCAAGGAATTGTGGGAATTAATGTAATATATTTATAAAGGTATGGTTTCATAATTTCCAAATAAATAATTATAGCAGTGGCTTCCCGTGATTTTCATGTAACTGTGTTGTAAATTATTATATATTATACCAGTAATGTGTAAAATAACAATGTAACGTGCCCCATATACACGACAACCAGCAAACTATCTGGTAACCTATCATTGTAATTAGTCAATATATTATTCCGGATTTATACCTGACACAAAATACACAGGGATTACATGCAAGGAAACAAATTGGAGCAGAGGGTGTGGGCCTCAGTAGGTGACGCAATAGACGAAATGAAGAAGCATACTGGACCTTTTGAAGTTATGGAACATGTGACATTCATGGTTGCTAATCTTCTAATTGGACTGTGCTTTGGTGGAAAGTAAGCACGTTTAAGTTTATATCATAAACTGTATTCATATAGACTGCATATATTAACAACAATATATATATATACTGCTGGTAAGAAAAGGAAGGAAATAAAAAAATAGCCCGAGGGGACTTTGACCTATTTTTGAAATGTTTAACAAACAACGATGAACTTTTTACTATTTGACATACATCTTGTATATTTGGTATGCATATTCATCTTGACAAGGGTTATTCAGATAAACCTCAATATTTTATCTATCGACCTTGACCTTCGAACTTATTTTGTCATAACTCTGGACAAGTTTTAAAATAGATATTTCTTTGTCATTTTTCAATATTTTTTGTGTGAAAAACTTTGTATACTGGTTTGTCATCATATGAACCTGTTCAGGTGTGATTTTTGTCATGATCTTTAGGCAGATAAAAAAGCTATTTTGTTTTCAAAAAATGTCTTTAAATTTTACAGTTTTGTGTTGATAATCAAAAACTCAATACATTAGCAATTGTGATTTTTTATTTACATATTTTACGTCTTTGTGTTGTATACATTCTATTCCAGGTCAAGGTCATCCTTCAAGGTCAATGGTCAAATTTAAAGGGTGTGGTACTTCAATTTTGCATTTAAAGGCTTATAGTTTTAGTTGTGAGTTTCAAGGTCAACATTTTTAAATGTTTAACAAAAATATGAATTTTAGGCTTGATTTGTTTTGTTTGTATAATACACGTGCAACATATTGTGCATTCATTCATGTATATTTATACATGTATCGAGCATCATATTGGTTTAAATGGTATTACAATATTGTATATGATAACACGGACTTGTACTTGAATGTTGTTTTTCTGCAGAAACAAATACAAGGATGAGACAGTCAAACGTATCTTAAAAAGCGAGGAAGAAGTGTTGTTTGAGTCGAATATTTTTTACCTCGAAGATTTTATTCCGGCCATGAGACACATTTACAAAACAAAGAAATTTAAAAAATTGGAGGAGTTTTCAGACTTTTTCAAAGAGTTCCTGAATGAAAGATTTGACGAACAAGAGAAGTCATTCGACAAAGGTGTGCATTGTTTTCATTATCTTCTTTTAATTTTCGAAATCATTTGATTATAGTTTTATTTTGTTTAAATGTATATTTAAAAAAGTAATAATGCCTAAATGATAATAAAGTAATACATGTATGATATTTTGAAAGAGGGAATACTGAAGTACAAAACAATCGTCAACTACTTTAGTTAGAATGAAATACTTGTAAAATATATTCAGATGTTAAAGGAAATCTATTAACGTGGAAGAAGCAACAGAGGGAAGGTACGATAAAGGATGTTATCTTAAAAGGCCACAGTCACGTGTGGAAATATTACTTTTGTGTGACCCGTATTATAAAAGTAAAAACAGAGATTATTATTATTATTCCATGCTATTCTATCGCATTTCATCTCACCTGAGCAGCGTGCTGTAGGTGAGCTATTGTGATTATCCTCTGTCCGCCGGGTCCGTGTGTTACTCATCAATATTTTGTTTCAAATGGTATCTCCTTTGAAACTGCTTGGCAGAATTTGATGAACCTTGCCATGGATGATTCGTTTGTAGGCCTTGAACAAGTGTCTACGATAACTTTTAAATGTTTTCATGTGAAAAAATTTAACAAAATTCTTCTCTAAACCGATCATCTCATTTGGTATAATTACTAATCTTATGGTCCTCTACCAAAATTGCTTTTATCTTTATCACTAAATAAGGGTGATAAACACATTATATTTAAACATTTTAACATTGGTTTTCTCCCTTGATAGGTTAATTTATACAACCAGTATTACTTTAATTTTAAAAAAAAAATAAAAAAAAAAAAAACCAGGAAAATGGATCGAATATTTTTCTATCACTCTCTGGTGTCTATGATTACCATTTATACGGATTGTGTCTTTTTTTTTTACTTATTGATTTGACATTTTTCTTTATATTTTCCCACAAAGGGATTCGACGTTGAATGGGTCAAATCATATCGTATATATATAATTCATTACATACGTAAGTGAACCCCATTACTGAGCGAAATTTGCACGAAAATGCGATTAAAGTATCCGTTAACAGTGTTCTCACTTCCTTTTTAGCTCACATGAGCACAACGTGCTCAAGGTGAGCTTTTCTGATCGCCTTTTGTCCGGCGTCCGTCGTCCGTCGTCCGTGCGTGCGTGCGTGCGTCCGGCGTCAACAATTGCTTCAAACAACATCTCCTCCTAAACGGCTAGGCCAATTTGAAAAATATTTTGCAGGAATGTTCCTTGGATGAAGCTCTACTAAAGTTGTATAAATGGTTCTGGTCCATCGCATAATTAGGTCACAGGAGCTAAAAATAGATTTTAAAAATGAAAATTTAAAAAATCTTCTTCTCTGAAACCACAAGGCCTAGCCTTTTGATTTTTGGTATGTAGCATGATCTTATGACTCTCTACCAGGATTGTACAAATTATGACCCTGGGGTCAAAATTGGCCCCGCCCCAGGGGTCACTTGATTTCACATAGGCTAATATAGGAAAAACTTGAAAAAATCTTCTTTTTTTTTGGTTGTAGCATCACTTATGGGCCACTACCAAGATTGTACAAATCATAGCCCTATGGTGATAAATGACCCCGCACCAGGGGTCACTTTTTTTACACAGAGTTATATAGGAAAATCTTAAAAAATCTTCTTCTATGAATCCATAAGGCCTAGAGCTTAGATATTTGGTATGTAGCATCATCTTATGGGCCACTACCAAGATTGTACAAATCATAGCCCTATGGTGATAAATGACCCCGCACCAGGGGTCACTTTTTTTACAAGAGTTAATAGGAAAATCTTAAAAAATCTTCTTCTATGAATCAATAAGGCCTAGAGCTAAGATTTTTGGTATGTAGTAGCATCTAATGGTTCATTACAAAGATTTTCAAAGTCTTGGCCCTACGGTGATAAATGACCCTGCGCCCAAGTCTTCTCTGAAACCATATGGCCCATTGCTTAGGTATTTGGTGTGTAGTATTGTCAGGGGTAAAATGTTTTAGATTAAGTTATATCAGAATCCTTGTCTGTTTAAAAACCTTGACATCAGTTGAAGCAATTGTACTCAGGTGAGCGATTCAGGGCCATCATGGCCCTCTTGTTTAATGATACCACTATATACGATATCGTTCGCCCTATGCAACTTCGAGCCTATGTTTTCCACCCGGATTTGTCCATATCACGTAACTACGAATTGTAATGCACATGTATTTTTAGTATATCCCAATATTACGTGTCTGAAATCCGAGTAAATATCTTATAATGAATTTATATAAAGTGTTTCTCAATCTTCTTCAAAACAACATTTGATTATATATCAAGTCATATATTTTACTATATTCAATAAAAAACATACAGACATTTTATTGAATTAAGTTATAGCCAACACGTAACATACTGTAACAGTTACATGTCTGTCACAAATGCCTATCACAAAACATTTACATAAAAGCCTGGAATTAGTGCATTTTATTGTAACCTATTTGGTTGGCAGCGTAACATGTCTGGAATACATGTACACTGTAAATTATATTTTTCATACTTCAACATTACGTTTCATTTTAATAAAAAGACGTGTATACAGAGTGAAAATTATCACCGTTGGGTCGGCATTCTTAAAGACAAATCCATATTTTGAATTCATGTAATTTCACACAACAGACAATATCCGCCATTTTGTTGATTACCTGCTGTTGGCACGTCACCAGGCGGAGCAAGAGGAGGAGACCGCGACCTTGAAGTGTCTCACCAAGACACATCTTGTACAGACCTGTAGTGATGTCTTCTTTGGTAAGTTTTGTATTGCATTTATGTTTTACCTCACCAACAGTATTATTAGTCATTTTCGGACTGTTTGCCTACATGAGAAGAAAGATATTGTGCGGCCTCGTTTCAGTGTTACACCGACAAGAAATAGCCTGATACCATTCCTAGTCGAATGATTATGATCAGTCTGTACAATACATTTTTATAATACATCATCAAGACATTCAATTCATTGGTACGATTATTATTCTGATATAAGAATGTCCCTCTAACAATTAATTCTTACTGATAAAAATGTGCCACTGCAAAGAATTCTTGAAGCTATGTAAAGTTTTCGATAGGAGTAAATAATGAGAAAATGAGCCGAGTTCCTACGCAAGTCGCGCTATGTATTTTATATCGAATCAGACATGACATGTTAAGGGCGAAATTTTATGAAAGTAAAAATCTATTCACTCAAAATTTGCGCCAATTAATCTGCCTGTGCTTGTGGGTAAAATGGGGCTAGAATGATAAACATAAAAGGGATTTTAGTAAACGTCAAGATACGTTTTGCAATATCTTAAACACCATTGCGAAGTAAAAGTCTAGTTAACAATTTGGATGCCAATGTAAAAAAAAAAAAAAAAAAAAATCCTTACCGAACTATGAAAACCCTAGGTTTTGATTCTGTACAAAATGAAGATCCGATGAATTGTTAAACGGACTTAAGATTATGTCTCTTTCAGCCGGAATCGACACGTCACGGATAACCCTTGGTTTTGCCATTCTGTACATGTTGACGTATCCAGGAGTTCAAGGCAGGGTGCAGGAAGAAATTGATAGAGTCGTAGGTAGGTTCTCTACAGATGATCGTTGTTATGTTCTTTGAAAAATATGAATTTATTTATAATAAGAGAGGTAACTCGGAAGGTTATACGTGAATGCTATTAAGAATGTACAGAATCTTCTGCCAGGCCTGCTGTTGCGACATCAGTAATTATTGCCCTGTTGTCTACACGACACATATTGTTTATACTAATATATATTTTATTTCAACAGGAAAAGATCGCTTACCCGGTGTTGCAGATCGCCCAAATCTGAGTTACACGGAAGCCGTATTATATGAAACCATGCGTCTGTCCACCGTGGTTCCGTCAGGTGTTTTTCATAAGACAATGTGCGACACCTCTGCAGGTATAATTCTCTTTTCTATTTTTTCAAGTTTGTAAAAATGAATTTTCCAACAATACCTCTCGCAGTGTGTCGGATACAATATATACAGATATTTAGAGTTGGTTATGACCTATTTCATACAATATCAAAGGGTCCCGTGGATCAGTGGCAACATTTCCGACTGCGGATCTGGTTGCTGTGAGTTCGAACCATGACCTTTCCAGGCTCAAAGTCCTGTTCCAACCGAGGAACTGTCGAGAGGGATAAGTTTAAATTGTAAAACTTGTTTCCCAATCGACGCTTACATGAATTAATTTTAAACGATTGCAATATTAGTAGTTGATCTACACAGTAAACTACTTGGAAAATGAAATTAATTTTTGCTGGAATCCGAAATAAAGTTATACATCCGAAAACTTCTGACTTTTCCCATATTCACGAAGAATACGCCCTGTGATAACTTCTAGTATTCATTTGAGGGAGAAAAGAGACACGGAAATGAAATTTTAAAGTGCTACATGTATCCCTTAGCTTCATGACAGCGCATCTATCTTAAAAGTTGCAGCAACTGAGTGTGACTTCGATCCCGTATTCTTTCGATTTAGCACCCTCTGATTCTTATCTTTTTCCAATACTTAAATCAGAACACTGCAAGAGAAGCATTTTGACAATGATGACGTCATGAGGGCTATTGAGACACTTTTCAATATGAACTTCTGGGATGGCATAAATAATTCTGAGCGTCGATCGAACAAATTGCATTAAAATTGAAAGATGGTTATGTTAGGAAAGAAAAACATCTGTATTTTACATCCGGTTTTGTTTATTAAATTAGACCAGAAACTTGTCTATATATGTTTACTTTAGATGGGTTTTAAAATTGAATGATACTTTAAAGATTTAGTTACACATGTTTCAAAGCAAACTTTTAAATTTATATATGGACTGATAATCATACAAAAAATAATTAAAATATGATTAAAGGTGGATACGACATCCCTAAAGGAACAATGGTTGCCATTAATCACTGGGCGCTCCATAACGACCCTGATGCCTGGGAGGATGTTGACAAGTTCATGCCTGAGCGATTTTTGGATGAAAACGGCAAACTGGGACCGAAACCCAAGAACTGGCTTCCGTTTTCAGCAGGAAAAAGAGTATGTCTCGGAGAGTTTGTTGCCAAACCAGAGCTTCACTTGTTTTTCGCAGCACTCATGCAGAAGTTTACGTGGAAACCTGCACCTGGAGTCACCCCAGATTTGACTCCTCGGGACAACTTTGTAATCAACCTACCACATCCATATAAGGTCGTTCTAGAAGAAAGATTCTGAATAAGTTTAAAATTTAATAATTTTGATTCTTATTTTTTACGGCTTTCCGCAAAACTGCGGAAAACGTATAGGGTTTGTTATGTTTATTCTTATTATTCCTTTTTTTCCAACCAAATCCAAGAGTTAATTTCAATATGTTGTCAGTGTCAGAGCAACATGAAAATTAAGTTGCTCGATAAAAAAGTTCAAATCTTTAAATTCAATCATTTTCAATGACGTCAAATGAGCCTTTATTTTTTGTCGTATCATCTTGATATTTTCACAGAAGATGTATGTTATGATGTAGACGTGCACCTTGTCTTTCTTTTTTTCAAATTCGAAAAATTTAAGAATTTTTGGCAAAACCGAGTTCTAAAACTGTTATTTAATGTTTCAAAGGCTACAGATGCGTTAGAAACATGGAAATTGACAGCTTATCGGCCCAGAGGTCCACTTTCTTTTCTCTGAAAAGTAATAGTAAAACTACAGTTTGATATGGTTCAATACAATGTCATCGTATTGTATCATCAGCTATTGTTTATTCATATGTTCCCCTAATTTAGTCATCTTAAGGACTATTACGTATATTGTTTAACACAATATTATTTCATCGACCGTCATGCCTATGATCAACTTCATGCATACTCACCGCGCTACCTAGCAAGTATTTGGAACAGATGGTGCGTGTTCACTGACATTTATGGAAAACTCATGATCAGATTGTTTACATATTGATGTTAAACAGTAAAATGAACCAGATTAATTTTGATGCAAAGCATCAAAGACGCCGTGCATGTTTTGAAGCACGACGCCATTTCAGAATATTTTAATATTCATTTACAAACAGCAGGTCTAATATTTCCACTAGGCAATGATACATGTCATTTTCACAAATATCCTCAGCTGTAGGCCGTTTGTTTCAGAGATTTTAAAGTGTTTAAAAAGTCCATTAATTTTTAAAATTATAATTTTCAAGAATTTGGTCATGAAAAACTCATTTTATCAAATTATTCAGAAATATAGAACTCAAGAGTACGGGAAAATACTTTAATTATAATAGACATAGTCTATGATGATGACTTGAGATGCCATAAAATTAACTTATCTATAGATCAAACGAGGTACATTTTATAACAGGTAATTCCTTTCTTATATAATTATTGGAAGAGTTAGGGTCTGCAAGATGCATGGCATTTCCGGACAGTAGGCTACTAATGCGATGTTAATGCCAATGTAAAAAAATCATCATCATCAGCAACAACAAGGACAATGATAACGAAACAAATTAGCACAGATAAGTTTTCATTTGGTACGGGATTTAGGTACAGGTCCCGGAATTTAAAATCTTCCCGATTGTAGGAGTATGGGTTTTTTGTATTGATGATATGTATAAAATTAAATACATTCTACAAGGCTTTTTAACATATGCTACAAAATTTTCAGTTACATTCACCCATTTCAAGCACTATATCGCACTGGGACCGCAGATTGGGCCTTGGGCCGTCAATTAGACATGTCCGATACGACTATGTGTATAGTGCTTTCTGCACTTTCTACATTATCCTGTAATGTGTATTATTAAACTGTGGTTTCATTAATTTTTCAAGATGACGTTATGTATCAAAAATCTTAATATTTAAAGTTACATTTTTTTTACAATTATAACGATGATTGCTCCCTTTATTGATTATGCGGCTCCATTGGCCAGAAATAATAAATAAATAAATAAATAAATAAATAAGATAAAAAAAATATTCCATACTGACGCCGCGTAGAAACGCGGCGTCAATAAAACAATTACTGTCACATACAAGTAAAACATACATATTGAGAGTAGTATATCAGCTTTTCATACTAATATGTTAATATGTTATATAAATATACACTTTCACAGAATGATGTACCTTATTATCCCCCGCCGATGAAATCGGGAGGGGGATATTGTTTTGGCGTTGTCCGTTCGTCCGTGCGTCCGTCCGTCCGTCCGTCCGTCCGAATTTTGTCCGGAGCATATCTCCAAAAGTATTCAAGCTACTGCTTTGAAACTTCACAGGTGGACAGATCTCATTGAGGAGAAGTGCAGTGCACAAGAACCATAACTCTCCTTCTCCGAATTTTGGAGTTATTTCCCTTTGTTATTTTTCATACTTGATTTTTGTCCGGAGCATATCTCCAAAAGTATTCAAGCTATTGCTTTGAAACTTCACAGGTGGACAGATCTCATTGAGGAGAAGTGCAGTGCACAAGAACCATAACTCTCCTGAGCCAAATTTGGAGTTATTGCCCTTTGTTATTTTTCATACTTGATTTTTGTCCGGAGCATAACTCCAAAAGTATTCAAGCTATTGCTTTGAAACTTCACAGGTGGACAGATCTCATTGAACAGAAGTGCAGTGCACAAGAACCATAACTCTTCTTAGCCTAATTTTGGAGTTATTGCCCTTTGTTATTTTTCATACTTGATTTTTGTCCGGAGCATACCTCCAAAAGTATTCAAGCTACTGCCTCTTCCATCTCTCCATCCCTGCCTCTCCCCCCTCCCTGCCTCTCCCTCTCCCTGCCTCTCTATGCACCCTCTCAGAGAGTCTCTCTCTCTCTCTCTCTCTCTGATTTTAAGTACAGACTGGTATGCCAAACACTTTTTACTTGGATTTTTTATGCTATTTATATGCTAGATTATTTTTATAAATGAACATAACTACTGTCATAATTTCTCATTATTCTATAATTGCAGACTAAAATGTAACATAATTAATAGTTTTATGTGAATCTGCCTCCCCTTCTTATCCCATATAAGTTTGTATATCTCAATCTGCTTTGAATATGTTAATTTATCACTCTGTTTCTTCCACTGTCCTCGACATTCTGTGCTCTTCTTAAATTAATACACCAGAAAAAGCTTATGGTATAGTTTGTTTATATATTTAGTTGTGTGTATATATAAACTTTTCTCCATGTTGTATACTTGGAAGTAATAAAGTCTCTTCTTGTTCTGTTCTGTTATATCAAGAGGCAATAAGGAATTATAATCATATTGACAGCATGACCCAGTTTGATCTTTTACAATGGAGTTACGGCCCCTGATTTATGTTCTGTAAAAACAGCTCCCATTCATGAACTAAATATATTCGGCGGGGGATTTCGTGTCTGTGACACAGCCTTGTTTATCTATGGATTCAGTATGTAGTTCTTATAACCACCTATTGTGTAATGAAATAATCAAGGATGCCTGTTGCTTAATTTGGTTTTGTTTCATGTATGTATGTTTGTTATCATGTATTGGCTATAAAATATGTTTAAAACTTATTTGAGTAATGTTGTTGTTTTAAGTTTACCGCCGATGAGACAGTATTTGGGACAATTTGAAACGTGCAGCTAATTGCAGGTGAGGGAAAACTTAAGTGACCACAGACAACTATGTATTGCGATCAACAGTCCACGAATCATATAAAAAGTTCAAGTGACCCTACCGGAACTTGAACCCACAGCAGTGAGGGGCTAGTGATAGAAAGATCGAAATGTATCATTGTATTCACGAGGACAAATAAGGTATTAAAACAGTGGACGAAAATTAAAGTACATCGGTTTACATTGTATTCACGAGGACAAATAAGGTATTAAAACAGTGGACGAAAATTAAAGTACATCGGTTTACATTGTTTTGTAACAAAACGTTCTGCATTTTTCTTCGCAAATCATACAGCATTTATTCACAGTCAAGTCCATATAGCATTTATTGGCAGTCAAGTCCCTTAACTCTAGAAAGGGGTGCATGTAAGTGGAAAAACAACAACAACAACAACAACAACAACAACAACAAAACAACAGCAACAACATCACGGAGACAGGACATAACCTAAAATAGAGAAAGACCAGAAGTTACCGCGACCAACTTGGGTTTCATTTTATATCCTTTAAAAATTGAGTCGGATAGATACGGTAGAAATAAGATTGGTAAAAACCTTAGATATTGTCAGATTTAAGATAAGAACAATATTACAGATGAGTACCAATTCATTTTTATTTGCGAAGCCTATAATGAAAGACACATCTATATAGATCCAAATCATATCAACTATTGGAATAAGTTAAAATCCGATTTAAAGGCGGTATTAATATATTAAGCTTTAGTAGATCGTATGAGCAGCTATAATGTCACATTATGTTGAATATTTCTCTTCAAAAGTTTCGTGATTAGAATGATATATAATAACATATTATATATAATATCATATAAATGTTTTATTTAAAATAATTGATTCTGCTATAGTATACGTATATGTTAGGAGAAAAGTGGAGCGTCTGTGTGGGGACGGATGGCGATTATGGAGAGAGAGGGAGAGAGATTTTGAAATTATATGATCAAGAATGTAAACAGAGAGAGAGAGAGAGAGGGAGAGAGAGAGAGAGATTTACTCATCGTATATGATAGAGCGTTAAAGTATGGAAAGCCTACATAACGGCTCTATATATTAAGTGCATTGTCGCCTCATAGAAAGTCAGTTGGATCCAAGATTCGCCAAAATGACCAAATATATACAATGTATATATCTGTAACGACTCTATATAAGCACTTTGTCACTCATTATATTGTGTTTATAAATCCGGAGTATATATATTCATTTATTGTATTAAAATGTCCTTGCTTCAAAGATGCTAGAAGGAAATATATTAAAAAATATTATTATCATAATGCTAGTATGATAAAATTTGTTGAATTATTACAATGTCAGGATAAGAAAATTTTAATAAAAATGTTATTAGAAATTTTAAAATTTTATAAATATTATACAAATATGTTTTGTAATTTACTTCATTCAGATACTTTAATCATTATTTTACATCATGTAGTATTTTACATTAAATAAAATAATTGTTGTCGTATTTAAGTATTTCATGCAAAACCATTGTTTTTTTTTTTATATTATCTACATATAAGACAGTCATGGCTTTCTATACTGAAGCACTAACCTGATAAGTTTAATTACAACTTGATGTTTGACTTACGTTAGCCAAATTCAGTTATGTATGACTGTTAATCAACAATATAATAGGAATCAAATATACATACGTTGGTCTCGTTTATTGTATTTGTATTGCACCCATATTATAAACATATTCACCAAACTCTACAAACACAAATTAAAAGGATTTCGGAGGCCATTGTGGAAATTATTTTCGACATAATTTCAATTCCTTGGATATATATTTATTTAGGTCAACATACACACACAGTATACGGTTATAATATCACATATGTTAATACGCATGTCTATCTTAACGATTAATAAAATGAAATCACCAACATCAACAACAAAATAAAAACAAGAAAGAAAATACAAAAGTCATACAAGTCATTATTTACATAGGTAGACAGTACAAGACTCTTTCTCTTCCATATAAAAATTAACAGCCCATTTTATTGTTCTAGGTTTACAGTGAGGTGATCATTAATCCGTAATTAAATGCCAGAATATGGAATCTACAGCAATAATAAAGCTCTTCACAAAAAGTGAAAATACCTGAAAAAATTTATTGGGAGCATTGCGGAGGTGTCTGGTATACTAATTCTGAGATTACCCTAGTAACAAAAGGTCAGCTGACTTTATATATGGCCAAAGCTCATTAGAGGATGACCTATGTACAGGTCAGCCTACCGATGCAATCATCGTCAAGGAAATCATAATGATTCAAGTTCGATGATTTAGCTTGAGAAAATTGGCATATCCCGTGCAAATAATCGTACTGCAACTGAAGAACACCTGGAAATGTCAACAGTTTAAGCAAAACGCTAAGAACTTCTGTTGTTCTCTCCGAATATCCATGCACGCCTTGAGACAGGTGGTTAAATAAAGTCTCACCACAGAGATCACGATACTGAAAAAATACATATAATGGGTATTCATATGAAAAGAAAAAGTCGCGACTTGCACAGGCGGCTATTTGTAATACTTCATCCTCTGTACAACACTGGTTAGGATAGAATTTGCATGGAATTAGGTCTCCTGATGGCAATAACGTCAAGATTGTTACACGGGCACAGTATAAGAGCATAATGGAAAATGGCTTGAAGTGGGGGGGGGGGGGGGGGGGGGGGACTTTAATAGAAAAGTGGTTTTCTCAGTCATAGCTGGGAATTATACGATCCTCTTGACCTCCCTCCGTTTATCAAAAAAGGCACAATAATTCATATAAATTTGTTTATATGATAAACCACACGGGATAAAACGATAAAACAAACGTTTTCAAAGCCATTACTCATATAAATTTCTTTGGCCTAATTATGAAAAAAAAAGAAATAAAAAAAAGAAGAAGAGAAAATGCAAGTTTTTACAAAGGGGGATCCTTGAACAATGAAATACAAAAGAGTAGCATGTTTTTTTTTCTTTTCTCATTTGTACATGTTAGTCTTTTCTATTTCTAAATTTTATTCCATTTGTATAGTGGAGTTCTCAGTTTACTGTTGTATTTTTGTACTCGTTTATATTAGTGGAAGATTATTATGGAATTTAATACAGGAATAATAATAATAAAACTAATAAAGAATGGAAATAAAAATGAAAACAAAAATAACAACAACAAACAAACAAACCCCCCCAACAAAACGAACAACGAGTTCAAGACCATGGTTACTTATGAAAATGCTACCTGCATACAAGTATTAAAATTTACCAAAATCAAAGTAAAACGATATTACAGAAATTGTAATTACGAAGTTTACCAAGCCCAAACAAAAGCACCATCATAATGCACGTGAGAATTATAGACCATAATCGCTCTCTAGCTATTTCAATTGGTTCCTTGGACCAGTATACGCCTTTTTGATTCTTAATATTATTCTTAAAAATAACATTTGAAAAACAACAACACCCCACCCCAAAACAACAACAACAACAATAAGCCACAACAACAAAACAAAACAGTAAACGATTCTATTGTCAACATATGATAAAACGCATGTCTATTATATATATATATATGTATACGAGATACAAATGTGTTTTGATCTTGTGAAAATATCAAAGGTAGAAATTGTCGATAATGCTTGTGTAATTGTCGATAATGCTTGTGTAATTGTCGATAATGCTTGTGAAATTGTCGATAATGCTTGTGTAATTTTAAAGACGATCGCCACAGTTCCTTATTATTACACACGAGTAAATTTTTCGGTAATGCAAATATAACAGTTTTCGTTACAAAAATATATGGAAAGGTCAACTTTAAGATTGAAAAAGAACTGCATGCTATATTTCTAGTACTTTTACACACCACAAGTTTGAAGCGGTGTTAGACATTTCGGGGTTGCGGTAGTAGGTCTATAGTTCACCCCTCAGTAAATTTCCCACCCATGAAGTTAAAATGTGTTTTCTAAAAGAAGAAGCTTGGAGATCTATTCTTTTTAAGCTTTTATCACATAGATTTGTACCTAAATAATATCTTTTGAACAAATAAGAAAAATCTGAATGTTAGAACATTAGAACAAATAAAGGTAAAAACAAATACTGTTGTTTTGTACTTTCCTTTCAAAATAATAGTGTTAACAATACAAACAATCATGAAATTCTGAATGCTTTCAAAAATTCATGAATCAACCGCGAACATACACGAACATCAAACTAGTAATACTTACAGTCTCTCTCTCTCTCCAAAAATATTTACAGACATGAAATTAATAAAAAAGTAAGCTTATTTCTTTCTTTTTATCAAAAGCATTTTTGCTAAAATAATCCCTTATTACACATCCACTTTGTCAAAACTTATTTATAACCATGCCACTTGTTTACAGTCTGTTCTTAAAGAAGGTATTCATACTAGCGTATCTAGGAGGAATACCAAGACTATTCTAGGTTCCTCCTGTATGATCTTAACCAGTCTGTATAATGGTCAACTTATGAATGTCTTCTGTGATTGAACATTATCATAGTCGTGTCAACCTTATCACTATTAACACAAACTGATTGTTAAACAAACTGTCCATATCTCTTCGTAAACATATCTGACCACAATCAGTATTGAAAACTAAACACATGTAAACATTATAGGTTCACTTTTAGATGACTTACATCCTTCCCTGGATGACACCACATACTTTTGAAGATATTTCACTTCCAGACATAAACGTTATTGGATTCATCTTTTCTTATATCTCTTTGAAAAATCATGATTATATTAATGATAACAAGAAGTGTTCCTTGAATCACATGTGTCACCTGTTGAAAGAAATGTGAGGGGAAAAGTGTGACAGACAGACGAACAGACACACCGCTTCTTACAACAGGTGACATAAAAAAGGGGAATAACTTAAAAAAATAATGATAACAGAGTTATGGACCTTGTGTATGACACTTCCTCTTGTTAAACGTTCGTCAGCTTAAGTAGTTTAGGAGTCATTGCAGAAAAAAGAGAGTGACAGACAGACAACGGACATGAGTAGAGCAGGAGTCATTGCAGAATAAAGAGTGTGACAGACAGACAACGGACATGAGTAGAGCAGTAGTCATTGCAGAATAAAGAGTGCGACAGACAGACAACGGACATGAGTAGAGCAGTAGTCATTGCAGAATAAAGAGTGTGACAGACAGACAACGGACATGAGTAGAGCAGAGTCATTGCAGAATAAAGAGTGCGACAGACAGACAACGGACATGAGTAGAACAGGAGTCATTGCAGAATAAAGAGTGCGACAGACAGACAACGGACATGAGTAGAACAGGAGTCATTGCAGAATAAAGAGTGCGACAGACAGACAACGGACATGAGTAGAGCAGTAGTTTTGCAGAATAAAGAGTGTGACAGACAGACAACGGACATGAGTAGAGCAGGAGTCATTGCAGAATAAAGAGTGCGACAGACAGACAACGGACATGAGTAGAACAGAAGTCATTGCAGAATAAAGAGTGCGACAGACAGACAACGGACATGAGTAGAGCAGTAGTCATTGAAGAATAAAGAGTGCGACAGACAGACAACGGACATGAGTAGAGCAGTAGTCATTGCAGAATAAAGAGTGCGACAGACAGACAACGGACATGAGTAGAGCAGTAGTCATTGCAGAATAAAGAGTGCGACAGACAGACAACGGACATGAGTAGAGCAGTAGTCATTGCAGAATAAAGAGTGTGACAGACAGACTACGGACATGAGTAGAGCAGGAATCATTGAGACACACAGACGACGGAGAAGTGATCACACTATATATCACCCTTGCTAACCCCAGGTTTTCTGATTTAATCATGTATATAACTTTAGCTTGATAATTTGCAAAAATTCAGAATATACCCATTGTTTTTATTTTCTGTTTTCATTGCAGTAAATGAGTTTGAAAGAGACATGGAATACAATACATCAAAAACATAAAACATTCCGATGTATATCATCGTGACTGGAAAAAAGTTTGCATTAACTTAAAGTTTCCGTTGAATATTCCTGGATTAACTGCCGACTGTAATCACTGGGTTGTTGATAGTGGTATCCGGCATCTGTAAACGTCCGTTTTTCTCACGGGATCAGCTGAAAGGGTTATACGGGAGCGGTCACTAACTGTAAGATAGTATGAGAAATGGCCGTTATCAGTGATTTAGTAAACAATGGGCCACTATATTACTTAAAACAATACCGACAAGTTTATATTCGACAAAAATCACTACTTGTGTGCAATTAAAAAAAAATCTGATAATTAAATGCAGGCGCACACTTTAACACTTTGTGATTTTGTGGCGTATAGAAAGTAAAATATGTATTACTGTAGGGGTCCAATGCTCAATATCATAGACGTGTAGACGTCAGGTAAACACAGGTAGGAACAATTGCCTACATTGTTGATGCTGACATGAAAGTGCATGTAATGTGAAAACTAAGGTTAGAATCATACTTACTTTTCATATCAATAAATGCCACTGGTTTCATATAATTCACCGGAGGACGTCGAGCGCCGATATCTAGATGATTTATTTTACAGAATGAATGTCGCAGAATTACAAGTAACAAATAAAAGGAAGCATACTTATACAATTTTTAGGCGATGTTTTCTTCTTCTTCTATTTTTCAATTAACCTTTTACCTCATGAATATTCATGTACAAATTTATGACTTTTTGAATATCAATTGCCTGATCTTTAAATGGTTAATGATATGATGTATTTTTCTTTGCCATACAGACTGTTTAGAAACTGAACTACAATATTGCATGAGCAAACAGGGGAAGCCCTGATCAGACAGCTTCTATAGGAGCTATAGAGGAGGCCCTGATCAGACAGCTTCTATAGGAGCTATAGAGGAGGCCCTGATCAGACATCTCCTATAGGAGCTATAGAGGAGGCCCTGATCAGACAGCTTCTATAGGAGCTATAGAGGAGGCCCTGATCAGACAGCTTCTATAGGAGCTATAGAGGAGCCCTGTCAGACACTCTATAGGAGCTATAGAGGAGGCCCTGATCAACACCTATAGGAGCTATAGAGGAGGCCCTGATCAGACATCTCCTATAGGAGCTATAGAGGAGGCCCTGATCAGACATCTCCTATAGGAGCTATAGAGGAGGCCCTGATCAGACAGCTTCTATAGAAGCTATAGAGGAGGCCCTGATCAGACAGCTTCTATAGAAGCTATATAGGAGGCCCTGATCAGACATCTCCTCTATGCGTCAAAACGAGTCTATATGAAGTAAAGGGTTAACTGCTGATAGGTGTTGTTATTCCATTTTTGACTTCATACATATACACAATATCCAATTATTTTAACATTCATCTTAAACCAGAAATATTAAAATTTTCGTGAATAAAACAAGCTTCTATTAAGGTGATCTCCGATAATTCACGTTAAAATATGCTATCATAAAATTTTAAATAAACTAAAAATACTAACCCATAGACATATTGGAAGTCAAATACAGTTCTTACATCGGACTGCAAGTTGGCTCTATTGTTGTGAGCATGCCTAGGAGATTATTAAATGACAGTGTTATATATAGGACTACATCATTCAATAACTTATGATAATAATTGTTGTATAACATTAAAAGTAAATATCATTTAATGAAGGATTTTAATGACAGGAATTTAAATTTATGAACTGCCACTTTATTGAAAGCTATGACAGATCTTGGTTAATGACTACAATAAAACTGCATTACTTTTGGAACGGAACTTGAGGATGACCCTCTTAGATCTTATTCATTCATATTAGTTTTTGTGTTTATTTTTTAATTTTACTGCTAAGCTTAAATAAACGAGGTCGTTTCATTTGATCCCTGCAAAACCAAAAAGAAAAACAACAAAAAACAACAACAGCAACAAAAAACAACAACAAAAAACACCACCACCACCAACAAAAAAAACAACAACAAACAACTACAAAAACAAAAACAACAACAACAAAAAACCAAGATGGCCCTGAATCTCTCACCTGAGAAACATTGCTTTCATTGCCTGTTATAGTATTATAAGTTATACTGAATACATAAACCACGCAGAAGTACAGCAAGATCATTTTAATTCCAGACAAAAACTGTATCTACTATTAAAATTTTGAAGGTTATAGCTCTAATAAGTCAAGTGACTCCTGGTCCCATGTTCTCGAAAATACTTAAGTACGATTTTAGGTTCAAATTTCAGTATAATCCTGAAATTCCTACAGTAACTAATGCGCATATTTTGAGTTTGAGTATGAACATCATACTTAAAGTATCATTTTATTTTTTTAGAAAACCGGGCCTGGGGTGGGGCCAATTTTGACACCATAGTCATGATGATTTGAACAGACTTGGTTGAGGACCACTATTAAACATCTTAACTCCGGGCCTTGTGGTTTCTTAGAAGAAGATCTTTTGAGGGTTTTTCTATATAAGTCTAAGGAAAATCAAGTGACCGCTAGGGCGGGACCCATTTTAATCCCAGGGACATAAATTGAACAAACTTGGTAGAGGTCTACTAGGGCATGTCAAACACCAAATATCTAAACCCTAGGCCTCGTGGTTTCTGACAAGAAAATCTTTCTAGTTTTTCCTATAAAAGTCTATGTAAAATCAAGTGATCCCTGGGGCGGGGCCAATTTTGACCCTAGGGCCATGATTTGAACAAACTTATGAGAGCTCTACTAGGCCATGTTACACAATAAATACCTAAACTCCAGGCCTTGTGGTTTCTGACAAGAAGATTTTTCTATTTTTTCCCTAAATAAGTCTATTTAAATCAAGTGACCTCTGGGGCGGGGTCAATTTTGAACTTGGTAGACGTCCATAGACAATGCAACACACCAAATATCTTAGCTCTAGACCTTGTGGTTTCTGACAAGATTTTTTAAGATTATAGTTTCTCTTTTAAGCTCCTGTGTCCCAGATATGCAATGGACCAGATTCATTACAAAAATTTAGTAGAGCTTCATGCAAGGAACATTACTGGCAAGTTTTTATCAAACTTGGCCCAGTGGTTTCAGGGGAGATGTTGTTTAAAACAATGTGGACGACGGACGGACGTTGGACAGCCATTGATCCTAAACTGATTTGTGTTCTTTGTTTGACGATATCCTATTGGAATCTGCGGTGTATGTAAGTCATATGTTGCAAGTCTTGAAAATAAGCTTGTTTAGACTAAAATATAATAGCTCACTGTGTTTTTATTTAAGTACAATAACACAAAATTGAAATTGTCATTAAAGAATATAAAGTGTTTGATGATTATTTTTGCAGTTCGTGTCCTGAGTACAAAGTGACATGTCTCTGTGATTTTCTATCTATTTTGTCTTTTCTTGCACTTCCTTCTGGAGTTAGTTCATTTTTATTACCTGTTGGATTTCCTATTTGATCTTTTTGTGTTTCCTTATTCTATACAAATAATTAAGGCAATGCTTAGATTGATAAAAAATGAAATGTTGCCTTGCTAACAGCATACAAATTAATAAAAAAGTAAAACAAATATTACTGCATGGTTGTGAACTCTGTGTTAGTTCATCACGAGATGACTTAAACTCAGGTAATTTTCCAGATATAACATTATCGTCATCTAAAGGGTCGACACCATCAGCAAAGATATGCGGTGTACCAAGGGTAGTCCTTATTGATATTGACATAGAAACCAGAGTTGCTAAGTTGGACTTTACAACCCGTTATCCAGAAAAACTCTACTTAATCCAATATTATGATACCAAACTATTATCCTGAAGTATCCAGTTCTCGACAGCATAATACCTTATTGCAGAAAAAAAACCCCATAACAATCCCTCACTATTATATTAAATATACTATCAAATGCATCACTATCTTCCCTTCAAATGTAATAAATTGTCAATGGTAATTGAAAGCAAATTAAAAAAAAACTGTCAAAATCAATCAACAGTCAAAAATATTATTTCCAAAATGGCGTTTTGAGTTCTCGATAGTGAGCTCAAAATGAGTCCGTGTTCTTTCTAACAGCACAGATTGATGTGCAATGTTTAATATGAAGCAAATGAGAACAAAAATACTATCCCACTCACAGTATCCTTTTTATTACAGGGTGCCCTCCGAGTTTTGTAACTGGGGAAACAATTGCTATTTGTTCTTAACTTCGTATCCTTTCATACAGACAGTCCATACAATTTTGGGGGTGAAAAAACCCTATACCGGTGGTAAATGGGCACGCTGTATTATAATTATCAAGTGTGAAATTCTTTATCAGATTAATAACAACTATGGCTCTAAATTACTTCCGTACATAGGATTCTTGAGAAGTGTATTCATAATCAAACATACACTTTTTAAGAACAGATGTTTAAGATATTTGTTAATGTTACGGAAGATTAAAGTTTTTTGAAAAATGATAAAAAAATTAGTGAAAGTGGTATAAAATGGTACTTCTTTATTAAATGAATGTTTTATCTGTTTCCCAAACATTTTCATTGAAAAAAAAAAAAGTTTGAAAACAAGGATCAATTAATTTTGCCAATTGTCATGGTTTTCCTGTACAATTAGGTCACACTCAAGGTGAAACATTCCATTGGTGTAAATAGCTCGAGAATACCAGTTTGGCGAGAACTGAATTCTTCAGGATACTAAAATGTATCAGAAGGTTTAACGAGTATTTTCGAAAGATTAATAAACGTAAACCAAATATGATAGTAATACTATATGTACATACTGTAACTTTACTTTAGGATGTCGAACCCCACTACTTTGATTATCAAAGTCCTTCTCAAGAAAAACGTAAGTACATTGTATATATAACTTTCTTGTGTTGGATTATGTTTTTGTTAAAATTGAAGTTTAACACGAAGGATGATTCAATGTATTTGTAGAGCATATTCTTAAAAGAATATCTTTGATGAGAAAATTTCGTGTGATAATTATTTAGTTTTCTTTGATATCATTTATACAGTACATAATCTTACATTTAACAAGTAAATATTATCAGAGCTCCACTTATTATATAAATAAACACATTTCACAATACATACTGATGTATAGTTTTATAGATGTACAAGTAATTGTTTAAAAATACATATCAGTTATTCAATTATATAAACCTTTTTCATTTATTTCTTCAAACATTTTACAATTTGTTCACGTATTCATCTTATTAATATTCAAACATTCATCGATATGTTCAATTGTTCGGTTATTCAATAATTGTTTTAATTATTCAAATACTCACGGGAACCATTTGGCAACTTTCCTCAATTTCTGTCTCCACACGAAACCAGCCACACCCAGGAGTACCACCAGCAACACAACTCCGGACAAGACCACTGGTACTATGACGTTCGGATGGTCTTCACTCAAGTGTTTAATCAGTGGTTCGCATACTTTAGAAGACCAAAAATTATAGTTGACTTACTGGGTCCATGTCCAAGAATACACAGACGGTATGTCGGCATCATTTTTACTAAACTAATTGTTTGATATTCATTATCCATGAGTCATGTTTCCTTAACCTTATTGCGTTGCCATCTTAACCTGCTCCTTTGCATATTAAAACTTTTTATCACTCTAAATATGAAATCTCAATCAAAGTTCTTGGAACACTGTATTTGTATTTTGGCATGTATGTTCATTTTTTTTCAAGAGGAATGATGTTACGGTCAGTTGTCAAAATTAACGATCAGTAGGTCTACCACAAAAACAAAAACAACAACACACAAAACTTTAGTATCCTGGGATACAGGATGTCTTCTATTCCATCGACTGAATGCTTCAGAGAGCACTGTGATCCATGGGATCCTATATGATTGCAAAGGAAAGAGGTCTATTGTATCTAAATTGCAAAGGACCATGGACCAGAGGACCGTGGTATGATTGCAGAGGACTGTGGCCTATGGTATCTTATGTGATTGCAGAGGACCAATGTCTATGGTATATACGATTGCAATGGACCATGGCCATGAGGACCATGGTATGATTGACGATGACTGTGGCACATGGTATTTTATATGATTGAAGTGGATCGAGGTCTATGATATCTTAGATTGCAAAGGACCATGGCCCATAGTATATTTTATGACTGTAGGTCCATGGAATCCGATATGATTTCAGAGGACCGTGGTCCATGGTATCCTATATGATTTCAGAGGACCGTGGTCCATGATATCTTGTATGATTGTGGAGGACTGTGGTCAGTGATATCTACGTGGTATGTTGAGAGGACTGGGCCATGGTATTTATTGCAGGCTGATTGCAGGAGGACCAGGGTCTATGATACTACATTGCAAGGACCATGGCCATGGAACTTATATGGTATGTGAGAGACTGTGGCACATGTATCTTATATGATGAATGGTCGAGGACTATGGTATCTACGATTGAAAGGACCATGTCCAATGGGATCCTGGATTGCAGATGGACTGTGTCAATATGGTATCTATATGATTTGCAAGGATCGAGTCTATGATATCTTGTATGCAAAGACTGGCCCCATTATATCTATATGTTATGGATGGATTCAGACCGTGGTCCATGTATCCTATATGTTATGAGGACCGTGGTCCATGATATCTTTATGTATTGTGGAGGACTATGGTCATAGAATCCTATTGTGGTGGAGGACCGTGGTCCATGGTATTTACATGATTGCAGAGGACCGTGGTCCATGTTACCTTATATGATTGTGGAGGACCGTGGTCTATGATATCCTTATATAAGGCCTGGTGATGGAATCTTATATGTTGGGGAAAGACGTGGTCCATAATATCCTATATGTTTGTGGAGGACCATGGTCCTTAATATCCTATATGTTTGTGAGGACCTGGTCCATAATATCCTATATGTTTGTGGAGGACCGTGGTCAATTATATCTTATATGTTTTTGTGGAGGACCTGGTCTATGATATCCTTTATGTTTGTGGAGGACGTGGTCATAATATATGTTTGAGGACCATGTCCATATATATATGTTTGTGGAGACCATGGTATATTATTGTTGTGGAGGACCATGGTGAAAATATCCTATATGTTTGTGGAGGACCATGGTCAATTATACCCTTATATGTTTTTGAGGACCGTTGGTCCTATATATCCTATATGTTGTTGGGACATGGTCCATAATATCATATATGTTGTGGAGGACCATGGTTCATGATATCCTATATGTTTGTGGAGGACCGTGGTCCACGATATCCATATGGTTGTGGGGGACCTCGGTCCATAATATCCTATATGTTTGTGGAGGACCATGGTCAAAAATATCCTATATGTTTCTGTAGGACCGTGGTCCATAATATCCTATATGGTTGTGGAGGACCATTGTCCATAATATCCTTTATGTTTGTGGAGGACCGTGGTCCATAATATCATATAGGTTTGTTGGGGACCGTGATCCATAATATCTTATATTTGTGTGAGGACCTGGTCCATAATATCCTATATGTTTGTGGAGGACCATGTGTCCATAATATCTTATATATTTGTGGAGGACCGTGGTCCATGATATCCTATATGTTTGTGGAGGACTGTGGTCCATGATATCCTATATGGTTGTGGAGGACCGTGGTCCATGATATCCTATATGGTTGTGGAGGATCGTGGTCCATGATATCCTATATGGTTGTGGAGGACTGTGGTCCATGATATCCTATATGTTTGTGGAGGACTGTGGTCCATGATATCCTATATGGTTGTGGAGGACCGTGGTCCATGATATCTTATATGTTTGTGGAGGACCGTGGTCCATAATATCCTATATGGTTGTGGAGGACCGTGGTCCATGATATCCTATATGTTTGTGGAGGACCGTGGTCCATGATATCCTATATGGTTGTGGAGGACCGTGGTCCATGATATCCTATATGTTTGTGGAGGACTGTGGTCCATGATATCCTATATGTTGTGGAGGACCGTGGTCCATGATATCCTATATGTTTGTGGAGGACCATTGTCCATAATATCCTTTATGTTTGTGGAGGACCGTGGTCCATAATATCCTATATGGTTGTGGAGGACCGTGGTCCATGATATCCTAAAATGTTGTGAGGACCGTCGGTCCATGATATCCTATATTTGTGGAGGACGTGTCATATATCTATATGTTGTGGAGGACCGTGTCCATGATATCCTATAGTTGTGGAGGACCATGGTTGAATATCTAATGTTGTGAGTGACTGTGGTCCTGAATATCCTATAGTTTGTGGAGGACCGTGGTCATAATATCTATATGTTGTGAGGACCGTGGTCCATGATAATCCTATATGTTTTGTGGAGACATGGTCCATAATCTATATGTTTGTGGAGGACCGCGGTCCATGATATCCTATATGTTTTTGGAGGAATGTGGTCCATGATATCCTGTATGTTTGTGGAGGACCGTGGTCCATGATATCCTATATGTTTGTGGAGGAATGTGGTCCATGATATCCTATATGTTTGTGGAGGACCGTGGTCCATGATATCCTATATGTTTGTGGAGGACTGTGGTCCATAACTTCCTATATGTTTGTGGAGGACCGTGGTCTATAATATCCTATATGGTTGTGGAGGACCGTGGTCCATGATATCCTATATAATTGTAGACCCAAGTCGCATTGCAGACAAAACATCTTCATATACTGTATATATACAATGTATTGGACTAACCCAGGATTCGTAAAAGTTGTAAGATTCTGCCAATCGACGTTAAAGAAAAAGTTAACATTAAGAGATGCTTGAATGTGGTGGGAAACACAAGAGTCGTGTTAGAAAGAGAGATTTACCATTTGTCCAATTAAATACATTCAAGGATGTGTTGCATCTACTGCATTGGTCATTCAGGTCAAAGCCGCCATCTTCGACACATTTTCCATCGATGAAACATTGGCCACTCTGAGGCAAACACATACATTTGTTGACCAAAAGACAACCCTTTTTTATATGAAATTTTTAAATTAATACATTTTTTCTAAAACATTAATTAACCGAACAATTCTGATTCTTCATGCACTATATCATAAATTATATTTAACTTAAAACAACTACATATTTCCATTCTAATAAGCAGTCTTGTTGTGAACAATGTCCTTCTTTTACTAAGAGTACCTGAAGTATAGCAGTAGATGTACCGTCCTCATTTTCTACTACCGATTGGCACGTGGAGTCATACACGGTAACAGTAAAGGCATCTCCAAAGTCTGTTCCGCTGTTACTAAGGGCAATGTCATACTGCGTCACAAATGTAGCACTGATGGGCCTCTCTGGCAGACAACAAAACCCCGAGAAGATGTCATACAGTTCGCCTACCACTTGGACTGATGTAGACGAGATGATATTGTAATGAACACAACCTAAATTTAAAACCATTCTGATTTTAAGATAAATAATCATTGGATAGACTGACTTGCATTTAATGTTAAGGTTCATGAACTCTAATGCATTACCTCCAATTGAAGAGTATCCATTAGTGTTGTACTGATTAATCAGTTCGTCCACGAATCGTTGACGAAGATCGCGCCGATTAATCGTCGACGATGTTTTCATGATTTTAGACAGAGAAGCGGTTTTTGGCTGGTATCAACGTGACTGTAAACTAATTTCTGATTTTATAGTTCGATACCCTCTGTCACTGCGTTTTGATCTATATTGCTACAGTAATGTTTTGACTTGCAAACTGAAAATGATCCAATAGTACAAATAATAACAAAGTCATTCACATTTTCTGCTGTGTTTTGATATTCATCATAAGCTACACAAGTTTTAAGTTCTTAGTACAGCCTGTATATGAAATAAGAGTTAACAAGTATTACTATTAAAGTCACTGATTAATCATTAACAAATCAGAAAGACTGGCTGATTAATGGGTTTTTTTTCGGACTGATTCCCAACACTTGTATCCATGAATAGGCTTAATGCTGCATACTGCTTTGAAACTGAGGGTTGTGGGTTCGAATCCCGTAAGGTAAACTGTTTTTCTTCCTGTTTTTCTTTTTTAACACTATTTCTATATCAATCATATCAAATTTAGAAAGGAAAAAAGTGTTTAGTTTTATATTCATATTTTGTTTCGATGTTCAACTATTTTAGGTTCGTGTTCTAAGTTAAATTGTAAGGTATTTGCTTCACTTACTTATGATCAAGTTCTAAACGCCATATCAAAAGTTCATATTATTTACATATTTATTCGACAATAAAATGCCGCAAATTTTGAAGCAAACCTTCAGTATATTACAGACAGTATGCGTTTAGAAATTAGTTATGTTTATATAAAAATATAACTTTAAGCATGTAAATTTTGAAAACATCTAAAATATAACAAATATGTTCTAAGTCTGTATTTGTATAATATATAGAATCGTTTAGCCAAGTTTTGGTAAATGATTAACACATTTCGTAATAAAGAAATGTGTTTTCGTACTTTAAGTCCCTCAGTTACATCTGGTAAAACACATTAAAACTTAAGCATTGATTGTCTTATATATCATATTTTCAGTTCATAATATTGTGATTTTCATGTGAGGAAGCCTCCCAGCTGACTTGCGGTAGGTCGGTGGTTCTGTAATCAGCTGGGCGTTGCTGTTTGACTGAAATACTGTCGCAGCGACGGTTAAGTAAAGAAATCAATCAATCAATCACTCAATCATTGTTTTTGTGATTCTTATCACGCATACCTCAACTAATTGATTAGTTTCAAAAATGTTTGTGCTAATTAAGAATTGATTTCACAATAATTCATTAAATAATGTTTCAACCATGTATCATGATCCTACCTCTTTGATGATAAATTCACAGCTAAAATTCGAGATAAGCTGTGTGGTATAGACGTAGAAGCACCTACACGACCCACTGTCAGACAAGTCGCACAGGTTGCCGCCTTCTATATGGTCCACCCCTATAGGCTCTCTCGCGTCAATACCACAATCGGGACCATAGTAACCAGTGGAACACGCGCATTCACCTTGAACAGAACAATACACATGATATTTAGCTCTAATGTGATGAAATTATCATAACAGTAGCAAACAGAAGTGTGAGAATGTTGTAGTATTAGAACGTTTAACTTCCTTATTTCTAAAAGTGTAAATTAAACAAGAAATATCTTTAAAAAGATATCTAGCGTAAGTCAAATTAAAAAACCCTGAAAATCTCATTTCATCTATAAAAATGTTTCATGCGAACCCAGGACCTTCATACAAACGCTTAATAACCGTACCTGTACATTGCGACTAACCAACCGTACCTGTACATTGCGACTAACCAGCCGTCTTGTACATTGCGACTAACCAGTCGTACCTGTACATTGCAACTAACGAACCGCACCTGTACATTGCGACTAACTAACCGCACCTGTTCATTGCGACTAACCAGCCGTCTTGTACATTGCGACTAACCAACCGCACCTGTACATTGAGACTAACCAACCGCACCTGTACATTGCGACTAACCAACCGCACCTGTACATTGCGACTAACCAGCCGCACCTGTACATTGCGACTAACTAACTGTACCTGTACATTGCGACTGACCAATCGCACCTGTACATTGCGACTAAGGGACGAGTTCACTTAAGGTAACAACGGCGTTTTCTAAATTTATAATAATAAAACACGCCTGCTCCTTGCTTGATCAGCTTACAAACTGGGTGTTTTTTTGTGTGTTTAAATGGGCAGTTGAATGATACAGATCTATGCCAATTTATAATCATGTAGAAAAATATTTATTTTAATGTATGCCAACCAATGAAACCAAGTGCTTTTATTCTGCCCGCGGTTGTTAACCAAGATTGGATTGGTTCAAGAAGAGGTCAAAAATCCATTTTATACAGCTCACGCCAAAATAAGTCAAGCAAAATGCGCATACCTTTATGTGGTCTGTGTTTTCCTATCGCGGGGCCAATATGATTGGTTAATAGTTTGAAACTTGTATCAGAAGTGTGCTTACTTTGGAAGGCGTCCAAACGTACAGCCATCAGCTTAGAGTGTCATTTTTACAGTAAAAAAAACCCCTAACCACCAAGCTTTACCTTCATTGGAGCAAACACCCCTGTTGCTGCAATTGTTCTGACACGTGTTCTTTAAGAATGTCTCCACATACTGTGTGTTGTTGGCCACTTCAATAGGATTCAGCTGAAACTCACGCCTAACCTTGTTGTTGAGGGCCTCCACGTGAAACTGACCCCATAACAGGTTGTTTCCGGCCTATAATAAACAAACTGGGTGTGACATGAAGTCCGTGAAAACTATATCAAACGATTTCCGGATCGTTTTTCTCATTGTCACTATTAAACTACGTATAAATGAAATTCATTTTCCCCCTAATTTAGCTAAAAGAAAAACAAACACTATCTAGCTCATGGAAGGCCCCAACTAACATTTTCTTAACTGCGTTTCAAAAAAGTTCATTACAAAGAGATGGTACTCAGTCTTATCCTATGTAGTCCTGGTAATGCAATGTTAAGATAGAATAGTTTGTTAAAATGGACGAGAACCCTCTACAGATATTGGTACGTACTGATATCTATTTGTACATGCATTGGTACAGACATTCTTTGTACATGCATTGGAACAGACATGTATTTGTACGAAATGTACAGATATTATTTGTACAGATATTGGTACAAACATGTATTTGTACAGAGATTGGTATAAACATATATTTATACAGAGATGGGTCCAAATATGTATTTGTACATGCATTGGTACAGACATTTATTTTTACCGATATTGGTACAAACATGTATTTGTGCAAACATTGGTACAAACCTGTATTTGTACATGATTGGTACAGACATTATTTGTACAGACATTGGTACAGACATTATTTGCACCAGCGTGGGATACTTGGCTGGTACTTTATCGTTGTAAGGATATTCATAAGAGGTACGTCGACCAGTTAAAATGCTACTTACACAAATGAGTACTCTTCAGTTGGAGATCTAAAATCTGTAAGTAACACACTCCTCACAATGACTATGTCACGCTAAGCTACCATAAGTACAAAAGTTTCTATTGGTAAAAAAAATCCCCACTACCTAGTGGTACTGCGAATGGTGGCGCGGCTTTTCAAATAATCGACAACGAGAAAATGCTTACTAATATCCCACGGGCGATGAATGAAGAAACGGAATGAGCTCTCGTGGGTTTCCGACGCTGTATTTGTACAGACAATGGTACAAATGGTTATTTGTACATTGGCACAGACATGTATTTGTACAGAGATTGGTACAGACATTATTTGTACATAGATTGGTATAAACATGTATTTGAACAGAGATTGGTACAAACATGTATTTGCACAGACACGGGTACAAACATGTTTAGATATTTAATATATTTCTCTTTATCTAAAGTCTTACAATACTAGGTATGTTAAAATCTTATTTAGGATGTGGTCTTTTCTTATATTCGATCCTAAGCTTCTCAAAGAAAGCCCCAACACAGCTATAACTTGGAATTTTGTGGTTAACACGCGATGTATAAGACTTCGTTATCCTTCTTTAATCATATGTATATTTATTTGCAAGGGCTTGATAGCTTGA
Source organism: Solen grandis (assembly GCA_021229015.1). Classification (NCBI taxonomy): domain Eukaryota; kingdom Metazoa; phylum Mollusca; class Bivalvia; order Adapedonta; family Solenidae; genus Solen; species Solen grandis. Next base: position 14,671,659 of record CM037782.1, read on the forward strand.
TACCTAACCATCAGTCATTTGTTTCGGTCATATGGGAATTTGTCTACCTCAGACGGACATAACCCCTCTACTCCCCCCCCCACCCCCCTCCCATCGTCAAGTGACATACTTCCTGTTCGGACCCCAGGTCATCCATTGCTAGATCTTTCCGTATACAAGCCACGCTTATAAGGGAAAGCAGTATCATTCATAAGGACGCTGGTATGTCGAGGCAGGAAGTCAACCCATAATTATTTCATAACATAGAATAACACGATGCTATACTTCCATCTGATGTTGGCAGTTTTGATTTGATAAACCCTAAACATACATTCAAAACTTACCAATAAATCCATGGTGCATTGTTGAATGACATTCTCCGGGTTTTCACCTATAAGGCTGCTCTTATAACTCCTCACCGCAAGGGAGTCCATAATAAATGTTGTACAATTTCCCCAAGCGTCCGCTTCAGTTAAGATGTAGTTTGACTCTTGCCTCTAATAGAACCGGAAAATATATTTTGGTGTTGTTTTATAAATCTTACTAACACTCTTTTTTTTTGACATCAATATATGTTTGATATACGTGCAAAACTGTCCATTTATATGTTTAAAATGTCCTTAAGTGGTATATTAAGTAGGAATGAGTAGTTATTGTCTAGATACAAAATAATTACACCGTTAGTTTAGTGATTATATATACCAATGTTCGGAATAATACAAGAACTAACTAAATAGAAAAAAATGGTTTCTAGGCGCAAATAAATGTGTATAGACGATTAAAATAAGTCACAAGTAAAGCTTAAGAAAACTAACAAAAATAGCATTAATAAATATGTACGAGTCTTACTTTCTGTCGATCTGCCAACTTTTGTTCTCGTGGTTTCCTCATCAGGTTCAGTAACGTATCGGTGTTTATTTGAAACTGTTCTAGAGATTTCTTTTTCTTGCTTCTTACTAAGTTACATTTTTTTTCAGTGATATCATTCTTAAATGTGCAGTCCATATACTGTGTGGATCTACAAGCAACTTCTGGTGTTCGTACTGGCTTTGATTGTGAACCAGAAAGTGCTTGTTCACAAACGCAGAAGAAACCGTTGGTCTCTTCCCAACGAGGCAGCTCTGTTGGCCTTACTTTGAAGAAAAAACTTTCGTCATCTACCAACCTGTTGTTGATAACAGAAATATATAATAATAAAAGTACTGATAGCACTGACAGAACAGGGTTTTAAATATGATTATGTCTCATTTCTTTTGTTTATCAAAGTAATTTCAAGCGATGCCAATAAACCCAATCATGGTTTTAAACCCGCTTTAACCTTGCGTGAACACGGTCGTTACAAGAAAAGATGAACACATCATTAACATAATCATTCTTACTCTCCTTATGTCTCTTGCCTACAGTTATTAATATTTTTATAAACATGTGTATCTTAATTAAAATGGAGCTTATCTAAAACAACAAACTTTCATTATTTTATCTATGTATGTTTTTTTTTTAAATTTCATTTTATATACAAATGTATTAAATATAAGTCAATCGAAAATAAATATATAATCAATACTGCAAAACTATAAACAAGAAATATCTTTAAAAAAGATATTCGGCGTAGGATGAAAGAAAAACGAGATTTCCAGTCTTCTAGAACATTCCGAGGAAAAGCGCGCGAAAGACCGACGCACAACAAATTTAGTACGCTCTAGAAATAGTTCAGTATTATTTCTATGAAATATACTTATTTATAGACGGTAATACAAACAATTATATCTGTAAATAGGCTTGTTTGATATTTGTTCATATCATTATTGCATATGACAATTATGATATAAAAGCGTTATTAGTTGTTTTGGTTTTGGCGAATTAATTTTCAATGAGAGCATCTCGGCAGGCTGGAAGAATTCAATATACATAGTAATTAAGGGGTTTCATGTCATAACACGGTGGATTCTTTTTTGTCGTTTTAAATCATTTTCACAAAGTAGCATTCCTCAATTGACGGAAAAGGATTGTATTTAACTTACTGAAATCACTTTCATGTTTACATCAAAAAGAAAAGTAATAACACCAAGCTGAATGATATATACAAGCTGCACCCCTTATTTACAGTAATTTTATAGTCCATAACGATGCGTTAACCAATAACAGGAGTCCTTTTATTCAGCTTAGAATTATTTACCGCTGTTAGCGTACATTTGATTAAACTATAAAAAAGAGATAAAACAAATATCCCTGGAATCAAACAGGCAATACTCTCTTGCACCATACTGCTGTCCATTATCCAAATTGAACCATTGAGACAATAGATATTCAGAGACGAATATATTTGCTATACTGGTTACATGGCGGATTGCTCGCGCATTTTCTTTCTTTTTAAATTAGAGTTTATTTATTAAATGCGTTATATCCAGCATCGATTATCATCATCCCATTTGAATTCGGCATCTTTATGCAATTGTAATTAAATAAACATGAAAATTATCACAACTTAGTGATAGGACTAAAAATCTGGAACTTTATCTCCGCATAGTTAACAGGATGGGTATTGTGTGATATTGTGTCTAAATATAGCCCCGAAATGCTGTCCGATGCAGAAATATGTGCTACCATAAAGCAGTGTTCCAAGCAACTTGTTAAAAATGCTGGCGCACTGTATATGGCATGATTTTTCAAGTGTCAAAATAAATACAACGCCCCAGTTGGTTAGTCAGTGATCATTGCAATGAGGACAACATGCTCGACATAACAGTATTATTGTTTGTTTGCTGGGTTTAACGTCCCATCAACAGTATTGCAGTCATTTGGAGACATTGTCTACTTGAGACAGATATATATAGTGCTGCCACACTGCAGTATCACGCCGTAGACATATGGCATGAAACCACACAAAGTCATATTATCCTGACACCGGGCCAACCAATCCTTGGACAACCCTTATTTGCTGAGCGTCATGCAAGGCAGCTATACCAGTACCATTTTTTTACGATTTTGGTATGTCGCCGTCGGGGGTCGAACCCACGACCTCGCGCTTCCAAAACGTACGTTCTAACCAGCTAATGCAAAGTAATAAATGAAAATAAATCGCTCCAAAAGACAATTAGTGTTATAGATGTTGGTAATTACACTTTATCTGATCAACATCTATCCACGTATGGAGTTTCACAGTGGTAAATACAATACTTTAGAAGTTATGCCCCGGACAAAAAAATGTTCACGAAAACAAGAAAATATGGATAAAGGGACATAACTCTGGAAGAATGGTAAATAATGTCATGGTTCTTGATCACTGCTTTTCCTCTTCATTACCATACACACATATGCATATAAATTATGCTCTGGACAAGAAATTGTTAACGCAGATGCCGACGCCGACGAATTGGTGACCGCAATAACTATGGCTATTCTATGAATAGTCGAGCTAAAAATGGACTCAATGGTGGGTTATGCGGAGTAAGACATTCAAAGGAAATCATGCAAGAATTGTTTAATTCATATTTCGGGATTATTTCTTTGTGTTCAGGTTAATGAGAATCCAGATATACTGACTAGGTATCTAAGTTGAATTTATTATTTAAACCTGAATAATTATCCTCAATTTGCAGACTTGTGTTTTCTGTCGATAAAATGCCAAAATACTTTTAAATCCGGCCAAGAAAAATTCTAAAGTTTTCAGATCCCCCCTCTGGGTGCCATGGCAACCATAATTCTGCATGGATTTAGTTCTTTGAGCAACTTTGGAAGTGGACCACCAAAGGAACATTTCTATTAAATTTTATGAAAATTAACCCTGTTGTTTAGGAGATGTTTTGAGGTAATCCATATATCATTAATTTGTGATCATAGTCCATCAAATGATCATGAGAATTTTATGGTAAATGCAAGCCTTTATAGACTTTGAGCAAAAAAGCATATAACTCCAAATCGACGGATGCTTGCATCTGAACTGAAGTGTTTTGAAGCATTTGAATGACCATGGTAATAATTAATGATGGTTGGATTACCTTAAGTTAAATTAATGATGGTTGGATTACCTTAAGTTAAATTAATGATGGTTGGATTACCTTAAGTTAAATTAATGATGGTTGGATTACCTTAAGTTAAATTAATGATGGTGGATTACCTTAAGTTAAATTAATGATGGTTGGATTACCTTAAGTTAAATTAATGATGGTGGATTACCTTAAGTTAAATGTTGACGACGGAAATTTATCGGCCACAATAGCTCAACTTTGAGCACGTTGTGCTCAGGTGAGCTTAAGATAGTTAATTGCACAAAGGCATTTATAGTTTCTGGTTTTAAACAAACATTGTATTAAATTTATGATAAATTGTAAAATTAATGTATATATGTGTTTACATTGTACTTTGTGCAACATCAATACTCTGTTTTTGATTACTTAGTGTTTTTACAGTGTTTTGTTTAATCATATTTGTTGAATGTTGAATGTTGAAGGGAACATTGACATTGGAGTAAGTGTAGATTTCATTGGGCTGCCGAGCAAGCAACTCGTAAAGCAACCCAATTCATCCAACTTAAGAAGAATTTTATGAAACAAGGTTTTATCCTCGAAAGTAGAGCACACCTCTATATACAGATAGGTTTTATATGGAAGAAAAGAGCTCAATGTGAAAAGTGTACACTGACATGTGACTTGGTTGGAATTAAAGCGTTGGGACAATAAGGAACTGAAGTCAGTTAAGGTCCTCACATAGTTGGCTATGATCACTGAGCTGGACAGGAGACAATGCAAGGCTGTAGTACAGACTTAGAAGAATGACTGTGTTAAGATTATTAGAACTACCATGGTAACGGAATAGCCACCGCATATTACATTTTCACAGAAAGTGTTCCTGCATGCAATCAATAAATAATTATAAAAAAGGGAGATGATAAATCATGTGGAGTTATGGTTCTTGAACTAGTCACTTCAATTACATGTACTCACTATCTATCTATGTTTGTTTTAAAGTTTTAAGCAGATCCTCAGGTTTCAAGCTATGACCCCCCCCCCCCCAAAAAAAAAACACTCAATAAACAAAGTATCACAACTCTGTGATAAAATTCCGATTAATCATGCTAATGATATGCACAAAAAACTTGGTATCCTATGAAGTTTCATCCAATTCAAATCAGGTGTTTTGGAGATAATTGCAGATAAGAATGTATGCACATTATATATTATACATATTGCTTAAAATACAAAGTTCTCATCTACCCAAGATTTTCTGAACACTAGGACACGAGGAACGCAACTGCC
>CM037782.1:14676992-14726992 GCA_021229015.1 Solen grandis
TGAGTTTCGTTCCGGTCCATTGATTTTTGACGGAATTACGGCCCTTGGAATTAGAATAAACAGGTTGTGTTTGTGTGTGTGTTGGGGGGTCTTAGTTTTCCATTTGCCGGTAGGGGACTTAGTATTGCCTAAGCAATACTTTCATAATACTTGTTTATTTTATTGTTGGTTATAAGTTTTGGTCACACATTTTGATCACTATGACCATCTAGTGTAATCTGACTGATGCAGTTCACTTATAGACATTGATTATCACCATTAAACATTGTGTACATGCCAAGATCTTCTCATGCTGTAAATCTTTTTCAAAAAATGTTAATTGTAATTTTGAATGCAGCCTGTAAAGTGTCCATGATAACCTAGGATCACTAAGCTGTATTTTTAATGCAGCTGCTTTTTTTAATTCTGATACAGATGTTGTTGTGGTGTTCATCAATAGTTTTGTTCCAGTGACCAGTAAGTCAGTTTCACCCTTAACCCTTTCCCTCATATAGACTCATTTTGACGCACTCAGTAGGTACCACATAAAGCCTGATCTGCAGAAAACCACAGTTAAACCTTACCAAATTTAATTATAAAGTCCTCAGCTCCCACTGAGGAGCAGCGAACAGCATAAAACCTGATCAGCCTGCGCAGGCTGATCTGGTTTTATGTTGTTCGCATAGGTCTTTTCATGGTTTCCTCTATGAGGGAAAGGGTTAACACAGGTTTATGATTTTTTCCCATAATGCACTAGCAGAAGGGAAGGGTACCTATTCTCTAATGACATTAAACCAGTATATAAAGGTTGGTGCCTCTCTTATCTTCACCATTTTCCTCTGAGACTACTTTGCTAATTAGCATGAAACTTCCACTTTTAAGAGAGCAAGTCTTACTAGTATTTCTTTGATATCCTCAAATGACTGAACTATCAGGTTGACCCACATGATAATAATCCAGTATGACAAAGCCTGGGTTACAGTGATTTCTACTATGTGCTACTTATAAGATTGTGGATGTTTATGGCTCCTTTCCCAGGACCAACTGGTACAGTAAATATGTTGTTGTACTGGTTCTTATAAGGAGTTATAAGAATTGAACAAAATATTGACCATATTATTAGACACTCACTGAGAGTTTTCTTTTAGAGGGGGGATTAAAACTGATTATGACAAAATTGAACAAAAAAAAAGAGAATGGAATGAAAGAAAGCATAGCTTATAGTGAATATATGATCCAGTAAATTATTTAATGAGTGTCCAGCAATGGTGTATGAGTAAGAATCAGAAACCTGTGCTGTAAATAAAATTCTAGCAGAGATTGGCATGGCAGTTTGTGTGTTTTATCAAATTCATGTCATTCATCTATTTTAGTGATATATCTTATATCTCTATACCAAAGCTTAAATCTGTGTATATCAGGTTTTTATATTGACCTGTATACACAGACGGACAAATGCAACTGTGTATTGAGAAAATCTCAGCCTTACGTTTAATAATGTTTGTGTTTTGTAACACTGTATATAACAATTGTATATCATTTTTATATATAGATCAAAGGGTACCTTGCATGATAATAATAATTTATATGGAAAATAAATATTACAATACAATGTCCTATTTGTCTTTCTTTACTAGAAACATATGAGCAATATAAGGCACTTTTCCCAAACAAGTATCAGCTCTTTATAAACATTTCAGTTTTTAAAAATTAAAGATAAATCAATACATTTAAGTATCAGTAAATATGTACAAGGGTCTCTTAAGACCGGGGCTTGAAAGTATACATATTTTCTATTGTATTTTCTATTGTAAGTATGGTAACATAGAAACCTGGTCAAAATATTCTACTCCCTCCCTTTTTAGCTCACCTGAGCACAACGTGCTCATGGTGAGCTTTTGTGATCGCCTTTTGTCCGTCATCCGTGCGTCCGTCGTCAACAATTTCTTTAAACAACATCTTCTTCTAAACTACTCACTGGATTTTGATAAAACTTCACAGGAATGTTCATTATGGGGTCCCTTTATCAAAGTTGTTGAAATTATTTTGATTGGTCAAAAATCTAGGTCACAGAAGCTAAAAATAGATTTTAAAAATTTTATTTTAAAAATCTTCTTCTCCGAAACCACAAGGCCTAGCCTTTTGATTTTTGGTATGTAGCATGATCTTATGACTCTCTACCAAGATTGTTCAAATTATGACCATGGGGTCAAAATTGGCCCCGCCCCAGGAGTCACTTGATTTAACATAGGCTAATATAGGAAAAACCTGAAAAATCTTCTTCTCAGAAACCACAAGGCCTGGGGTTTAGATATTTGATGTGCAGCATTGTCTAGTAGATCACTACCAAGTTTGTTCAAATCATGGCCCTGGGGTCAAGTTTGGCCCCGCCAAGGGTCACCTGATTTTACATAGGCTAATATAGAAAAAAAACTTGAAAAATCTTCTTCTCAGAAACCACAAGGCCTGGAGTTTAGATATTTGGTATGTAGCATTGTCTACTGGGTCTCTACCACGTTTTTACAAATCATGACCATTGGGTCAAATTTGGCCCCACCAAAGGGTTCCCTGATTTAACATAGGCTAATATAGGAAAAAAATTGAAAAATCTCACAAATCACAAGGCCTGGTGTTTAGATATTTGGTGTGTAGCATTGTCTAGTGGATCTCTACCAAGATTGTTCAAATCATGACTCTGGTGTCAAAATTGGCCCCACCCCAGGGGTCACTTGATTTAACATAGACTAATATAGGAAAAACCTGAAAAATATTCTTCTCAGAAATCACAAAGCCTGGATTTAAGATACATGTATTTGGTATGTAACATTGGCTAATAGACCTCTACCAAGTTTGTTCAAATCATGAATCGTGCATTGTCTAGTGGATCTATACTTAGTTTGTTGAAATCATGGCCCTGGGGTCAAATTTGGCCCCGCCATAGGGGTCACCTGATTTTACATAGGCTAATATAGAAATAACTTGAAAAATCTTCTTCTCAGAAAACACATGGCCTGGGGTTTAGATATTTGGTGTGTAGCATTGTCTAGTCGATTCTTACCAAGTTTGTTCAAATCAAAATTGGCCCCGCCCCAGGGATCACTTGATTTTACATAGACTTATTTTGGAAAAAAACTAGAAAAATCTTCTTCTCAGAAACCACAAGGTCTGGGGTTTAGATATTTGGTATGTAACATGGGCTAATAGACCTCTACTTAGTTTGTTCAAATCATGACCCTGGGGTCAAAATTGGCTCTGCCCCAGGGGTCACTTGATTTTATATAGCCTAATGATACCAGGTGAGGGATCCAGGGCCATCATGGCCCTCTTCTTTTTTCCTATTGCCTCAGCAGGATACTGGTATATAAGAGTCCCTGTGTTACTAAAGAGATTATGTGAGGTTGAGAAAGTATGAAAGTAAATGAAATGCAGAGATTTACATAACTGAGTTGTATCTTCGTGCTGAATGGCAGAAATAATGGCTGCAGAGAGAAAGAAAGAAACTAATACATACAATCAATTCTTTAAGACAAAACTAAAATGAATCTGGTTTATGTAATAAATTAATATGATATTTCATGTGAGATGATAATCTGTGCTGTTACACTGCTATGATGGTAAGTTCCCTCAGCGCATGCCAACTCAATTCTCAATTCTGTTTTTGGAAGCCATGTTGGATAATGCGATTTTTTTTTCGCGTGAGGTCTATGCGAAAAAAAAAGCCTATACATTGGCTTCCTTCTGCTCCATCTGCTCCCTAGGCCATCATTTTCATTGGGCTGTTTCCCTTGATTGTATGGATGCTTATATATATTCACATTACTATCCACCATTCCTCCAAGTGTCGTTCTGTCCTGATTTCATCGGACAAGACCACAGTCTCATACATCAGTCGCCAGAGGGGGGGGTGGGGGGGGACACATTCATCATCACTGTGTCTCCGAAGTCTGGTAACTACTCAAGTGATATCATTCCAAGGAATCATGTCTTCAAGTCAGACATCTTCCCGGGACAAGAAAGTTCTCCCAGCAAAGTGGCAATCAAACACTTGTCTAGCAACCAGTTTCTTCCAAGCATTTGAGAAACCAGTGATAGATCTCTTTGCCACCAGATTCAATGCTCAGCTTCCTCTGTATGTGTCTCCAGCACTGGACCACAGGATGCTCAGTCAATCAATTTGGACTGTCTTCATGCAAACGCGTTTCCACCATTCTCACTCAAGGTCGGGCTCACAAACCACATCACAATTCAGGCATGCTACATCTTCAAGCTTGGCCATTATCAGGAGTGGCATCTGCAAGAAAAAGTTTTCTTATCAAGTTGCCTCACTCATCGCTAAGGCAAGACAGCCTTCTACAAGGAAAGTTTACGAGATATCTCAGTAGCATCCATTTCCAGATGGGTTGCCTCTACCGTTAAACTGGCTTACTGAGATCTATCAGATACTTAGGATATACCCTCATGAACTCAGGGTCCTTTCGACTTCTTAAGGCTGCTTACTGGAAGTCTCCTTCCACCTTCTCCTCATTCTACCTGAAATCCTTCTCAGCACAAGCTGACAATATTCAGGCTCTGGGTCCCATAGTTGCCTCTCAGAGAGTTGTATAGTGTTGTGTTGTCTCCAGGGTTCATTCCCTGTGGTACAATCTTTGTTCTTAGTCAGCCTTGGTATTGATTGAAATGTTCTTATGTCACTCCTGCTCTTTTGATCATTCCGATCAATTTCCCTCTCCTTCAAGCCATGGCTCCTCCCGACTCTTTAAAAGATATGCGAAGTTATGCCTAGTCTCAGAGAGTGGTGCAGTCTGATCCAGGGTGTACTGAGTGATGGTGCCTAATCTCAGAGAGCAGAAAGTTTCAAGACGTTTATAATGTTAATTACATAGAAATAAGAAATTATTTTCATTATATTGCTTACACCTCTGCCTTTGTTTCCATGTAATTTTGCAAATGTAAAACTCAATCAATTTAAAGGTTAAAAGTCATCGATTTTAAAGTATTTTTTTTCTTTTTTACAATTTCAATTGTGGATCAAATTGCAATGAATACATGTTAAGTCATATGCTTACAAAGAAAAAGATATTAAATAAAGAATAAAAAAAATTAAAATCGATTGAATAACGTAAGAAAACAATTCTTGAGGATAGTATTATCTTAAAATTTTCCTGTTTTTTATTTTTTTTTCTGAATGATAGTAAACGGGTGCATAATCAAATAAGATCCATATTTATGCTTTCTCAATATGTTCTTAAGAAGATGAAAATGAAAAAAAAAAAAGAAAAAGATTTAAAGCTTATTTTTTAACATAATCGTAAGTATATATTTGAGATAATGATGATTTACGTATTAAATCATACATTATTATACATCAGTATTCCATTTTTTTGTATTAACTAATATATTCAATACCTTTGAAATAAGCAAACGGAAAGCCGCTTTGTTTGTATCTTAAACAAACGACTTCTAGTTTCTTTCTGTCTTTGTTTGCATAATTTCTTTGAAAACAATACTCTTGTTCAAGGACAATCCCTTTCCAAACATTCTAATTATACAAGAGTTATTGAATATTTAAGGATGATGATGCTATTATTTCATCTGAATCTGCAAAGCATCTTCCAAACACATTACAGTTCAACGGATTTCAACAGGTTAAGTAAATCAAATATTTTGTTCAATCTAACAAATAATAAATACTTATTTTTCTGTTTTTGACGATTTAAGATTTGTTGTTTATGCTTTAGATTGAAAACGACTTCTGAAATGCATTTTAATTTTCCCACAAATTATAGGCCATTTTTACCACTTCTTGAACTAAGTCCTTTGTACAACAAAGCACTGATAGCGCTGAGAGAACAGGGTCTTTAATGTGATGACATCGCATTTCTTTTGCTTATGAAAGTAAATTTAATAAACGATAATCAAATTTTCAAGCGATGCCAATAAACGCAATATTATAAACCTGTTTTAACCTTGCATGAACATGGTTGTTTAAAAAAAAATCATCATTTGTCTCAATGGACTGCAAACAATAAGCATTCTGCCACTCTTACTCTCCTTTTTAAGATGGCGGCGACTGGCCGTCTTAAGTAGCTGGAAATCCAAACCAGGCCTTGCTGATTTGCTTGTTTTCCACTGCTGATTTAACTGTATCTCTCCGTGCTTAGTGTGTATCCATGCAATGCAATTCTGCACTATCGAATATGTTACACAGACATTTAATCATAACCGTAACCACTTTTAAGTTATTTGTTAACATGTTTTCTATTACCATTTTTTGCACTGGAAACATCCATTTTAAGCGTGAACAAAATATCTGTGACATTTACTTATCAGAACAGCTACCCATTTTACATACATGAAGATCTACTCCAGTAAAAAAAAGTAGCACTTTGCATTAGAAACTCCAATTTATGAAATTACCTAAAGATGTTCACAAGTATTTTGCATGATGGTAAGTTAGGTTCCTCCCAGAGCATTTCTTATCTTTAAAATAGAAAGGCAAACATACAAATATCTTAAATAATCAAATACCTTGTCAATATCTACACATACTCAACAACAGATGGAATGAATACACCAGGTTCACTAGTACTGAAGAAAAGGAATGACCTACTTAGGTATGCAACTTATGAATGAAATCCTGTTCATGACCTGGATTATAATGAAACAAACTGAGAGCGAGATCAACTGACTCACTAGCAACTATAGTTGCAGGAAAGGGTATGGAGTTTTTGGCAACTTATGAAATTTGCCTCTATTGCTTCAATCACTACTGAAATGCTGGGTTAAGAATTAAAGCTATTTTATGTTAATCTCGCCGCAGTCTGTCAGCACATTGATTCTCTTGCCTACAGTTTATAGGATTATATGAGTATGTGGAAGCAAATCTAAAACAAAAAACCTTCTTTATCTAATGTATGTACTTTTCAATTCATTTTATATACACTTAGAATCGTTAAATTAAAGATATATTCAATATAACAAAAATATATGTATCTTGTATTGCAAAAATAATAATAAAATATAAAATGTTCTCCCGCCGGGACACCCTTTCTTACACCGTTTGTCTGAAGAAAAGCCTTTACCTACTGCGCTCTTCGGCCAACTGTTTCATACAGTTAAAATTTCATCCATATCTCGCTGGAATTCCAGTCAGTTATGGTTCAAAATATCTGCGAATGAGGTGCGATTTGTCACTTACATACTTTCTTTTTTCATTACAGTTTGATACACGCGTTATCTTCAACATTGAATATCAACACATTTTAATTCAGTTTCGACTTCCATAATGCAATAGTTCTCAATAAACATGAAAATTATCACCATTTAATGGTAAGACATATAACAAAATTTGGAACTTTTTCTCAACGCAGTAAAAAAAGGGGGAATCAATGTCTAAATATAGCACCGAAACGTTGTGCGATGCAGAAATGTGAGCTACCATAGAACAGTGTTGCAGGCAACCCTATTAAAAAACTACACAAAACAAAAACTTACCATTAATACTTCATAAACTATGTGGGGGGATCACGTGACTTTGTACAGTAATCAAAACGATCTATGGCGACTGCTGAGCCTCGGTAAGATCATTATTTTGTTAAATTCTGGTGACAAACGTTTCCAGAATCCAAACTAGATCTAGGCTATCATATGCGCGGTAACTTTCTTCAAATATCGGTACCAAGTGCGTTCTCGGACGTTTTATGGTTTTCGAGAGTATTATATTAATGTCAGTGCAAAGGATCTTGTGCATGACAACTCGTTTGTCCATCACTGAAATTTTATTTCAATAGCATGAGTATAGTAGGAGTTATTGCAGAATAAGGAAGTGTGATGGAAAATAAGGAAGAGGGGCATAACTAGACTTATGCCAGACTTATGGACTTTGTTCATGACAATTCCTCTTGTCAAGCTCTGTCCATCAATGGAATTTCATTTCAGTAGCTTGAATATAGCATGAGTTATTGGAGAATACAGAAGTGTGATGTAAAACGTATGACAGACAGAAAAAGGGGAATAATTAAAACAAGAGGGCCAATATGTTTAGTCGCTCACCTGAGAAACATTGCCTTCATTGCCAGTACAAGTTACTATTTTAAAGCATATTCCTACTGCATACAGAATCTATGCAGAAATATAGGAAAATCATTTCAATTTCACACAAGAGACTGTACTTTGACTTTCAAATTGAAAAGAAGATCACTGGGTCATACAAACAGATTACTGTTTCTATTAATGAACAAAGGTATTCTTAATAACCAATCAAACAAGCCTAACAGTGGGTCACCGTGAGAGATATCAAGAAACTGCATTAACATGCAGGGTAAGAGTAGGCCAATGAGAATAATACATGCTTATATAAAGAATGCACCGTTTGGATTTGGAAAGGGATGTACGTATGTAAGTAGACATGTTATTTTATTTATCTTGCTTAAATAATATTTTCTCTTTTTATTTGCCATATATACTAACTTTGCAAGTTTATTTAATGTGTTTTTATTATCAGATGTCAAATGATTCTTGAACTTATGTAGAGTTAGTTGGCCATCTATAAAAATATATGTATAAACAATCAATACGTATTTCTCTGAAACAAGGACAAACCAATACAAAATGGAATTCATCCTCTATCATATTCATATTGTTGTATGATGTTGTTGTTGTATTGGGGTTTACCGTTGCTGCGATAGTATTTCAATCATATAGCGACGTCCAGCTAAATTACAGGTGGAGGAAGACCCCGTGTACACAGAGGTACCCGGATAGAACCACCGACCTACCGCAAGCCAGCTGGAAGGCTTCCTCACAGGAAAAATCCGAAGTCCCTACCGGGATTCGTATTCATATTGTACATTGTGCATTTACATTGGGATCTATTTCCAAGGAATCCCAACTGTGAGATGAACACCTTAATCTAGACAGGCCCGGATCCAGATTTTTTCCGCTTGGGGTGGGGGTGGGAATGTGATGTGAGTGCTAGTGGGGTGGGGGTCCGCGGGCATGCTCCCCTGCAAAAAAAAATGTTTTTAGTGTGACGGAGATGCATTCTAAAGGGTATCTGAAGACTTGCAGACCATGGATCTAATGCCTTGGTCCCACTGGAGAATGTTGAAATACACAAATTTTCTCTCGATGGCATCAGATGTTTGAGCCAAAAAGACGGAGCAGTCCCCTGAGAAGCTTCGGGATTGGTTCGTTGAAACGTTCACAAATGTTTCCGCTATGGTACAATGGCCTTGTATTATCGGGGATGGCTCCCGATGTTCGGGACATTTCTCCGATGATCGGGGAAAGGTGCCCCGAAGCTAACATCATCGGGGGAATATCCCCGTAGATTAGGGGGTGTATCGTTGTGTTGAACTATGCTAGGTGTCTTGGGGAAGATTATGGAGATTATGAGAATTTGGTGATGGAATTAAGAGACAAAATCAAGGGTAGGCTTTTGGGGGCTTATGAGGATGCCCCCAGCAATGTCCCATGGTCTTTTTGACCGTCTCAGTCTAAGGTTGACCGAAAAAGCAACAAATTTTAGAGTGCGCTTGCCGAATTTTTGCGAATATTCTGAGATCTGGACTGTGTCACAGAAAGGTCGCCGAACCTTCGAGACATCACAAATCCGAGGGGAATCCTCGGAGAAAAAAAATAGTTCGCGGAAGCTCCGTGAATGTTTACCATGAGCTTCCGGATGCTATGCGTATGTTTCCCCAGCCTGTTTTCCCCGATTTCAATGCAAGCAATGAAGTTCTCCTAAGAGAGTACATTCCCAAGGCAAATCAAAGCGCTCAATGCGCTGAGTGACGGCAGCCGGATTAACAGGAAAAAAGTTCATATAAAACCTTTAATATCTGTTTTATTTCGCTAATAAATGGTGTTTTCAGTTCACTTATGATTAGTATTTCGTATTCATCGACTTATCAGTAACATTTTTCAATGACTGATTACCTGGATTTGATTTGAATTAGTTTCAAGTTTCAAAGTTTATTGTTTAAATCAGCAATACATATTGCCTTTGACCATTTACAAATTGTGAATCAAACAGAATATGGCAAAGACATACTACAGATAATTTTATCTATATATTCATATATGTTCAAATACAATTTTATGACTAAGCAGCAATAACATCAAGGGTATTTTTTCGTATTTTCAGAGCTTCCTTAAGAAATTTGGCAGTTTTTATCAAGGAATTTTTATTAAGACTATTCATAAAATAATTAAACTTGTGAATAGTTGGCCAGCTAATATTACCGAAATATTTTTTACGGATATCTGAATATGTTTGACAACACATGAAAAAATGATACTCAGTTTCAACAAGATTACTAGTACATAATTTACAAATTCTGTCTTCTCTGTTTATACCATGTAATCTTCCGACTTCAATTTCAAGACAGTGTGAACTAAGTCTAAAACGTGTAAATATTTGACACGCTCTACATAAACATTGTCCCAAAATATGGATTGTCCTAAACAATGGCAGATTGAAATTTCCACAGCCTATCTGATTCACTTTGTAATGCTAGAGATATTGAAGATGAATATCACTTTATTATGGTATGTCCTGAATATGTAAATCTTAGAAAAATGTACATTAAGAATTATTACATAAAACGTCCAAGTATGTTTAAATTTGTTCAATTAATGTCTTCATCTAATAGAAATGATATATTTAAACTCAGTAAATTTGTCTTTGAAGCGATGCAGCATAGAAATACACTTATATAATTTTTGATAATTATGTGTACTTACAAAAGTATTTTTATTTGTTTTCATGTATTAATTTTAAATCTTTTTCAAAGTCCATCTTCCATAATTGTATGTTAAGAAAAAAATATATGACAAAAATAAGTGAATCATTGCATTATTTGTTTGATTTATGACAAAAATAAGTGAATCTTTGCGTGATATATTTGATTTATTTACACTTGATCATTTGATTATTTATTTATATTTATACATATATACATGACAAGAAACTGTAAAGTTTACGTCAATAAAATATACTGTCTGTCTGTCTGTCTGATTTGAAAGAAACTTGCCGATCTTAAACGTGTTAATTATGACTTATTCTGTGTCATTATTGACTAATTGACAATGTTTCACCATCTAAGAACCCGACCGTTTGTAAGCGTCTGCTTACATCTCAAAGTGACAATTAGGGCCATAAATCATACCCACCAATTAGGCATCTCTCCGACACGCACACCCGGATCAGTTAACACGGGTAACCCTTTTATTACCCCCGGATTGACTCCAAACAGAAAATTACATAATTATATCAAGCTTTACGAGCATATCATCATTTATTTTCCATTTTTGACCGGGTTGAGCTTGATATTAAGACAAAAATCTCTCTTTTTGATACATTGATTACGCCTATATTATTATACGGATCAGATATTTGGGGTATTTATGACTATAAAGAAATTGATAAATTACACATAAAATTCTTAAAGAAAATTCTAGGAGAGAAAGAGCTCTAAAATTTTGGTTAAAAATTTAAAGTAATGAAAACTCATTAACTCATATCACTTTTACTGATCAGATTCATAAAATAAACGGTAAATGTTGGGCTAGCAAAATAAATTTGACTATTGATAGCTTAGGGTTAAACTGTATTAGGGAAACTTTTAATTCTAGTTTGATAAATATTTATTTAGCCACTTTAAAGCGTCGTATACGTGACCAATTTATACAAGAATGGAATGTATCTGTTAATTCTATGTCGAAATTAAAATATTTCTGCTTGTATAAAAAACATTTGAAATTGATAAATATATTGATTATATTAAAAATGACAAATATCGCATTGCTTTGACTCGTTTTAGACTATGTTCACATTCACTTGAAATCGAATATAGTAGATTTAATGGTATTGATAGAGAAAATAGATATTGTAAAATGTGTAATCAAAATATGATTGAATCTGAATACCATTTTTTATTATGTTGTCCAAAATATAAAGACTTAAGAAAAGAATATTTTAGAAATTTAACATGGCCTACGCTGACTAAATTTGTTCAACTTTTGTCTTCTAATAATACATAATGTCTGAGCTGTCTAGAGGAAATCCCCATCGTTGGCCCCCATACTGAACCAACCGCATAACCACCTGACCAGCCAGACTCCTATTGTCTTATGGCCCCCTGCTGTTAATGTGTAGGTAATCCGAATCGGCAGTCATCCATGACTTAGTGATAAGCATGTGTTTAAGGTACTGTGTATGCAAATTGATAGACACGTTCACTGATTCACAGGCTATTGTCGAGTGATACCTAAGGACATCTCGTCTGCCGAGCGATCTAATGATTGAAGAAAAATAGGCAATTACAAAAACTTTATATCAGTAAAACTATTCTAGACAGGTGATGTTTAGGAAATAGCATAAAAATCGATTAGTATAAAATTAGCCACTAAAAACAACAACTAAGTTGGACATTAAAATGTAATTGCTATCGAAATATTTTCACTAGAGCCCAAAGAAGTTATTGATTTAACAAATAACTTTGACTAAATCTAATCAACGAAATTTTAAATTACCTTTTCTCTACATCTATAAATCTTGAATTAAAAGCGGGCAATTTAACTGCCAGGTTGATGAACTTTCAGGTATGAAAAAAATGTTTTGGAAAAAAAATATTAAAAAGCTATTCTGCGGGGAAGATGCATACCTATCGCTAGCCATGTAAATTAAACTTTATCAGAAATGGGTTATGTTTCTAAATGTCATCAGCTATACAATTTTTACATAACTTGTAAGTATTATTTAAACGAAGCAGTTAAATTCTTCTTAACTAACTCTCTCAATATATAAATACAAAAAGTAGGTCTACACATCATCATGTTCACTTTTCTTATTATTTACGAATAAAATGATAATTATTATTATAAAATATATGTATTTTAGATTTATGAATATAATTAAGAAATGAAAGAATTTGAAAATTGTTAACTGCCATATTTTGGGACAATGTATGTGTAGATTATGATTACTAATTCAAATCAAATCCAGGTAATCAGTTATTGTTCAATGTTACTGATAAGTCAATGAAATTTTAAAAACTTTTTTTTTTACTTAAAAAAAAAAAATTTAAAAAATAAAAAAAAAAAAAAAAGATAACAAAAGGGGCCCACACCTACCCTATAACGTGCACCTGATTTTTTTTTCTGAGAATTTCTGTGTGAAGACTGCTTCCAGAACGACAATTTGACAGCCAATATCATTAAGGTCGAACCTATTCCCTTCCACAATTTTGACAAAATGATTATGTTTAACGTGAAAATTGATTTTTTTTTCTCAGTATTTGACAAAACTGTCTTTTTGAGTCAAAAACTAATGATCATAAGTCACTTTTTGTGGGGGTTCAGGAAACCCTTATTAAATATTTTATGCCAGTTTGTGAATGAAAATACAAGATAAGCCCGTATTTCTTACCCGGAAGAAGTTATGCCCTTTCAGTAATATCAGTGCCCCCCCCCCCCCCCCCCCAGCGCTTCCATCTCACCCACCGTTATTTTTATTTTATTTCTTTTTTATCGGGGCCTGTAAATGCAATTGTAATCAAATTTATACGATTGCACAGCAGTTATTCAATAACATGACACGCCGGTAAAAGATAACATTATATCGCTCAATGCTTAAGGCTCGGTCCCACTTGGCATTTTTTTTTTGCCGCGGGGATGGGATGCATACGCACTCCCGATGGAAATAGTGTCGCGAGCTATGTGGAGTCATCGGGAGGCCTCGGGTATACTGCAAAAAGAATTCATTGAAATTTTCCCGATGTGTTCTCGATGTTTTATCGGGAAAACAAGCCGGGGAAATATCAGCAGAGAAGCTCCGGTCAGCATTCACGGAGCTTCCACGATTTTTTTCCTCCGATGAATCCCCGATGCGTCTGTGATGTCTCACCGAAGTATTAGAGGGGCATTCGGGGATATTAGGCGGCCTTTCTGTGACACATTCCCGATCTTAGAAAAAACTGGCAAGGGTGGAAAAGCGCACCCAGAAATTAGTTTCTGTTTTGGCCAGTCTTAGACTGAGACGGTCAAAAAGGCCATTGGACATTGCTTAGGGCATCCCCTTAAACCCCCCAAAAGTCTTCCCTTGACTATGTCGCTTAATTCCACCATAAAATGTTCATACTCTCAATAATCTTCCCCGAGACACGTAGGATGGTTCGCAAGATCCCCTTATCTACGGGGATATTCCCCCGATGATGTTACAAACTCAGTGAAACTCCGGGACACCTTCGCCGATCATCGGAGGAGGTCCCCCGGTGCTTTTCCGAACATCGGGACTCAAGGCTATTGTGTCATAGCCGAAACAACAGTGAATGTTCAACGGACCAATCCTGAAGCCTAATAATTGTCATTTTTCAACGGACTGCTCAGTCTTTTTTTGGCTCAAACATCGGGAGCCATCGGTAGAAAAAAAATGTTTATTTCCACATCACCGATTTTTTTTTTCCCAGTGAGACCTAGGCCTTCAAATTTCAAATATATTGGATTTAAAAACAAAAACAACAACAACATAAACCTTCACGATTATCCCCAGATACCCTTCAGAATGCATCTCCATCACACTAAAAACTTTTTTCCGGGGGAGCATGCCCCCGGACCCCCCTACCACACCTATCACATTCGGATTTTGGCCCCCCCAGCAGAAAATTTCTGGATCCGGGCCTGTTCAGTATGGGGGCCCACGATGGGGATTTCTTGTAGACAACACTACTATAATATAATCAAGAGATTTTGTTGCCTAGAAAAATGTATGGCCAGGGCATGGGGGGGGGGGGGGATCCTGACCTACTAGATGAAGCTTTTTGATTACAATCGTTTTTAATAACTTGAATATATTTTTTCCAGTCCAAAAGTAGTCTTTATAGCACTATAAGAAGAAAGGTTTGATAAAGAACTAAATTGAGCATACCAACTTTGTTTATATTGATCACATAAACTTTAAATTAATACATTTAGCTGTATTTATCGATTTCGTTATTATTCCATATATATATATTTAACCAAGGTCATGCATATACAATATTTCTAACTTTGAGGGCCCATGGTGAGCTATCATTTCTATATGTTCAGCATATGCTTTGTATATCAAGGAATTTGGAGAATTTAATCAATATTTTAACATTTTCTCTTTTCTTTAAATTTGTAAGGTTACCTTTCCTAATTTACCATGGACAGCACAATTCGGATTTTGATTTTTTATACGTAGGATCAATTTCAAAAATTTTGAATATACACGCTCAATATCTGGTGCTGTATGAATATCCCAAATTTCAGCCCCATATATAGTTTAAAATAAGCAATATCATGCTATCAAATAGTTAAAGTTTTTCTTCAAATGTAATAGATATTGTATCAAAAAGGGAATTGAGAGTAAAAAATGCTTTCATTGATTGCTCTTCGAGAACCCTTTGCGTTTGAAAGAAGGTGCCTTAAATGTTAAGATTAAACCTAAATAGTTAAATCTCGGTACACAATCTAGTTTTGTATCATTATAATACATTAACGTATTCGGCTCTAGTACCCTTCTTGCATTCCATGATAACTGTCTTTTTAGTATTTACTGATATGTTCCTCTCCATACAATATAAAGATAGCTTATTTAATAAAATTTGGAGACCGGTAGCAGTGTAAGAAAATAGAACAGTATCATCTGGAAAATATATCTGGATTTCGTTTAAATTAATCGCTTCTAAACTGTCCTTACTACATGTATATGCTGTCATATTTTTATAAATATGATAAAAGTAACGGTGATAATGTTTCCCCTTGCTTAACGCCCATATACCTACTAAAATAATCAGATATTTCTCCATTTACTTTAACACAAGATTTAACTGACTCGTACATAACCTGCAGCAGTTTTACACATTGGAAAACAACAACAACAACAAAACAATATTTTTTATCAATCAATTTTATCGTTTCTGTAAACAAGGTCAAACGCTTTTTTAAAATCTACGAATGCACAATATAATTTTCTTTTGCTTGTATTAATTACTTATTAATTATTGTTTGCAGAATAAATATACAACCAACTGTTCTTATATTAGGTCAAAATCCAAAATGATTGTCTAATATAATATTTTTTTCTTTCTCGGTACTGAGACAATTATTCCCTTAGTCCATGATTCAGGATATATACTATTATTGAACATGTAATTAAAAAGTTTGCATAAAATAGGTGTTAAAATGTCCGGAGCTTCAATAAGAATTTCCGGAATTAACTCATCAGCCCTCTGGATTTTTTCCCCTTTTTAAACTTCTTATAGCTTTATATATCTTGTTTTCACAATCTCATTCATCAATATTATGATTGTTATCATTATGAAGTAAAAAAGTCATCCACTTCCCCATTAATTAAACTATCATCACATGTACATTGATATTTGAAATGTTCGTAAAACTCATGTATAGAAATATTGTTTTGTTTCAGTTCTTGATTTCTTAAACTTACGGATAAGATCCCCTATTTTTAGGTGAGCTTTTTGCGGCATCGTGTAAGGCTTCTCTTTGTTCAATATTATATTTTGATGTAGACTTAACTTAATTACACGATATATTCTACGTTTCTCGGTAATCACATTCGAGTTTTCCTGTGTCCTACATTTACGGTATCGCTTAATTATAGATTTCATTTTTTTTCTGTTTTTCTTATTATTGTGTTCTCTGCTGGATTGATGGCATGCGTGGGTGCAGATATGGGCTGTGCATTGCTATGGTGTATAGTGGCCAGGGTCTGGGGTTGTTTCTTTCGAAAGCGTCAGATTTATAGTTGATATGCGTTATACAGTTTATATAGCCGACTTTAGACTCAGGCCAGCTAATATATTCCATGGCTTTACTCTCTCCCTCACTCTGGTATTTTTATTAGCTATCATAAGCGATGTTCATCACAGCATCTCGATAATTAGTAGAATATATGAACATTCTTCAGCGTTTCGGAAACTTAATAATTGTCATTATCTAAGAGCTAGATGTGTTGTTCATTCTTGTATAGACATACATATACTAATTATATGTTTTGTACTTGCATTTGCTGCTATGTGCATCATGCTTTTACTTTTACTGTCTGGTGACATCCATCCAAATCCTGGTCCAGAAACATCAGTACACAGTGATAGTTCATATCTCTCCTCTACACTTTGTCAGTCAGTTGACTTTTCCAAGTATTTTACATTTGTATATTATAATGTTCAAAGTATTTTTCAAAAATTGGATATATTGTCTACCGAACTAAAAGATTTTGACATTCTAGCCTTTTCTGAAACCTGGCTTAGCCCAGAAATATCAAATAATGATATTCTTATACCAAGTTTTTCACCACCTGAAAGGAAGGATAGAAGTTTTGACTGTCATGGAGGTGTCATTATTTATGTTAAAAGTAATATTTGTTATAAACGAAGATTAGACTTAGAACCCGTTGGTATAGAGTGTATTTGGATTGAAGTTAAACTAAAGTGCAAGTCTATTTTGTTTGGTTTATACTACAGACCTCCAAATACAGAAGTAGCTAAACATTTGGTGATTGAGGACTCTATTAATCTTGCTTGCGATTTAAATTTTGACAATATTATAATTACAGGTGATTTTAATCTAAACTTAAAAAAGTCCAGTTCGAGAAATAAAATTGACTCACTATGTATGTATAATTCCCTATATCAATGTATACAAAGTGAAACTCATTTCACTGAAAACTCATCAAGTTTAATAGACCTCATATTTGTCAAGAATCACGATCATGTCATGTAATATGATGTGTGTGAACCTTTCCTTCCTCATAATATAAGGTATCATTGTCCTATTTTTTGCGTTTTAAACTTTAAGAAAAATATCCCTAAAACATTTAATCGTCACGTTTGGTACTTTGAAAAAGGGGACTACGAAAAATTAAGAAGCCTAGCTCGTAATACTGATTGGAATTTACTTAAAGATACTGATATAAATAAGTATGCTATAAATATTACAGAATATATTCATAAAATATGCAGGGAATGTATACAAAATAAGCAAGTTCGAATATTTCCAAATGAACACCCTTGGATAACAAGCAAAATTAAATCTCTAATTAGAAAACGTAAGAGAGCTTTCAGAAAAGCAAAGAAAACTATGTGTGAACATCACTGGTATGTTTTCAGACAACTTAGGCATGAAATAATATCAAATATTAGAAAAAGTAAGGAAGAATACTTATCGAAATTATCATTAAAACTTAAATCCTGTAAAAGAAACAAAAAAGGGGTCCACATTAAAGATATTCATCAATGATAAGCAGTCTAATGAATTACCATCCTTAGAATGTAACGGATCAGTAATAACTGATGATATAGAAAAAGCTAATCTTTTTAATAAATATTTTCAAGAACAAACACTTATTGATGAATCAAATACAAATATACCAATATTATCACAATCAGAAAAATCATAAGACATAATGGATGTCAACAAGACAATGGATGTTTTGAAAAATTTGAAATTAGGAAAGGCTGTAGGTCCAGATTTAATTAACAATTATGTACTTCGTGAACTGTCAAATGAATTGTCGATTCCTCTATGTGACCTTTTCAATACATCATTAACACTGGGTACAGTTCCAACCTCATGGAAAGAAGCTTATGTATGTCCTATTTTTAAATCTGGGGATCGATCTATTGTGTCCAATTATCGTCCAGTGTCTTTATTAAGTTGCATTGAAAAAGTTTTTGAGAAATGTGTTTTTAAATATGTTCATAATTTTTTTCATTGAGAGTAATATAGTGACACAGTTTCAGTCAGGTTTTACTCCAGGTGACTCTACTGTAAACCAACTAACTTATCTATATAATTTTATATCATCTACCTTAGACTCAGGAAAAGAGGTTCGAGCGATTTTCTGTGATATTAGCAAGGCCTTTGATCGAGTTTGGCACAAAAGGTTTAATTATCAAACTTAGGCTGCCGGTATCACAGGAGACTTGCTCGAATGGTTTAAAGATTACTTATCCAACCGGACCCAGCGCGTTGTTGTACATGGTGTCAAGTCCGACCCAGTCTTTATAAGAGCCGGCGTCCCTCAAGGGTCTTTGTTAGGGCATCTTTTGTTTTTAATCTATATTAATGATATCGTTAATCATATAAACTCATATATTAGATTGTTTGCAGATGATTCTGCACTATATGTAATCGTCGATAATCCTGTGACTGCATCAACCTCTCTCAATAACGATTTAAGAACAATTAAAGATTGGGCTGATAAATGGTTAGTTAAATTTAATCCAAAAAAAAACTGAGTCTTTACTTTTTACACGCAAAAAAACAATTGCTAATCATCCTCAAGTGCTAATGAATAATGAAGTGATAACAGAAGTTGAGTCTCATAAACATTTGGGTTTGTATTTTACGAACACTCTTTCTTGGCATAATCACATAGAATATGTTAAGACGCATTAATATAATGAAAAGAATGACATTTTTGCAAGATCGGTCAGCGTTAGAAACAATCTATATATCTTTTATCAGGCCTTTATTAGAGTATGGTGATGTAATATTTGATAACTGTAACTCATATGAAAAAACAGAATTAGACAAAATTCAAAACGAGGCCGCTAGAAATGTTACAGGAACAACTAAACTTGTATCTATTGACGCATTAGAAAATGAAATTGGTTGGGAATCACTTCAATCACTTTTATTTTATAAAATATTACATGTTTTAACACCAACATACTTACATGACTTAATTCCTGAACAGGTTGGTAGTATATCTAATTATAACCTTAGAAATTCGAACAATATTCAAACTATCCATGCTAACTCAACCTCGTACTATAACTCTTTTCTTCCATCAGCTATTCGGAAATGGAATAATTTACCAAACGATTTAAAAAATGCAAGATCTGTGGCTGTTTTTAAAAGACTACTAAATCAAAATAATAAAATTGTACCACGGCAGAAAATACCAAATATACCACGCCAGATTACGCAATAATTGCAGTCAATTAAGTCATACATTATTTATGAAAAATATAATTGATTCCCCCTTATGTACCTGTGGTTCAATCTTTTTCTATTGCCCTAGGTTTAACAATGCCAGACTTGAACTGTTGAGTGAACTGTCATTTATACAAAATATCGACCTAGGATTGTTATTATATGGCAATAGTAATCTTTCTTATGATTTTAATATTAAAATAGTAAACGCTGTACACAGATACATTGAATCCTCGAAACGATTTAATAGTAAACGATAGAAAGATTGAGAGAGAGAGAGTATGTATTTTGATTTTGTCTACCAATTTCCAATCTTGTCACCCATCATTAATATCAGTCCAATCCAGTCAGCACTTCCTTTTTCTCTGTACTGTCCAATTTGTTTTCTCGTTAAAACCTTTTCTTCTTCTGTTTTATTTTTTTTTTTTTTATTATTTTTCCGCCGGTTTTTGTGAACGGCATATCGCCATGATAGAAAAAAGGCACAATTATGAAATTTCTACCAGTTTTTTCTACTTATATGAACTTAATCCTTACGTTGAGAAAATTTTCATTTTTGTCTTTGTTTTTTCCGCTAGGGGGCGCTTTGTATAAAATCATAAAAAGAGGAGTAACTCTGTTATTTGGGGTCCGATTCAAATGCGGTTTTTTGCATTATGTTCACTGATGATAGCCTAATAAAATATGATAGATTTCAATGATTGGCGTACATAAATCTTTTGAGCTACGGAAGGTTGAAAGTTCAAACCTTACAAAAAATGGTGAAAATGAGGGTAGGTCTACGAAAAACCTATCCAGTTTTTTCAGAGATGAGATAGAAGAGTTCTTTTTGTTGCATATGATTTGCAAGACATATACGCACAAAATATATGGTTGGCAAATTTTGGGAAAATTAGCATTTCTTGAACACATTTGTGTTGCTCCTGATTTTATTTTTTGTTCCTTTTCCATGAAATTTTCACACTTTATGTAGTTTAATGTTCTGAATGTTCCAGAGAAATTTTTTTTAAAACATATTGCAAAGGTCAAGGTCATATCATGATTATTGGATTTTTAAACGGCCTCAAATAGCTCAAAAACTAAAAATATTTCATTGTTATCATGTGCGGATAAGATTTAGGTCTTGAAGAGACCTTTCAAATGATGTTTAGTTTTTGAAGATCGGGCTTGATTTGGTCATTTTATGGCAGTTCAAAGTTTATCCTCTTTGGAAAAATTGTAAATTTGTTTTCAAAGTTTGAATTTAGTTATTTTTTTGTGTGATTATCCTGAAGTTTAAAATCTTATAATTCAAGTAAAATAATCTTGATCAAAATCGGTTGTGAAATGTAGTATCTATGACATGACAAAGTTAATGGTTTCTGGAGAGAAAAAAAGCTTCTTATCCTGACGAGGATTACATGTATATGCAAGCTAAAGAGGCAGACTGTCTTATCTCAAGTAGAATGAGTACCGCTGATCAATTATGTAGGTCAGCCTTTGGAGATTGGTAGCTATGTTTAAAAGCAGACTGACTTATCTTAGCCACCAATGCAGTACACTGTTATTGAAGCGAATAAATCACTATAAGTTTCTGCTCTCATCCTTACCTCTCTATCTGTCTCCTCTCTCTCACATAGATTTAATTGGGCATAATGAAAAATATAGCTATGAAAATCTCAACATTAATGTTTTTATGCTAGAGTCAGTTTTGCAAACAATAAGTAATGTGTACCTTTGCATATACCTTTCTACACAAGTTTTTAAAAGTGTATATATGATTGTAAGGTTACTTGATTTCTGAATACATCTCAGCCTTAGAAAATATCTGCATCATAACAATCATTTACGAATTTTATGAATTTCATATATAATAACTTTATTATGTGTATATACAGTGCGGCTTGTGTGCAAGTCGGCACACGGAACGCACGTTACACGGACACGGAACGCACGTTGCACGGACACGGAACGCACGGTACACGGTGCGCGCACGTTACACGTTTGGTTCATATACACGATACGATCCATGCACGATACTAACGCTGCCAGTTTATTCGGTTAACTTGGTTTTCGTGCATTGACTTCTTTACGCGTCATTTAAAGGAGAAAGCTAAATGATCACTCATTATTGGGAGACAGACAAAACAACCATCCACTGATGATTTTACAAGACGTATAAAAAATCAATGAGTGTGGTTAGAGCGTCAGTTTTACTTTCTCTCTCCCCCCCCCCCCCCCCCCCCCCCTCTCTGTCATAGATGTAACATATAAATCACAATACACCACTACAGCATAGTTATAATACTGCTGTAATCAATTGATTAGGTAGAAAATACTTAAAAAAATAGGATTTCAAATTAAAAAGTCAGTTGTATTGAAATCATTCAGTATTGTATTGAAAACGAGGACACTTTACGTAATCATAACAACAAAGTTGATAAACTACAGGCTAGATTCACGCGTATATAGCACCTTGGAAGATAGAATTTTCAATATTAAGGGATTTTAATTATAAACATTGCATAAGTCTTACATAGGTTGGAAACATTAGCATTACAGGCAAAAAAAAATCATCATGTGATGTACAGGTAATCAGCTCAGTAAGCTTTTAAATCAACCTAAATTTAAGTGTGAGATTAAAAAAAAAGAGAGAAACAGACAGGGAGAGAGACAGTGAAGTACCATGAGAATTAATGGAAAACTGCACTGATACATAGATAGCATAGTGTAATAAACAATAACTGATGCTAGTCTAATAACAGAGTATCATGTTCGTGTAGAAAAAATGTGGTACCGGGTGACTCATGAAAGCAAATCAAAACAACTGTGTTACGGATTTTTACAAAGTATTAAAGTTTCAATGGAGAAAGATTATATAGATATGGCATGGTTTCTTCTATAAAATGATTGTCATGTTATATATACTAATGACAACATGCTTATAGGTGATTTGACCAACCAGTAACACACATCCTTATATACACATGATCTAGGATAGGATACGGATATGAAGTAAGTTTATAATATTGTATTCTTATTGGGCACCAAATTGCACCAAATAAAAAAAAACATGATTTGGTGATGTAATATTGGTAAAAATTTGATCTTTTTTGGTTACATTTTCTTTTGCTTCAAATTGTGATGTATAAAGAAAAGTATTCGACTTGTGCTTCTTGTATACTTGACTGAACTTTCTTCAATGGTGGATTATTTTAGACATTTCGTGTGTTCGTGTCTTCATTCCGAAAGGCAAAAGGCGAAATAACAAAAACATGCCATAATGTCGTTATTTTACCTTTTGCCTTTCGGTGCAAAAACACGAAAACACAAAATATTCCAGGCGAAATAATGAAATTTTAACAGGCAAAGCAAAAAAAAGTACCCTAATTGAATAAAAACTTTCCTCTTTGAATGTTTCATGTTTGTAGGTAGAAACCATTTCATTTTGGCGCCCTTTAGTTGTCGTGTTCTTGTGTTCGCACCCTAAACCTGAAAGGCGAAGACACGACACTGTAGCAGATTTCGTGTTGTCGTGTTTTTGCGCATCAAAAGGAAAAGTCGAAATAATAAGATAGCACTATGGTTTCGCCCTCCTGTTTCTATTTGTATATATGATCAGGGGACTGTGGTGGCTGATTTCTGCCATTTCGTCCGAAAGGCGAAATAACGAAAAATGCCACAATGTCTTTATTTTGCCTTTCGGGGCAAGGACACGACAACACGAAACATGTCAAGTGAAATATACATTTTTTAAAGGCGAAAGGACAAAATGTTTCGTCTTTGAATGCTTTGAGTTTCTCCCTCCAGATTCTCATCCTATATAGGGTCACCAGTTTCCTGCTTTGTGCATATAGTCAGCAGTTTCCAGCATGTCTTACATAAGAACTTGCTTATATCATATATAAATTGAACTTTTCCATACTAATTTTTTCAGTATTACATTTTCATATAATTATTTACTCTATGTTCTTAATGTCAGCAGATTCTTCAGTGATTAAGAATAACCACGGATGGCAAAACCAGAAGTGTTGTCATTTTGTTCCCTCAACTTTTTTGTTAGTCGAAAACACTACAACAGGAAATCTGCTATATCGTGGTGTCTGATGTTTATAACCCAGGACATGAAACATTCAAAGATGAAATTTTTCTTTCCTTCACCTATTAAAATTTTGTTATTTTGCCAGGCATATGTTGTGTCTTTGACCCAAAAAGCAAAAGGCGAAATAATGACAATATGGCATCTTTTCATTCTTTCGCCTATTTGGGTCAAGATACAATATAAGACAGATAAATGGTTCTGACATAAAAGGTTTCGTACTGCTAACAAGAAACATTCAAAGACGATACTTTTTTTCATTCGCCTGTTAAAATTTTGTTATTTTGCCTGGCATATTTTATTTCTTCACAACGACAATATGGCATGTTTTGTAATTTCACCTTTCGCCTTTCAGAGTGAAGACAAGAACACACTAAACTGCAGAAATCCTAATTTACTGCATTTCTAAAAACTAAAATGTAATATGTAAATAAATTTGTTTATCGTTTTGCTGCTATTGGAGATTTTGCTTAATATCATTTTTGTGTAGCCTGACTATAGTATAGGGGTTACTTTGTATGTTCCTTTCAATGACACGGAGTGCAGTGCGCAAGAACCATAACTCTACCTTGTGCACTTTTTGAGTTATTTCCCTTTGATAGAATTTCTTGTCCGGAGCATAACTTTGTCATAATAAGTTTGAATGACTTGAAACTTCATATGTATGTTCCTTGCAATGACGCCAAGTGCAGTGCACAAGAACCATAACTCTACCTTGTGCACTTTTTGTGTAATTCCCCTTTGATAGAATTTCTTGTCCGGAGCATAACTTTGTCACCATAAGTTTGAATGACTTGAAACTTCATATGTATGTTCCTTGCAATGACACGGAGTGCAGTGCGCAAGAACCATAACTCTACCATCTGCACTTTTTGAGTTATTCCCCTTTGATACAATTTCTTGTCCGGAGCATAACTTTGTCACAATAAATTTGAATGACTTGAAACTTCATATGTATGTTCCTTTAATGACGCAATGTGCAGTGCGTAAGAACCATAACTCTACCTTGTGCACTTTTTGAGTTATTTCCCTTTGATAGAATTTCTTGTCCAAAGCATAACTTTGTCACCATAAGTTTGAATGACTTGAAACTTCATATGTATGTTCCTTGCATTGACGCGGTGTGTGCGCATGAACCATAACTCTTCCTTGTTCACTTTTTGTGTTATTCCCCTTTGATAGTATTTTTTTGTCCGGAGCATAACTTTGTCATCTTAAGTTTGAATGACTTGAAACTTCATATGTATGTTCCTTGCAATGACAAGGAGTGCAGTGCGCAAGAATCATAACTGTACCTTGTGCACTTTTTGAGTTATTCCCCTTTGATAGAATTTCTTGTCCGGAGGGTAACTTTGTCACAATAAATTTGAATGACTTGAAACTTCACATGTATGTTCCTTTCAATGATGCAAAGTGCAGTGCATAAGAACCATAACTCTACCTTGTGCACTTTTTTTAGTTATTTCCCTTTGATAGAATTTCTTGTCCGAAGCATAACTTTGTCACCATAAGTTTGAATGACTTGAAACTTCATTTGTATGTTCCTTGCAATGACGCGAAGTGCAGTGCGCAAGGACCATATGTCTACCTTGTGCACTTTTTGTGTTATTTTCCTTTGATATAATTATCCCTAGGGGGCGTTTTGTAAAAGTCACTAGAGGCTAATAACTCTGTTATTTGAGGTCTGATTCAATTACGGTTTTTTTGCGTTGTGTTCCTTGTCATAAGCCTAATCAAATATGATACATTTCAATTTCTATTGTTTAAAAATGTGATTGAATTGCGAAAACCGATGATATCGCAATTCTGATTGCGATTCTAGTTTTGTTTACAATTTCATGTATCGGAGAAGAACACGATAAGATTTATCTTTAGTTCTAATCCTACCTTGATTGTATGTATGTAACTATGTGCTATGTATAATTGAATAAATATGTTTAAACTAATTCAAGGAGTGCTGCCTCACATTCCTCCGTGAACCAGGGACTTTTAAATTTACGTTTTACGCTAGTTTGTTTACTTACGCCAATACACTTAAAGTTGCAATACTACCCAAAGTCAATGCAATAAATGCAGAAAATAATGTGAAAATATGAAAAATCTTTCTTTTGATGATATTCAAAATATTGCTACTGTAGGTCAAACGATTAGCCTGACTGATGTCGATAGAATCACCGATATATTAAATGACTGTAGGAAATTAATTCTCCTACCCCTTCACGCAGATTTCCCGTATATTCACACGAAGATTTCCGGAATCGATCGAGCTCTCTCTCACTCGTAGGTCATGCATAATCATAAGCGTTTGTAACCAAACAGGTGTCTGGCGAATGTCTCCATGTCTAACCCGTGCACGGTTCCCTTGTGAATGTTCTTTAGAGAAAAGTATTTTCTAATTGTATAACATTTGTTTTTCATCGGAGAGATAGTTCAAAGTTGGGCACTATATTCCCAGATGAAGACAAGTAGTGCGTGCACTTCTATTTTTTGATGATTTATATCAGAGATGTGAATACCTTTATGTAGCTCCGTGCTTTTATTTATATTTATGTATATTAAGCAGTTTCCTGAACATGTTTGAAACAGCCGAATCGATGGCCGTGGAATTCCTTACTTGTGGATATGATTACGGTATTGTAGGTAATCCATAGTTAATACAAGTTTTAGCCTACCAAAAGTTCATTCCAGGACATTTCTAAACTATGAAGTATGAAGTGAAAGCTGCTTTTTAGCATTTACATATAGAAGGTATAACCTTAGAGTACGAATAGGACTAACTGTATTGGTTTATAATGGTTGAACATTTTTCCAGGTCAAAACTTTCTTAAGCACTTTTTTTCTTTAAATCATGGTAGCACAGGAAATGAATCAAGAAATTCAATTACTTTTTATGGCTAAGTTTAATTTAGGATGGTATCGTGTTTTCTTTATCGGGACAACACGAAGCCGTAATTTAAACATACGCGCACCTGCTAGACTGACACTCAATATTCGCCACTGATTCGCTGTAGAAACCAGCACGTCATCAAAAAAAAAAAAGCTAAGGTGACCGATAAAATGGCCGATAAATTGCGGACTTTGATATATCGCACTCATTCATTCTCATCTAGTCTGCCTCTGGCAACTGAGCCAAACGGTCCTTTTCAGGACCACCTCCTCCCTTCACCTTTGTCACAGGGGATGACAACATTTCGGCTGAATTAGCCGAGTTTGTCATTCCCACTTTGGCTTCAAAATTCTTGATTTCATTAAGTACCTATCTCACACCTGAGAGGCTTTTCAAAGTTCGACCTATTTCGGCATTCAAATTCATCTTTAAGGAGTTTGGGTCACACTCCGGGGTCCGAATCATAAAACAGTTAATACTGTAGACGGACCCTTATTAAGCGTCTTATAAACAAACAAACGGACTTTGATATCACGTCACTTCAGACTGGATCCCGTCTCATCGTAAGAATCATGAAGCACACATAATACTGAGCGGGTAAACATCTCATCAGACGCTTATCTTATATACGGCGACTATAGATGTTCTTTCCCAGGAAGGGAATCAGATTAGGCGAGTCTTTATTTTCTTTACCGAAGGTCCATCACAGATGATAAATGTCCATGATTTATAACAAACTGAGAGATGCCAAATGTTCGAACTAAATTGACGTATCTTTAATTTTTGGAATACACTATTCGTAAGTATTCACCGGTACAGGGTATCGGTAAGGTTCGATACCATAATTTATGTGGATATTTGATGTGATGACTTGAGTTACAATAGTGTTCAGTTCATCACAATTAGTATTTAATGTTTGTTTTAACTTTTTTGCCTTTTTTCACCCCATTCAATTATATTTATATATATTTTTTATTTGGAATAGTTTTATTATATAAAACTTTAAAAACAATCTGTATAGGAACATGGGATGAACACTCATACATATCATGTATAGTTAAGTTGGAAACATGTCCTGTTCAGCTAACGCTCAGTACTTTGACCATTAGTACTAAAATAAGTATACTGACCAATGTCAGCATCATCGCCTACTCTACCTATTAGAACTCTTACGAATATCGAGAAGTTATTTCCAGACGATTTAAGAATTTTATCTCCATTGTGTCTTTTTTTTTTTTTTTTTTTTTTAAAGTAAAGTGTTCATAGTCTTCTTCAGTGAATAATGAAGGTATGTGTTTTTCAATATTTTCATTTAAAACTATAAACTCCTTTCTATTTCCTGTTCTAGCATTCATGTCTCCAAAAATAGAAATGTAACGTGCAGGGGGGATAAACTTAGTGTGGTAACGATTAAAACACTGCTCAACTATATACAATTTCTTGGGGACTACTTTGTTCAATGATTAAATAAAACAAAACGATCAATATTTGACTTCAAATCTAACAACTATTGATTGAACACTAAATCAAAATGTGTACTGTATGGACGAGCCTGTCTCGTATTTGAAACACCTTACTTAAAATGACCAGCCCAGCTTCAAATGACTG
Organism: Solen grandis; assembly: GCA_021229015.1. NCBI lineage: Eukaryota > Metazoa > Mollusca > Bivalvia > Adapedonta > Solenidae > Solen > Solen grandis. The sequence goes on from CM037782.1 coordinate 14,705,531, forward strand.
AGCGTACCAAACTTGACCTATGCTAGAGCAGTGTTAAAGCCCAGACAGTGGCTCGTACGACGATCAGCTACTGTTCAGCAATGTATGAGACAAACCGGTCTCAAACCCCGTGGTTGAGAATACACAAGCCCAGACGTTGGCTTGGTCAGGCTGAACCTATCTAACTTGTTCAGCAATAGATAAGCAACTATGTTCCAGCCCGTATGGTCGAACACAAACAAGCCCAGGCGATGGCTTCAATCAGCTGAACCTATCCAGTGGCTCAGCTCTCGCTCATCAACAGTCCAATGCTGGAACTCTCTCTGCCCAAGCTGACGACAGATTCCAATGCGCTATCTACTTCGCTGCTAGAGTCACAGCTTCCCGAGACTGTAGATACTAAACAATTGTAGTTTTCTGAAGTCAATGTAGCTTTCCAGAGACACGCTGGGTTATCAAGCATACCTTCCGACAATAAGGACATCGAAGGCAACAGAACGAAGTTACGCTTTTACAGATCAGTTGATAAATTATATAATAAAGAAAATAATTTCCCAATAATTTCTAAATTATAGACAGGCAGGCCAAAATCATCACAGAAACTTTTCCCCTTTCTGAGTATTTTCTTATACCTGTTTCAAGATTTAAAAAAAAAAAAAATCAGTATTATGAGATTTGTAATATACGGAATCACTGGGCGGAATATATAAGATACCATAGAAATATCATAATTTAAGTTAAAAATAAAAGATTTATCTAATTTTATCCATATTAATTCATTTGATATTTTCTCTAAAACTGTTACTCCTTCTAAAATGCTCTATTTCACAAACAAACATACCCCTATGACCTCTATTTCTCTGTCAGTTCTAGGTACACTTATACACTCATATCCATCATGTCCTGCCCATGCCACGCTTCTCAAAACTTGTGAATTTGCTCACCTTCCTATTTCTTCTATTCGGATGCTTTGTATCGATAATTCATAACACGTCAATTCAAACACGCGAAGAAGCATAGTGCTTTTTAAAATATTATATATTACCTACTTTGAAATTATTCATTTTACATCGATTATACTAATTCCTATCGATATTTCCTGGATTGGACCAGTACTTTGCACTTGCGTTATGAAAATTGTGGCCCAACGGGGTTCAAATCCACAACTGCAGTCGGGTACGTTATCACTGGAACATGGCGCCCTTAACTGCCTACACGGTAATAATCGAACCCATTCCAGAGAAATAATGTGTACTGTTTGGATAGCACTTCGCTTCTCGCCAATACGTCCTTGGTTCGATTCTTGATCACGCATATGAGTGGTTAAAGTGGCCGCCCGTCCAGACACGTGGGTTTTCCTCTTGTTCCTTCTGACAAAAATGACCACAGAAGCCGCCACCAGGGCGGCCGAGAGTGATTTGTATAATTTGTAAATAAAAATGAAGTTTATATTTAAACTCAGTTTTCCTAATTTGGCAATACTGAAACTTCCTAAAACGTCCAATCAACACTAGGTTAAAAAAAATCAGATCACCGATGCAAAACTTGTTTACTTGGTTTTATTTGACGACACATAAACTTCAAGCAGGCAGACGACATATTACCTCTTAGTTTAAACTGAATTGTAAAACCTATTCATCCATGAATATAATCTGTAATGCAAAGTTAAGAAACGGGATTAGAATCATGTCACTTGCGTAAGGAAGTTAAGTAAAAAGGTTGACAGATGTAATAGCTGTGTTACAGGTATTTGAAAAGGTGACTTTAAGATTGTGATTACAATGTCCGATGGGGAAAAAAGGTGACGGAGAATTAAATGCGTTATGGAAGGCGATGATTTGTATGTACAGCGATGAGATAAACCTCCCTACATTATGAAGGACAGCTTACTTGCGATGGGCATTTACCTGTGAAAACAGTTTCGGATTGTTTACATTTTATCCAAATATAGGCGAGTTTACATCGTGTGTATAGACACACTACTACATGCGTGAAAGTTTGTGGGGGATTTAGAGACCATATATAATTCTAATTTCGATATAGCTTATTAAAGTAATGCACGAAAGCAATGTTTTTCCCCTGTGGATTACAAACAATTGATACGGTATCGCGTTGACAGTTATATGTGTGTGTGTGTGGATATATAGGTCAATCTATCTGGTTGTGAATGGAATATACAATGTGAATTATTTAGAAATACAGCTATACATGCACATGTATACAGTTAATGTGAAATACAAACCCAGTGTAGTCTCAGGAGGATACAACTTTTAAAATACACGAACTTGTGTGTTTTTAAGGTTTGTGGTAAAGCAAAGGTAGTCCCGGGTACACATATGGGACAGACATACGTCTTTTGACATGTGTCAGACGTTTAAATACGTGCATTGCAATCAGTTCATATCAGTGTACTGATAGTTATAGCCTGTTTTCGACAGAACGCCATCGGATTTTTACATTGGATTAGTAGCTGACCATTATGAACCCCCACTTAGTTGTTGGAATCCTTATTCATGTGCTGGTCAGTCCATTCTCCGTTCGTGGACAGATTGATCAGTGCACACGTGACGTTATTTCTGTCAATCCTAGCGCCGACGTAAAGCTCGCCATTATTATGTCCGTCCGTCGGAACGACGGCGTCCGCTGCGTCGGCGGTCCAACAGACGCGGCAATACAGACGATGACCTTGGTCCAGTGGTTAATAGAACGGCTTCATCAAAGTAATTTTGTCAGAAACGTCAAAATAGGTAATGTAACATGTCTCCTAACGTTATTATAAATTGTTAATTTTGACGTGTTTTATTACTTAGACATTTGAATGATGTGTTTATTTCTGTTTATTTATAATATAGTAATGTATCAACACATGTATGTAATCTTGATAGAATGATTATGTGTCATGTAATAGCCGAAAAGTAACCCTTGTCGGTAAGAGTTTAGTGTAGACGGTCCGAGGGGTCATTCGGTAGAGCACTCGCCCTGTAAGCGAGGTGTCCCGGGTTCGAGTCCCAGTCTGGCTGCACATTTTTCTTTGCAGGTTACAGTTATTATTTTTTCTTAGCAGGTTTCAGTTATTATTATAATTACATATTAACGAATGGAAGACGAGTTTCCATTCGCAGGGACTCGAAGTTGTAAGGGGCGAATCGTATTGCACATAATGGTAACATTAAAAAAAGAGGTAGGGCTAAATGAAGGAAATCGCGTATTTACAAAAATATAAAATCGAAGTAAATAAAAAAAATCGTTATGGTTATGGGGCGGGCTTTATTTAATAAGTATACTATCGTAATTTTAATGTTCAAATCGAGCTTGACAATTGCCGGGACATAATTTTATGCCACTCCTTCGAAGTACAGGGGGCATATTCAATTGTTTTGCAAATATCGGTCGATCAAACCGTAGGTAGGTCGGTCGATCCGTAGGTAGACCACTTCGTTTCCAATCATTAACTGAAGAAGAAGGGCCAACTTTCCTTAAACTTCATAGGGTGATTGGTCATGACTATTAGATGACCCCAATTGATTTTGGGATCACTTGATCAAAGGTCAAGGTCATTGTAAACCCTGAATGTGAACATCGTTTTTGATCAATAACTGGAGAATTCCTCAAACTTAATAGGGTGATTGGTCATGATTAAGTAGATTACCCCTATGACTCCGATCCCCTTTCAAGTTACATTACAGTCTCTATTAATAGTGTGATATCATACCTGCAGCGTCCTGTTACATATAACCTTTATCTGCAAATATGACCTTTCTCTGCGAATTTACTTTTATTTTCCCTTCTTAGTTTGCTTCCATTTAGGACTAGATAAAAAAAATGGAAGTATAGAAAAAAATCACACACACACACACACACACAACTTGGCCTACCTAAGTTACCGAGGTTTTGCATGCGTACGTGTCTCATATATCACTATGACGGTTTGTACCTCGGTTTGTATATGCAAAGTGTTTTCATACCTCGGTAAATTTTCCTATGTATATGTTTTTGTACCTCGGTAAAAATTCAACTTAAAAACTAACCATTATTTCAACCCCAAAATCAAACCAATCCATATAAATTAACACTAACAACCCTAATCCAAACCCTTACCCTTAGCCCATATACTGAAAAAGACAAACCGAGGTACGATTTTTTTAACCTGTCAACATACTTATTGTTTACATCCCCCCACCCTATATATATATATATCACCTTTACCCGTGAGTGTGTAAAAAAACAACAACAACCCAACATAATCGTCATGTATAAACATAAATTTATCCTGGTTTCTATGTGTCATAGGAAAAATTTACATGTTAGCGTGTGAAGTTTCCGCATGAACTACCAGATTGTATAAATCTTGCCTATCGTCATCACACTAAATATTTGTGGGATGTGAAATAGCAATGTTATGGTGACGTTTTTCTGCCAGAAACTTATCCACTTAGCTATGTCGAAACCTTTCTGAAAAAAAAAGTGACACACATTCAGTTATTATCTGCCATGTAGAAAACTATCGTCTTATCTTCTGTTAGTGCACACTACTGGGTATTGTGCTTCAGTTATGTGGATAACAAGCATCTAACTATCTGGGAAGAAAAGCATGATATCCAGTTAACCTAAGTGAATAAAATTATGTGAAAACACATTGGGAATAAGTGATGTTTCCCTGTGTTTTAAGCCATGGCAATGTTTGTAAATATAAAATAAAACATGTCAACGTTGTCATGCCTCTAGTCTAATAATTACAATTGCTTGATTTGGGTTGGCTTTAGTGTGACTAGTCTAATGATTATTCTCAGAGCGCTGGACCAAAGTTTAACACTGGCAACATAAACTTAGCAGATGGCTTCTGTTTAATAAACCCCACCTACCTCTTAGTCTCTGGGGAGTCAGAAATACATAGGTCGCAGCGAAAGAAGAGAGAGAGTATTAAATAAAACATAAATCATGATATAAAACATGTAGTCTTATGTGTCTTCTAAACACAAGTTTGACTTCAACTTGGGTCAAACTCTCCACAACCCCAACATTGATATTTGAATCACATATGGATGGATAAACGGAAAGACAAACAATGAAACTTGATAAATATTAGAATGACAACAAATAAACTTAAAAATGTCGCTGTCAAAAATTGGACGCTAGGGATGTGGAGGGCGTAAAATTACGCATATTAGGACGAAGCTTTGGAAAGGGGCTTACATAGTCAGGAACAGATAATAAGGCCAAGATCCTCTTCGACTTGCTCATTTTCTGATTCTGTTTTCTCAGGCTTAATACAGTTCATGCATTCATATAAATTTTACCGCTACACTACCCATCCCATCTTCCTTCCAAAAATAACGTCGCAATATTTTTCAAAAGGAGAGTTATTTCAACGTCACTCCATTGTCAGTTTGTTAACTCGATGTCAGTTCATCCATGTTCGAATTCCTGTCACGCATCTACACTTTATTTGCCGTGTGTGTATGGTATAGTTATGAATGGAGAACTAATAATCCCAACCACAACTATGTCACATATATAACGACCGTGACTTACAACAGGTGTAGTCCGGTATGTATACACTGTTGATGTGTATTCCCTGCAGGTTACCAAAGATAATTCGCATTTTGTATACAAATTGTACCATCAATAGAATCAGTGAGAGGACAAAATGAATTCGACAAGTAGGGCAGATGAAAACAAGTCTTAATTCCTGACCCAGACATTTGTCCTTCCAAATAGCAATTAATCGCGGGTCTTATCGCTAGCACAGGTAAACACTACCTGTAAGTGATAAAGAATGAAAAAATAAATAAGTGTTATTGACCATCAGATGCAGGTATACAGATGCATACAGGGATCCAGAGGAGTAATTGTTAGGGGGTCATACCTCTCCCCCCCCACCCCCACCCCCGGGATTGGGCTATTATACTAAGAGTAAACAAGACGGGAGTGTAACCATTTCAAAAGAAGTAGAGGAGAGTGTGGAAGAAGGCACGGAACCCCCACCCTCATGTACAGTGAATTTCATAGTGTTGGCCAACATGTCCCTGTTAGACCCCCCCCCCCCCCCCCCACACACACCCCGAGGTAAATGGCTAATGTTTCAGATCTGAAGGTTTGAAATCCTTTCGGTTGCAATTACGGCATTTATTTTTTTTTGTAATAAAACATGAATATTTTGCTTAGAATTGAGGGAGAATGATTGAGATCAGAAATATAGGAGTAATGCTCAAAAACGATTCAGAAATGAAGAAAAAACATGTAGAAAATCGGAATTAATCCTTTCGTATCCTATTATATTTCATCATGATCAGAGATCTTTTATTAATATCTTTAAAATATCCATTTCAACATAGGAACAATTACCAATTAGATTATTAACTGAAATGTACAAGTCCATGTCAATATGATAATTATCTTTTTGAAATGAGAGCAGTGCAAAACCATTCTCGATGGTATCGATTTGTCATTTTCTGGAGGTTTGAAGATACTGATCAACAAAATTGCCATCTACCAACTGTATTAAAAAGTCTTTACAAGGTAAGTTGATATTTCTCGTTATGTATAGGATGGCGAAAATAAATATTGCGACACACTCTTAAAATAAAAGAAGAAAAGATATTGCGGGGCGAAATGGGTCATATTACGGGATGTCATTTGTTTATATTTCGCTGAGTTCACTTATGATGTTACCGTCTTGCAGTCATTAATACCCTGGTCACATATTCACGGAAGACCGCCACGGAAGTGCTACGGATTCGTTCCGGCATCGACCGTAACTACCCGTACTGATCAGTAGCTCTCCGTATGTAACCGTAATCATTCGTAGTAGTCCTTGTATATCCGTAGCGATCCTTGACAATATTTGAACATGCACAAAAAATCGCTACGGATCAAACAACCGTAGAGTATCCTTACTAGTCCGTATTAGACCGTACTGATACGTTCTGGTCTGTATGTAAACCGTATCAGTCCGTACTTATTCGTAGGCCCAAAATTGTCAAGGATTTCCACGGTTTGATACGGAAAACTACGTATTAGTACGGTTATGATACGGATTTGTCACGGTAGGCCACGATCTTTATACGTTGTACTACGGAAAGGCAGGGATTCGCACTGTCTTTTACGGTTTACTACGTTGCAGCAACGGTCTTTTACGGTTTACTACGTTGCAACACGACACAGTACAGAATTGTAAGGACCACTACTGTTTGGTAGGATATATTCAGTATACTTCCTGTACTTCCACAAAAGTATTATAAATACTCCCTCAAGACACAACGTATTTGCGTTTTGTCGTTGAGTGCACAATCGTGAATCGTCAATAAATGGTGTTTGCAATAAATTGGCTGCAATTGGATATTGATATGGCACAAAATGCCAAGGCAGTGTTCAGCTGCTTGATGACATACATAGAGGTAATAATTATATTAATATCGTACCATTACAAATAGCTTTACATTTTACATATTACAGGCCACATATTTTACAAAACATTGTACGAAACTGAATAAAAATCAGTCTTTTATCATAATGTGACCTTCTATCCAAACAACGATACCAAAGAAGCAGGTAAAAAGATCAAGTAATACTAGTACATAAAACCGTCTCCGTTTCCTGGTGGTTCAGGCGTCCGCCAAAGGAACGGGGGGGGGGGGGTCGAAGATTCGAGCCCCGCCAGGAGCTTGTTCTGATATGGCTGGTTGGTGAACCGCCAGTTGGTTAAATGAATGTTTACCGATTGCCTTGTGCCTGGCATAAAGGATAGGAATCAGAGATGCACAGAGAATGAGGAGTCTCATAAGCCCGGGTGGCTGGCCCTTTCAATATGGGTGATCTATAATAAACAAGCACTTTACTTTTAAAATATAAACATTCACGATAATTAGTGTAATTGTAAGATAAACAGCAAATTTTATTAATAGAAGAGAAACATTTATTGATCAATATTTTTCATTAATGATTATATATAAATACTTAATCAGGTAATAGAAGACAGAGGAGATGGTGGACTAGAGATTGCTAAATCGTGGTAGGTCCGTATCGACCTGTGGCGATTCGTACTACTCCGCATCGGACCGTTCTTATTCGTATTAACCCGTACTTATACCGTAGCAAACCGTAGTGTATTATCCGTAGTGCAATCGCCCTGATTCGTGTCGCTCCGTATTAAACCGTGTCGAACCGTAACAATCCGTATCTCTCCCGGGGTTTTTACCTACATTTTTGCGGTAGGTCCGTCGAACTCCGTTCTCACACCGTTGTGCATCCGTATTGGAACCGTAGCGGACTACGGAATTTGACATTTCCGTAGTCATCCGTGAGCGATTAGACCGTAGCTCTTCCGTGGCGGTTCTCCATGTTTATGTGACCGCGCCATTATGATGTTAACGTTCATGCACGAGGGTGATTAAGTGTTCTATAAAAATTAATATAAATATCCCATTTTTAGCTCACCTGAGCACAACGTGCTCATGGTGAGCTATTGTGATCGCCTTTTGTAAGTCGTCCGGCTTCAACAATTTTCTTTAAACAACATCTCCTCCTTAACAACTTGACCAAATTTGATGAAAATTGACTGGGATGTTCCTTGCATGAAGCTCTACTAAAGATGTTCAAATGGTTCCAGTCCGTTGCATATCTGGGTCATAGGAGCTAAAAATAGATTTTTTAAGTGAAATATTCAACAAATCTTCTTCTCCAAAACCACAAGGCCTAGAGCTTAGATTTTTGGTGTGTAGCATTGTCTTATGGATCATTATCAAGTTTGTTCAAATCATGACCCTGGGGTCGAAACTGGTCCCGCCCCAGGGGTCACTTGATTTTACATAGACCTATAAGAAAAACTAGAAAAATCTTCTTATCAGAAACCACAAAGCCTGGAGTTTAGATATTTGGCGTGTAACATAGCCTAGAAGACATCAACCAGGCCTGTTTAAGCCATGGCACTGGAGTCAAAATTGGCCCCGCCCCAGGGGTCACTTGATTTTACATAGACTTATTTAGGAAAAAAAACACCTAGAAACCACAAGGCCTAAAGTTTAGATATTTTGTGAGTAACATGGCCTAGTAAACATCTACCCGTTCTAGGGGGCGCTTGATTTTACATAGACTTGTATAGAAAACCTTCAAAAGATCTTCTCAGAATTCTCAAAGACTGGAGTTAAGATGTTTACTTGTGGACCTCATCCAAGTCTGTTCAAATCATGACCCTGGTGTCAAAATTGACCCCGCCCATGAATCACATTATTTTATATAGACTTATTAGAGCTATGACCTTCAAAGTTTGGATGTCAGGTACAGTTTTTGTGTTGAATATAGATGATCTTGCTGTACTTCTGCATACATTATGTATTCAGTAGGACTCGAAATTGAGGGCAATGTTTCTAGGGTGAGCGATTCAGGGCCATTATGGCCCTATTGTTCTGGTGTTTGTTTTGATCCGAGAAATGAAAGGACAAACATATGCCAGAAAATTACAGACCTGTTTCCCTAACATCACATGATCAGTCATATGCACAACTCTTGAATATATTATCTGTAGACACCTACTAAACCAAATGGAAAAAAAAACTAACAAATTTAAGACGCGGATTTAGGCCTGGATACTTCTGTGAAATTAATCACAACCTTAAATGACTTCCTACTAGACACGACGGTCAAGAAATAGATATTACTATATTAGACTTTTCAAAGGTCTTTTACACTGAACCGCATGACAAACTCTTACATAAACTTATGGTTAGGCAAAAAAAAAATATGTCACGGTGGCTCAGGGAACCCGACGACCCTTATTTTTGCCGCCGACCCTAACTTTTTATTTTCTATTTTTGGGTACGTATTTTTGGGGTACGAATTTTCATACTAAAAGTCGAATACTTTTGAGGACGAATAGGTAGCGTCACCGGCAAAATAGCGGAATTTTGTCCGTTGAGTGTATTCGTAGTCCGTCTGCTACAATCTAAAATAACATTTAAAATGGACTGGAAAAAACATAGACTGGATCCTCAACATCCTGTGTCGATATACAAATTTACACATAAATCGGGCAAACCTGTCACATGTAAACAAAAATATTGGACTAGTTCTCCTGTGTTGCTTATCGGAGACAAATCTAACGCTTAAATCAGGTAATCTAATTAACCAGTCAGCTAGCAGGTGCGCGACCTTGGCTTTGTCAGATTAAACTTTTCACATGTTTATGACTTCACTGGCAATAGAACCGTAGAATAACGATTTCATTTTGTCCCTCTTTACTATATACAGTGAAGGAGGACGAAACCTTTTTCTTCTTCCTCCTTGATGTACAGAACCCTCTCTGGGGCATTGTCGTACATTGGTGTATGTACAAAGCTGTGTGTACGGCGCGCATATATGCACAGTGCAGATAAAATGGTAAAAACAGCCATCTCTTAGGTTACCTCAGCGCAACAAGACCCTTCTTGAGGGCCTTGACGCTATCGACAGTAGTGACTTGCATGGGGACTGTTTCCATAGTCTGATGGCGAAGGAAAAGAAAGAGTGCAGAGAAGTGTCTGTGCGGCAGAAGGGTATCAGGTAACGGGTGTCATGGCCCCGAGTGTTGATGGCAGATGGGTATAAAAGGCTCTCTATTGGGATGTCGACAAAGCCATGGACAATCCTGAAGACTATGACCATCTTGGCTTTGGGGGGGGGGGGGGGGGGTGCTTGTGGCTGGTGCTGCTTGTAGTGTGGTAGTTTCCCTTGACGAAACGTGCGGCTCGGCGTTGGACATCTTCAAGTTGGTTTATGTTTGACTTGGTGTGAGGGTCCCAGGCAGAGCTGGCATACTCCATGATGGGTCTGACAAGAGTATGGTAACACTGTGCCTTGATGTTTTGAGGACAGCTTGACAGGTTTCTTCGGAGAAAGGCTAGGTTGTTGTTTGCATTCTTTGCAGTCGCTGCGATATGGTTGTTCAGGGTGAGTTTCTCGTCTATGTGGACATCCAGGTATTTCCCCACCTTGATCACTTGCAGCTCGCTTCCGTGGATACGGAATGTTGACCTGATAGGGTTTCTTTTCCTGGTGATACGGACTACCTCACAATTTTAAGGGTTGGCCGACTTCAGGCAGTCGTGTTCTCGTTTTTGGAGCTGCTCTAAGTCATCCTGCAGGACTTTGGCATCCTTTGTGGTGCGAATCCTCCTATACAAGAGACTGTCATCAGCAAAAAGCCGAGTTGGTGATGTGGTATAGAGTGGGAGGTCGTTGATATATAGCAAGAAGAGAAGAGGTCCGATGATTGAACATTGAGGCACGCCGGAAGTGACAGGTGCTGTGTCAGAGGATTTTCCCTCCACCAGGACTATCTGGGTTCTCTGTGCTAAGAAGCTACGTATCCACTGTAGCAGTCTACCCCTGATTCCGTAGTGGCTGAGTTTCATGGCCAGTCGATCATGAGGTACCTTGTCGAAGGCCTTCCTAAAATCGAGCAAGACAGCATCAATTTGCTCTCCCTCATCAAGGCCCTTTGCTGGGTCATGTAAAGTGAGGATGAACTGGCTCTCTGTTGACCCCCTCTTCCTGAGACCATGTTGTTGGGCGGCGAGTATCCGATGCTTGTCAAGACTGGTCATGATCTGACTGTGAAGAATGTGCTCAAACAACTTGCTGTAAACGGAGGTGAGCGATATGGGCCTATAGTTGGCGGGGTCACAACGTTCTCCCTTTTTGAAAATGGGTGTGACGTTTGCATGCCTCCAATCTGTTGGTACCTCACCCTGTGCAATAGAAGCAGAGAAGAGCAGAGTCAAGACAGGTGCCAGTCCCCCAGCATGGTCTCTCAGGAACTTTGTTGGGATGTTGTCCGGACCAGTCGCCTTGTGCGGATCAAGGTCAGCTAGGAGCTTCCTCACACCTTCAACTCCAATAGAAAAGCTGGGTATGTCCGGGTAAGGGCTGGTTCCTAGTGATGGGATGTGAGATAGGCCTTCTTTTGTAAAGACACTGCAGAAGTAGTCATTCAGTATGGCTACTTTGGTAGCTGTGTCGCTGTGTGTGACATTCCCTCTGACTTTAAGCGGGATATACCACTACTGTCGCATTTCTTTCCCTTAACCAGAGAGTACAGCTTCTTTGGATTGCGGTCTGACGTAATCATGTCGCTGATGTAGCTGTTGTATGTTCTCCTGCGCTTGTAACGTGTGTCCTTACAAGCCTTTTTGTAGGGTGCACTGTCAGCTTCAGACCCAGTGTTTCTTGCCCTGTGGTAGACCTCTTCTTTCTTCTAGAGAGTCGCTTGGCTTTCCGGGATATCCATGGTTGATTAAAGCGTGAAGAAGTCATCTTTGCAGGAACATGTGTCTGGATGGTGGAGTCAACAAAGTCCCTGAAGGTTTTCCATAGGGTATCTTGGGTATATCTTGCAGTGAAGTCACTGCAGAAGTCTTGAATGGCTGAGCTTATGTCTGCAGTGTTGGCCTTTTTCCATAGTAATATCTTCCTGGATGGTGCCTTCAGTCTTATTGCTGTGGTTTGGGCCTTAATCGTACATATCTTTGATATTAATCAAGTTTCCAGCGTGTATGGTGATTCTGCGGTTCTATCGCCAGGGTGGGGGGACTGTATGTTGTGTTAACAATTATCTGGTACAGTGGGTTTAGTATTTAATGATCGATCAAGTTTATAGTAGGCTCATTTGTAAAATCATATTGAATAGCCTGTTAGCATTCCAGGTAAAAAAAAGAGCGGTATGATAGCAAATTCCTAAGAAGATAGAAAATGCTTTTTGGAAAATCTTCAAGTCAGCATAAAATAATAAAATAATGTGAAAAGACACTTCAGTGGAAAACAGCATATTACCAGGGCCAACGTTTAGGACAACCTATATTATGCATATAGTTCTTCATGTGATCACAGGAATTTGAAGTTCTATCAATAAATAAATATGATATAGTAAACAATAATCCCCGTACATAATAATAATAAACAAGGAATGGTTTTTTTATTACGTACGGTGCTTATCTTTTACTATATCATATTTATTTATTGATAGAACTTAATTCAAACTCCTGTGATGTGATATACATGTAAGATAATGATGAAGAGGGAATAATTTTATAACATCAGTGAAAATGGATGAAATGCTTCCAGTATAATAGAGTTGTAATTCATATATTAAATTATCAATTAGAATTCTTAAAATTACAGCTGTTGTATATTGCGCGATTTAAGAATCTCCCTCATAATCCACATAAATCTCGCTCATGAACATAAAAAAGCTCACAGGTAAGATTAAGTATTAAGTTTCGTCTGCTCTTCAAGGTGATTCGTTTTAATGCGTTGAAAAAAAAATCTTCAAAATTTAATTCAATGTATTTTAATATTGTACATGATTGAAAAAAAGGAAATATCTAATTGTTGACCAAAGCTGTTATATCCTACCTTTTTAATATCTATAATAAATGTTGCAAAGTTAGCCTGGCATGAAATGCCTGAGCGAGTTGATATTTTTACTATAACTTTTTTAATTGGTGTTGTACCAAACATGAATGCTCATGGGGCTGTTTGTTGTAGAGATAAATGGATGGCAGGATGTTTTATAAACTTTGTCCACTCTTATATATGTAATATCTGAAATTTCAAATTGACAGCAGCTTGCCTCTTTCAGAGGTGTTTCAGTTCGGAGTGAAAGTCCTCAGGGTTACCTGTACAAATTCTTTTCTGAAAGGAATGACCTCTTCTTGTAAAATGGTTAAAGTAATAGATTTTTTTTTAATTTGTTTAGATTTTCACACAAGACTGCCTTGAAATAAGTACTTAGTTAAATCATAGTTTATTGTTAAAACTATACACAAAAATATAAATGAATGTCAATACAAAAAAAAAACTGCAATGAGTTCATTAAACAATGGTAATGAATTGGGAAACGAAATATTACAAGTACTGGAATGCTGGTGGCGCGCTTCTTACTTTGGATCTGAACCCCTTGATTTGCAGTTTCTTGCAGGGGATGGGAGTATAGCCTGGTTATTTCCAAAGAATGATGATTTATGTAATAAAACTACCAGCCTGATAAAACAGTTTTTTTCTGTTTTTTTTTTTGTTTTGTTTTTTTTCTGTTTCGGAAACCGTGTTAAACTACGAACAAAGGACACCTATGACATGCAATACCACTCAACATGCAGATGTTTTTACAGAAAAGTCGTCAAAAACCACAAGCTGGAAGGATAGGCAATCCAATCTTTCTTCATATGTCTGATCCCTCTATTTTCATAGCATATTAAAAGGAGCTACTATGTTGTTTTTTTCTGTTTTCCTTTGTTGTTGTTAAAAAACACTTTTGAAACTGACTTGTCATGGGGATTGAATCCGCATCTTTCAACTGTGCAGGACACATTAATAATGGACGGTGAAGAGGAAAATCCCTACCTACCTACCCTATTTTTTTCAGCAATGTTCTCTGAACCACACATTTTTTTTTGGGGGGGGGGGGTTCTTAAAGATGAAAATCTTCTTTTGATTTTTTTTTCAGCTTGCATTAAGAAAAAAATAGGAGTGGCTGCCGAAAACCTTGTAAATTAGATAATGACGATATATAAGCGCTAAAGGAAGGCCAGAGGCAGCAATATCCAGTTTCCATGCCCAAATTCAACATTCTGTTCACCTCAGCAGCAGTTAACATCTCAAGCTTCCAATAGACCATTTTATCAGGGGCTTGGCAATACTCGGTATAATTCGCTGACTAAACTGACAAATTGGTGACTGGTGCAAAATCTCGTGCATATGAACACTGTGTGGAATGTTAAACCAACATGAAGACTATGTGTTTGGAGAGGGCTTGTTGACTTACATAGGTGAACGTCTCATTTCGGAGTGAAATGGTCTATATATCTATATATCATATGTGCCTATCGGACAGTCAACGAATACACAAATATTGACAACCCTATTATGCTATATCTTCCGTTCTTTTTTTTTCTTTTTTTTTGATGTGAGTTTGAGTTTTGATAATTTTTCTGTGTTTTGTTTTTAACTTCATTTTATCAAAAAATTACATTGCTTGCGTTTTTACAACATTTCAAGTCAGATTTCCCTGCACGAAAAGATCTATAATTCCCTTATTTATTGACCTGGTGAAGTTTTTGTATGCATGTTCTTATAGCAAATGGTATTTAATTTCTTTAAAATTTCAAGTTTGTAATGTTACGGTATTCAAGATAATTTTTGAGTTGAGGAAAGTCTCAACTTTAGGTGCTTTGTGAAACACAGACCTGAGCAATAATTGTTCAGTAGGGCTGTGTGTTCATCATTAATATCTATACTCAGGGCTTGGTTATTAACTGGTCAATTGATTGACTGGGTCAGCAACAAATACTGATAAAATACAAAATACTTGCAAAGCATACTGCATTTTTACTGGTTAATTGTGGTAAATAATGTCAATTGGTCATTATTCTTATTTATCTTGATTATAATATTTAGCCAGTATATGATAATTTTAGAAATAGAAAAAGAATAGAAAAATACCTGCTGAAAAGAACTGTAATGTTCCTTATGTTTCTGCTACATTGACTGAATTTAAATCACAATTTAAAAATAAATTTGAAAATTCAAACTGGAATTAATTCCATGTATGAGAGAAATGATAATTTTATAATATTGTTAAATTTTCCTCTGTGATTTTACAATACTTAGTTTGCAAAATTTAGTTTTATGATGTATGCCTTCATTATGTTTTCCACTGGCTTTTACATGAGTTTCCTATCTCTGTTTAATAAGTCTTTGATTTGATGTGAGTGCTAAAAGTAAAAACGCCAAGTTTGAAAACTCATCTACTCTGAAGTGTAAGAAAAACTGTCAGTCATCCACTCTGAAGTGTAATCTCTTCAGTTTGTTTCTTTTTTTTTTTCGAAACGTGTCCGAGCGTTCTGAATAATTATAATTACCAGTATGAAACTTAATTTATAAAATACGTGTATATATAGAGCTTATTTAAGAATGATTATAACTATGACTTTCTATCTGAAATAATCAACGTTCAATTAATTTGAGAATCAAAGATAGAAAACAAACTGAATGTAACTCTCTTACTTAATACTGAACACAAATTTATTCCACTAACCAAAACGAAATTTAAAAAGTCAGCTCAATCTTATGTCTTTATCTTCAACTCTGAGCTTCAACTAAAATAGAATATCTTTAACCCTAAATCATGCCAAGTTATACGACACCAGATGGCGCAATGCTTTCTGCGTGCAGTAGTAACCTTTGTTGAATACTAAACTTATACCTTCAACTGCTTCCCGGCCAACAGGTTCGCCACTTCAAATCTTACATTTCACGAGATTGCGCAATGATATCTGCGTAAGAATGTAGGGAAGTGTTTTGAATGTACTGACCAGGATGCATGGACCAGGACTGATTCACTAATTGAAATAACACTATTCTACATTCCTTTTGGTATATGTATCAATGACTTGATGTATCCTGAACATGATCGTTCTTAGCTCATCATAGAACATCACAATCAGGGTGAGCTAGTCTGATCACCCTGTGTCCCATTTTCCGACGGCAACAGTTTGACATATCATCTGAAACGACTTGCAGCATGCCCATTTAATGGTCCTGTTCCCTGAAACCAAAGGCCATATTTGCGTAATGTATTAATGACTTGAAAAGGATGTTAAAGAAAATAAAATTTTGGAGAATGGCCCTTTTACTTCCATAGTCATTTGTCTTCAGCTCAAATCTCTTACAATTTAAGATAGGCTGATGTTATATGGTACATGTACCAATAACATGGAGATGATGTGCTATTGCTCTGTTTAAAAAAATCCACAACATAATTATCTATATATATAATATATATTTTTTGAATTCCTGTACAATGACTTTCTC
This sequence comes from Solen grandis, assembly GCA_021229015.1. Lineage (NCBI taxonomy): Eukaryota > Metazoa > Mollusca > Bivalvia > Adapedonta > Solenidae > Solen > Solen grandis. The sequence continues at coordinate 14,722,352 of CM037782.1, forward strand.
ACAGTTTCTGCAACTTCACATGAACCCACAGGCTATGTAACTCGTTCATTTTTTATTGTTGAAGGGTAGTAATTTGTTTTAGTTCACTAAAACAAGACATTTCCTCATTATTTGAATAGATGATATTTTCAATTCAAATACTCATCACCATACTTCATAGAAAATGTTTTATAAATATGATATTATACCGACACGGTTCCTGATTTAGTTTTTGAACAGGGTTGCTTGCACACATTCGGGGCTTTAAAGACTACGCAGAGAAATACATATAGTGATAAATTTCATGTTTATTTCAGTACGATTGCGTTATGGAAGTCGAAACTGAATTAAAATGTGTTTATACTCGATGTGTTTAATAAAGAAAGTACGTAGGCGAAAAAGTATAAGCCATAACTGGCTGGAATTTTCAGCAACAGACAACAATATACTGATAACATTTCAACAACTTGCTGATCCATTAGTGCAGTGGGTAAAATAGCTGTTCACCATTCAAACGGCGTCGAAAAGGGGAAAACTATTTTTGAAATATAAGAGACATATATTTTTAGCTCACCTGAGCACAACCTTGCTCATTGTGGTCGCCTTTTGTCCAGCGTCTGTCGTTCGTGCGCCCGTGCGTCCTGCGTCAACAATTTTCTTTAAACAACATCTCCTCCTTAACCACTGGGCAAAATTTGATGAATTTTGCCTGTGATGTTCCTTGTTCAAATGGTTCCGACCCATTGCATATCTGGGTCACAGGAGCTTAAAAAAGATATTTGGTGTGTGGCATTGTCTTATGAAGCTTTAGCATGTTTTTTCAGATCATGACCCTGTGGTCGATATTGGTCCCGCCCCAGAGGTCACTTGATTTTACATAGACTTTCATAAAAAAAAATTTTCTTGTCAGAAACCACAAGGCCTAGAGTTTAGATATTTGGTGTTTAACATGACTTAGTAGACCTCAACCAAGTTTGTTCAAATCTTGGCCTTGGGGTCAAAATTGGCCCCGTCCCAGGGGTCACTTGATTAAATATACACTTATATAGGAAAAACTAGAAAAACCTTCTTGTCAGAAACCACAAAGCCTAGTGGGCCGCAACCAAGTATGTTCAAATCATGGCCCTGGTGTCAAAATTGACCACACCCCATGGGTCACTTTATTTTTATATATAATAGACTTATTAGAGATAGCTTCTACATATTCATATTACCTTATAAACTGTAGGCAAGAGAAATGGGGATATGGCGATATGCTTATTTTTAGCAATCCATTGAGACAAATGATGTGTTAATCGTTCTTTTACGACACTGTTCAACAAGGTAAAAGCAGTTCATAATATTAGGTATATTGGCATCGCTTGAAAATTTTATCCTCGTCGTGTTGTGCACTTCTCCGTGCCTATCTTTACATGATGTAAAAGATTATTATTAATCTAGTCCGCTTCATTACTTTACAATTATGTCTTTTACCAACCGAGGTTTTATCTGTGCTTATTTTGACTTCCCAGAATGAAATGATTAACAGATAACTATTCGTACATTACATAAACGTTCTGCAGTATCCATTACTTTAATCCTCACGCCGCATAGCTTTTAAAAAAACTATTTCTTGTTACAACGTTTGTCCAGTACATGAGGTAGCCTCACGTGCAGAGCACCCACATAGATGCCATAAGTGTGGCTATACCTCGTGGTATATGACGTCTTTTTAGCAAAATTTGCCTCGATTCGAAAAAGAAAACTGATGTAATTTATTTCTTCATCAATTCTAATCGGACATAGCGCATGAGAAGAGGAAAATTGTGCACTACATAAAAGTCATAATGATTCTTTAGTCAAATGTAATTTTTTTTCCAGACATTCGGCGATTTCACGACCCGGAATGTTTTCCCGAATGTTAGGAATCAAAGCGCTCAATGCGCTGAGAGATGTCAGCCGGATTAACAGGAAAAAGGCTGTGATTCTTAATTATTGATACAATAGAGGCAAAAGCCACATGACGCAAAAACTCCACACACTCTCTTACAAATATAGTCGGTAGTAAGACAATCGAATACGCACTCTGTTTTTAGACGGCGATAGCCGTCTTATGCTGAAGAACGAAATCAGGCCTTGCTAATTTGCATATTTTCCACAACAATTTTAACTGTACCTCTCCGCGCTTAGTGCGGATCCATGCAATGCGATTCTGCACTGACGAATACGAGTGGAATATGTTACACATACTTTAAATCATAACCGTAACCGCTTTTAGTGTGTTATTGTTTGTTTTCTTTTGCCATTATTTTGCACTGGAAGCTTCAATTTTAAGCGTGAAAAAAATATCCGTGACAGAACAGCAACCCATCTTACGTACATGAAGATCTACTCCTGTAAAGAGAAAAAGTAGTGCTCCGTATGTATGTAATTGACCTAAAGTAGTCCACACAATATTTTGCATGATGGCGAGTTAGGTTCCTCCCAGGGCATTTCTTAACATTGAAATAGATAGGCAAACATTCTAGTATCTTAAATAATCAAATACCTGGTTAATTTATACATAAACAAAACAACAGATAGAATTCGCTAGCACTAGAGAAAGAGAATGACCTACTTAGGTATGCAGCTCTTTATGAATGAAAGGTTCATGACCTTTACTCCGGATTATTATGTTACAAACAGAAATTCTGTAGCAACAGCGGGTGGAGTTTTTGTCGTCATGTGACTGCTTCAAGAACTTCAGAAACTCTGGGTTTAGAATGTTAATCCCGTCGCCGTCTTTCAGCGCATTGTGCGCTTTGATTTACAAAACAATCCGGAATTAGGGTCATGGACTTCAGAAGTAGGTCATTACCTAGGACGGTCACCTGTTTTATATACACTCTCTACTGTTACTTAAATGTAGAACTTGACAAGGTACTTGTTGCTTTAGATACTTTAATTTTTGTTTCTATTTCAAAGTTAAGAAATGCTCTGGGAGAAACCTAACTCGCTTTCATGTAAAATTACGCGTGAACTACTTAAGGTTAATTACAGACATTCGAAGCGCTAATTCTTTCTTTTTACAGGAGTAGATCTTCAAGTATGTAAAACGGGTTGCTGTTCTGATTTATAAATGTCACGGATACATTTTTCACGCTTAAAATGGATGTTTACAGAGCAAAATAACACGTTTACAAACAACAGCACGTGAATAGCGGTTACGGTTATGAATAAAAGGTCTGCGTAACATATTCCATTCGTATTCGTAAGTGCAGAATCGCATTGCGTGGATCCGCTCTTAGCGCGGAGAGGTACAGTTAAACTTGTCATGGGAAATATGCAAATTAGCAAGGTCAGCGATGCCTGGTAAGCGTTTCTAGCTACTAAAGACGGCAAGCTGCCGTCTTAAAACTGTACATCTGACAAAAGAATCGTTGGGACCTATGTGTAGAGTACAAGTTTTCCACTTCGCATACGCTATATACTAAATTGACAAAGAAATAAAATACGGACTTAGCAGTTTTATTCTGTGAATGGAAGCAAACTTCTATGGAAGAGTTTTTTTTGTTTAAATCTTTCTTTAATTATAAGGAAATCTTGTGAATGGCATACTTAAGTGGCGCCATTATAATTGGAAGTGTAATCTAGTTCTGTATTCAGTTGATTGTTTTCTTCCCTGAAAAAAGATACTGGATGAAATGGGGTTATTAGATACACACCGCATTAACTGTAAGTGGTTCTGTAGTATGTACATTTTCCTCCTAATGGCGCCATTTCTTTCTTAGGGATTGTAGTGTTGTCATGGCTCTATGTTTCTGAGAGAGAGAGAGAGAGAGAGAGAGAGAGAATTTCAGATTGAAAAAACGTGTGTACGGGGGTTTGAATGTTGACTGATCGTTTCAACTGGCTCTTTACATGGTATTTATTGTCCGTGACATACGCCTTTGTTGCAGGATTTGACGTCTATGACGACTGCGGCATCCCTAGACACAGTATCGGGCGGGCACTGGACATCATTGACGAGCCCATGCTAGGGACAGACGAGTGTTACCGAGGAAATAAATCTTGCTACATTGGTAGGTGGTCTTTTATCGGGAGATGTATATGATAGCTATCCCCCCCCCCCACACACACACTTACAACAATGCATCACACCAGTCACTTAATCCTCGTTGCCCTTTCTTCTTCTTTCTTGTTTGTTCAAAAAATCATTTATAAAATGATATAAGTTGGCCCAAGGGAACCTAATAATTACAACGTCCGCAAAATCGCGTGTTCAGTCCCCGTCCGCGACATGCAAAAATGTTACTCGTTAGACTTTACGCGTAAGTCGCAATCTTGAGTAGCTGAAATTCATAAGCAGACATTAGCAATTTTAACTGTATCCGTGCAATGCGAATATGCAGGGAAACGTAGTTGTGCTTATAAGTTTTTAGACGGCGATTAGCCGTCTTATGCTGAAGAACGAAATCAGGCCTTGCTTATTTGCATATTTTTCACAACAATTTTAACTGTACCTCTCCGCGCTTAGTGTGGATCCATGCAATGCGATTCTGCACTAACGAATACGAGTGGAATATGTTACACAGACGTTTAAATCATAACCGTAACCGCTTTTAGTGTGTTATTGTTTGTTAACATGTTTTCTTTTGCCATTATTTTGAATTGGAAGCATCAATTTTAAGCGTGAAAAAAATA
>CM037782.1:14727092-14777092 GCA_021229015.1 Solen grandis
TTTCACTGCAGCTGCACTAAAAGTTTGGGTGATTGCATGCAGCAGGATATGATGTGACACTGGTGAGAGTTTAATATGGCATTTCACAAAGCAGAGTTAGAGTGAAAAAATCATGTATGTGTACAACATTTACTGGAAGACCAATATGTGATACCATACAGGAAGCATGCACAACAGGAAGGACACAGAAAAGCAGAAAAAGGTGGGTAAACAAAACAAACACATTACCCCAACACTGATAAGGCAACTTTTGTTGAAGGTCTGGGAAATAAAAATGGTTGCTATACACTCAGAACATTGACATATATAGCTACAAGGGGGATATAATTAGGGGAATAGATGTCAAAAGCATAATAAAAACACATTTCAACTGTCAAAAATATTTAATAAAACCTGTCTGCAAGCAGCAAGTCCTAAAAAATTATAGAATAAAGTTACTGATCTCAGGCTACAGCTAAATAAAAAACATTGATAAAATTACTGAAGACTGAATGATGGCTGTTCAAGACTTTACTACATGAAAACAATCAGGTCCCCATCCTGTGGGATCAGTAATTTAAATTACAGTCTGATCAGGTTTTACCTTAGCTCAATCATCGAGATGTTAAATGAACAGGCCTTATCCTTATATCTCTGTATCATACAATATGCAGCAAGCCAAACTATGTATTTCAAAATTACAGATTTGAACAATTATTACACCAGTGTCAGGCTCATTTCAATCAATACTTTTAAAGTTAAAAAAAAGCTTTTATTATTCATCGTTTACTTGTTTTCTAAATGGATTTTTTTCTTTTACATAGATTGAGAAATAAGTTCATAACAACCAACATAAATACTCCTCAGTGGTTCCTGGGTTGAACCAGTACTTTGCAGCTTGGAAGGACATAAAAGTTTCTCCCCCAACAGGGTTCAGACCTGCAACCTTTATATTCACTGTCAAGTACCATGGTGCCCTCCAATAACCCTTGACCTCATATATTTGACATCTTGGTAAACAGATGAGACCCAGATCAGATCATTCCAACCTTGAGTCATCTGATCAAGCCTTCCTCTGTTTGCTCCTTCAATATTGCAGCTCAGTTTCTTCAGAATATGTTTAGCAAAGACATTTTCATTGTTTCCAATTCAAATTCAAGTTCTGTCAATAAGTGTTAAATCTGTACATGAATAGTCCTGAGACAAAGGATTAATGTTTTTTGGGTTTTTTTCAAGCTATGATAGAAAAAAAAGATACCCCAGTAATCATGCATACTCTAGTGTCAATAATAAATTGCCACAAAAAAATATGTATAATACAGATTTTCACCAAAATTATATGTGACAACATTCAGTATACCTTTCTTCTTTTAGTTTCCAGTGCATGCTTTGTCATCAACAACAAAATCTGTTAGTATCATTACAGGAAAAAAATCATTCATGGCCAATATTTCAGTATAGCACTATAATTTAGTAAATCATAAATTTTAAGTTATTCTATTTATTTTTATTTCATGTATTCTAGAATTTGTCAAGTACTTCCAGCTAGCTGTATAATGATATTATCTGAAGTACTTCCAGCTAGCTGTATAATGATATTATCTGAAGTACTTCCAGCTAGCTGTATAATGATATTATCTGAAGTATAAGAAGAAGCATACCAGGACTTGTACTTTGTCAGGCAATTGGATGCATGGTAATTGGTAGTGTTTAACTTGAATCACTTTAAATTAAACAATCAGGTGAACTAATCACAAAAGGTCTGAACTAATCAGACAGATAGTAACAATAGACTGTGTGTCTTAATATCATTCAAGACTTGTTTAAAGAAAGGGATGGTTTGTTACACTCTGTGAAAACATTGTACAATTCACTGTAAAGGTCAGTTAATAATTCGGATAATTATAGGAAAATCTAGTTAACATAATATTAAAAAATTTAATATAGGACAAAATTCCGGAAACAATAGGGTGAAAAAGTTTCATGTAAAATAATAGTCAGTCAATATTACAGGGCAAAACTGTTTCAAGCAAGACAAAAATCAGTTTATCATATAGGATGAATAGGTTCCCAGAATAATAGCTAGTGAAGTACAAGGAAACATTGCAAGTAAGATCACAACCAGTCATCATTATGATGCAAGAATAGCCAGTCCATATCATGTCGCAAAAAGTATGAAGTCATATGAAAGCAAGTCAAATTAGGTCTGAGTAAAGGTGAGACTTGTGTAGCAGGGATCATTACCTGTTTGAGCTCGAAGACCCTGTCCATGATGTCTCCCATCAGGTCTATGGCCAGCTTCATCTTGATCTTGTTCTGCAGACACGCGGTCACCTGTCTCAGACACAGCTGTAGTAACAGTGTCCGTGAGTCTGTAACAGAAGTATCCAAGTGGTGTTACTGTAGAGCTTAGATACTGACTTACTGGCTCATATCAAAACTGAGATCATGTTAAGTTCAAGTCACTCTAATCAAACCTTTCTAAAATGGAGGGAGGGTCCCTGAAGTTGGAATGGCCAGCCAGACTGCATCTTGGGGTATCTCTATAAAACAGAGATGCTTCCAAGCAAAGCAATTAAATGATGTCAGTAACCACTATCAAACAAAGTAGCATTTCAGCTGGCTAAGTCTAAGAACTGCAAACTTCTTATCAATGCTAAAATTAGAAACACTTACCTTTGTAAGAAAACCTTTTGTGTGAATGAGAAAAGGAATATATAAATTTACCATCATGGGTGAAGAGTTTGGTAGCCACGGTTTTGCGCAGGAGTTCCAACTTGACACCAGTGATGTCCTCATGCAGATGATGAATATCGGGCATGTCACGTAGACAGATGTCAACAAGCTCACATACATCCCGTTCCGTCATCACTTGGAGAAGTGGAGAGTACACCATATGCAGATGACTGATCAGCGTTTTCTGGATAAAAACAACAACAACAAAATAATGGCAGTAAATTACAATTCATAAGGCATTACACCACAATGTTTCATTATTATAATGATATATGCTGTAATAATGTGGTATCAATGACCCCATCTCAAGCTCAGAGTATATCATTCAAGACTTACAAGTGTATATAATTATATATCACTAGTATATATTTACTAATAGCTGAACCTATTTAGTCAAAAGAAAAAAAGATATACATGTATCTTATAGAATGTAACTTCTGCTTTGCCTTCTCGATATATGCTCCCTTTATCTTGTGTAATGGCTGTATGGTTTGAATATTCTATTTTGTGAAGGTTCACCCAAGGATCATCCCTGCCAAGTTTAATCAAATTCTGTTCAGCGGTTTCAGAGGAGATGTCATTTAAAGCAAATTGTTGACGATGGACAACACATGAAGACGCAAAACAGACACAGGGTGATCCTAATAGCTCACCATGAGCATGCTTTGCTCAGGTGAGCTAAAAACCAGCTGCATCTGCTTTAAAATAAGCCAATTAATCTAGGTAAGTCAGGGTTTAAATCCAGGACCTCAATCTTACCTGATGGGTCTTCACAGAGTCTATGGAGGATTTGGAGGCCAGGAGATCTCCCATGCTGTGGAAGAGCTTCTTAATATTGGACTGGAACTCTGTTGCATCACCAGAACCTCTGCTGAACACACTGAAAGCCAGGGAACCAGTCTGATGTACCAGTCCATTTACAATAATTCGGAGTGAGATTTTTCGTTTTGACGGCATTATTCGAATAAATGTCACGGTCCCGTCAAGTTTTCCTATATATCTCATTTAAAATAAATGTAATAATTTGTTTCACAATTACTCAGATAAATGCGGCAATTCCAACTTTATTACAGACCCAACAAGCAATCAAGTTCTTGATCAATGACACAATAGTTCGGACGCTGTGTCACCGTAATTTACACGCGTGGGTATTTTTCACCCCTATGTTGATTGCCGGTCATTTCAATTAAAATTATGCAAACCGTTGAGAATCATATGTTGACACGTGTCACTTGATTGTCAAGAGTGTTAACAAACAAACAGAGTGAATTTTTATTTAACTATAAATATCAGTGAGTGTTCGATCCTCACTTTACTTTTGTCGTATGCTCTGCAAGAGTAATATCACCCTATCATTAACAAAGATTCATAGATTACAGATATATTTGTAAGTTACCATTTATTATACTGAGTAATTCAGTGAAGGGCCCAGGTCAGCTGGGAGGATAGCTGAATAGAGATAGGTAATTTTCAATATCCAAGTAATTCAGTGAAGGGCCCAGCCTTAAAAATAAGGCTTGTAAATAATTGTTTATTGTTGACTACGTTGTGCTTTAATATGTGATTTATGATTATCACGACGTGTATTTCTTACAAATACACAAAATGTCCACCAGTAGATAAACACGGTAATTCGGATGACATGATTTTTCTAACATTTCAGTCAGTCCGCGGACCATTTGAATTATCGTAAATGGACTGTATATCAGATGTATGCACTTGCAACCACCGCACTCTCTCATACTTTCAAGTTGTTTAAAAACCTTCCAGGTAACAGATGTTTTGATTAATACCATATGATAAGACATAACAAAATTATAAATTATGTATGTTATTTAATTAAGATAACTCTTAAATGAGGCTGCGGAAAGTAAATAATGTGGAAACTGGCATTTTTCAATACTTCATGGGTCATAACTCCTGATTTGCTATTATCGAACATGGCTGAAAGATTATAGTTCTTAACACTGTTACCAAATTTGAAGTCGATTGCTTTTGAAATGATGTTGCTAGATAGTATACAAACTTATTGCAAATTTAATATGTACATTCAAAAATCCTAAAAGCTAACTAAATTAGTGTTGCTTTGAACACTTGTGTCAACTGTTTTCCAGCAGTAGTAAGGGAAAGGGTGAGCTTAAATATGGTAAAAAAAAGAGCAAGATTTAGAACAATGTATTACGCCTCTACTCCTCATATGGTAGCTATGATCAAAGTTTGGAATGCATTCACCATATAGAACTTAAGTTATGCTCTGCACAAAACTATTTTACAAAATGATCCAAGGGTTAAGTAAAAGATTATACATGTATGAGGTAGGTTTATGCTGGTATCCATGTTCCAAGTTTGGAGTGAATCTATCATAAAGTATTTAATTTATGCTCCATACATTGTTTTCACAAAATTAACAACTGGGGATAATTCAAGAATTAGAAAAGCTAAAGCTACAGTTCCACAGCATTGCACGTCTACATCTCATAAGGTGTTTATTTCAGAGGGAATCAATCATATTGTATTGAAGTTCTACACTAGACAATTTTTATTACAAAATCAACTAAAGAGGCTTATTAACCATGGGGGCCATGGTGGCCCTGGATTCGCTCACTAAGAAACATACCATTATTGCTGCACTGCTTAAGAAATAAAGATGTTAGAGTGAAAAAACAGCAAATAATAGCCCAATATCACCATGATTGAACTCCACCGTGATATTGTTGACATTATCATTGTGAATCTAGCAATTTTTAATAATTCAAGGCCCAAAATGCCTGACTGAATTGGCCAATAACAGCAATAACTAAATTTTGCCTAGAAAAAAAATAAGCCCATAAACATTGTCATGAAAGTGAAATCTGACATTTTTATGCTTCAAAGGCCATAACTCCTGGCATAATCTGCCAATATCAACACCATCAAATTTTGTTGAGAAATAATGGCTATAAACATTGCCATGAAGTTTGAAGATGACCATTGCTTTTGAAATGAAAAGTTTAAATGTAAATAAAGTTCAAATATTAAAAGGGCCATATCTCCTGACTTAATTGGCTTATATCAGCTAGATTCAAACTTGGCCAAGAGAATATAGCATTGTCATGAATTTTGAAGACAATTTCTCAAGAAATAAAGATGCTAGAGTGTAAACAAAGTAAAATCTGACATTTTACTATATTAAAGGGGCCATATCTCCAGACCTTATTGGCTGATATCAGTCATAATTGAACTTGACCAATAGATTATGACTAAAAATATTATCATGAAGTTTGAAGATGATTGCTAAAGATGAGGATTCTAGAGGGTAAACAAATTTATTGAGCGCATGTGCTTAGGTGAGCCAAAAAAAACAACTAGACAAGCACTGCACTTCCACACCCCACACATTATTTGCATGTTTATTGATTTTAACTTCCTAGCTACAGTATTTCAGTCATTTGGAGACAATGTCTACTTGAGACAGGTATAGTGCTGCCACACTGCAATATTCCGATTGTAGACATGTGGCATGATATTACACCAAGTCACATTATCACAACAACAGGCCAACCAGTCCCAGAACTATCCTATATGCTGAGCGCCAAGCAAGGGAGCCATACCAGTACCAATTTTCACGAATTTGGTATTTTGCAGCTGAGGATCAAACCCACGACCTCTCGATGCTCTAACCGCTGGGACTGGTGTTTCAAGTTTGGAGTAAATCTATTATTTAACAAGTATTACATGGCACTGAAGGCAATATGTAAGTTTATTGACTGGTCAGTTACACTGAGGAAAGTATTTGGAATGAAGCTTGAATTGCAAATCAGTATACCATCATACGGACCAGATAAAGTCATAATGAATTAAAATGAATTATGCAAATGAGATATAATATATAGTATTGATGATATGCTTTGATAATTAAATAGAAGAGGGCCAAGATGGCCCTAAATTGCTCACCTAAATTTGGATTATTGCAGAAAGGCTGGAACCATGAGAGGATATATATAATATATAGAGAATATATATAAATTCGGAATTAGCCTTAAATATGGTGAAAAGTTTTGGAAGAGAAGTTTTTTCAAGAATTCCCTATATAGTTCTATATAAAAATCTGGGTGTGGTCCCGGGAGTGTCCTCATGAAAACCCTGATGCATATATTTGTTGATAGTGTTGAGGCACCAGAAGTTGATGCTATGTACCAATTATCAAATCTGTAGGTTTGTATGTTTCTGAGAAAACGCATTTTGAAGTTATGCTTTCTGGTTGCAATGGCAACCAAAGTTCTTCATGCAGTTCAAGAAATTCGAAATTAGCCTAAGGCTAACATAAGTATCATTTTACTTAAATATGGTGAAAAGTTTTGGAAGAGAAGTTTTTTCAAGAATTCCCTATATAGTTCTATATAAAAATCTGGGTGTGGCCATGAGTGTGGCCCATTGTGGACCTAGGGACAAAAATTTTGCACTGATGTTGAGGCAACAAGTGCTGATGCCATGTACCAAATATCAAATCTGTAGGTCTTTATATTTCTGAGAAAAAGCATTTTCAAAGATTTTCCCTTCTGATTGCCATGGCAACCAGAGTTTTTCATGGAATTTAAAAAAGTTAGGAATTTGCATTAGGCTATCATAGGTATCATTTTGGTAAAATTTGATGAAAATCCATATGGTAGTTTCAGAGGAGACGATTGTTGAAATTGTTGACGCACAACACAAGTTATGTTTTCTGGTTGTCATGGCAACCAAAGTTCTTCATGAAACTCAATAAAAATTAGGAATTAGCCTCAGGCTTACATAAGTATCATTTTAGTGAAATTTGGTGAAAATCCAAAGAGTGGTTTTGGAAAAGAAGATATTTCAAGAATTCCCTACATGGTTCTATACAAAAATCCGGGTGTGGTCCTTGGGCATGGCCCACTGTGACCCCAGGGGCACAAAGTCTGCACTGATGTTGAGGTAACATGAGTTGATGCTATGTACCAAATATCAAATCTGTAGGTCTATATATTTCTGAGAAAAGGCATTTTAAAGATTTTATCTTCCGGTTGCCATGGCAACCTGAGTTTTTTATGGAATTTAAAAAAATTAGGAATTTGCAATAGGATATTATAAGTATCATTCTGGCAAAATTTGATAAAAATCCATCAGGTAGTTTCAGTGGAGAAGATTGTTGAAATTGTTAACAGACGACGCACAACGCACAACAGACGACGGACTATCAAGTGATCACAAAAGCTCACCCTGAGCTTTGCTCAAGTAAGCTAAAACAACAAGAACTGTCACAGTCAGTGACATATGCCCCCAAAGAGTTGCTTTGACACAGAACTGTTTTGTCATTTTAGCAGATTTTAGCACATACTTGATGTACACTAGACTTGGGTGTTCCTTGGAAAACGTGTGTCCCCTACCCAAAAGCTCTATCAACAAAGGGGAGTAACTCAAAATATATTGAAGTTAAGAGTTATGGGTCTTGTAATCTGCACTTTCTTTCATATGTTCTGTCTGTATATAAAGTTACATGCCAGTGGATGCAAATGTCCATCCATCCATGACAGAGTTAGTATCCGGAAACCCAAAAATACCCCTATTTTATGACCCTTGATTGTTTACTGTGACCTTGACCTTTGAGTTACAACCAGGATCTTTCACTTGACACATCATATTCTTGAGGAGATCACTGATACCAAGTTATATAAATATCCATCCATCCAGGACAGAGTTAATGTCTGGAAACTGAAAAATAATTAATGTCCGGAAACTGAAATAATTTGATGTCATTGGTCTGCGATTGTGACCTTGACCTTTGAGTAACAAACCTGAATCTTTCGCACGACACTCTGTCTTCTTTAGGAGATCATTGATGCAAAAATACATCAAAATGCATGCATGCAAGACAAAGTTAGTGTCAGGAAACGAATTGCTTTGATGGACAGATGGACTGACGGGACACACACACGGACGGATGGTTGATTTTATTATGTCTCCAAAGCTATGGCTATAAATACATAGGATAATTCAAAAATGAGATGAGCTAGAGCTAGGGTTCTTGTGTACTGCACTTCTACACCTCATAAGGTAGCTATGTTCAAATTTAGAAGTGATTCCGTGCAAAAGTCTCAGGTTAAGAAAATGCGACAACAAAGTGATCCTTATGTGCCTGACATACTAATTATTACTGCAGAATACATCATGAGTCACTATTTAAAGCCCTTTCAAATTCACTGTTCCTTGAATATGAGCATATTTGTATACTGCCTATCTCTTCTCTCTGTCCCAAAACAAATCAATACTCCTAACAATACAATGCACTAGATTTTCCTATGTTCAAAATAGACTGAACCCTGCAGATTTGCAATATTGTACCCCGTCATAACCCTATATATGAATGCATTATCTTATCTAACCTCAATGGAGAGCTAATCAAGCAAAGAGCTAAGCAAACATATCAAAAACTGATCAGCTGGCATGAGTCCTGCTTTATATCTTCAAATTTTAGTAGAGTTAAAATAGCAATCACTTTACAGTAAGATATTCTATTTTATGTAATACTCAACTACAGATAATCTAGATCAGTCTGAAGGTATACCTAAGTATGACCTGGTATAATAGTAGTATTTTTCTTATCTGAAAAGTAGCAACAGTTTAAAACCTGATCAGCCAGCAAAACTGTCTCAGGTTACTCTGGATTCATAAAAGCTAATGTGTTGTGTGGTGACAGTGTGACATTTCTATTCATGATAGAAATAACCTGGAGACACAAAAGGAGAGGGTGGGAAATAACCTGGAGACACAAAAGGAGAGGGTGGAGATTTTGACAAGATGCCAAATGCAAAGTATGTCAAGGTAATCCAATATCAGCTATCCAGGGGCCTGCACAAAACCAGATACACATACAGCCCAGATACTGTCGCTAACAACACCAGCTTTGTAACACCACGTTGCATTCCATCACTGGCCAGTAATTTTAGTAACACAAAATTTCCCGTAACTCAATGAATATTCTCAAGGAAAATAATAATATTGTCAGTTGCTAAACTCAAAGATAATGGTGGAACATCAAAATTTGGAGAGAAAATCGAGGAGTGTTTTTTTGAAGGTATTTATATTGTAGATCTTAATACTGAAGTTTATAGCTGGTGAAATAGCATCCAACAAAGGATTGCAGAATTTTATGAAAATCTAACTTCAAGATGCATATCAATTATTGTTAACTATTTGTTGTGTTATTGAATCATATGTTATATTGTGAAGAGAATTAAATTCCTTGATAAGATCAATATTACAAAAATAGGACTATTATTTAATCTGCATTCATGATGAAAAATAATGAAGATGATGAAGGAAGTGTGGAGTATTTTCCAAAAAAAAAAAGAAAACTCAATCTAGGAATGGGGATAGGTTTTCATTTTCCATATGTGTTTCTGTAGTTATTGGTTATGGTTTGTTTGTTTTTTCATGAGAAAGAGGGAGAGGGGGTGGGAGTAGGTGGTGGAAGAGAGAAAAAAATTAAAATGGGATTCCCAAAAAATTTAAATTTGCAAAAAGAGCAGACCCAGATCAGACAGCTTCTTTAATATTCTTTACAGTCTGCACAGCTATGAAAAATCTACAATTCTTATACCATTTGAAGTTAAGCAAATAAATATTCATCAAGATATGAACTGGTACATGAATATTCATGAAGTAAAGGGTTAAATCAAACATATGATCTTATCCTCATGCATAATTAATCTATATAACCCTTAGACATCTGAATAAGCAAGAGTGAACAATACAACAGACTGAAAATGGTTCAAGTTTGGGGGGGGGGGTTATTAGGTTTTATAAAATAAATATAATAGGCTTCAGTTGGAAGGTAAAGGTACAATATCAGTATAACTTTTTCAGGCTGGTCTTGTTTTATAATCTTGCAAGATGTCTTGTGTTGTCGATGAACTGTTACATGGGCACGATTTATTTTGCAGAGTTGTATCATTAGGGTGCTGCTAGAGCCAGGAAGATGGAGGAATTTGTTACCAAGTGGTTAAACAATAAATTAAATGAATTTGGATTCAGTGAGGCAGCCATTAAAGAGAGAATATGTTCATGAACAGAAGTTCTAAGCAAGGAATATTTCCAACAAGCAAATCCTTGGCAAAGATCATATTGAGAAATTCTTTGTAGGAAGCCAACGAGAGGGTACTGGGATATCATGTGTTAGTGATCTAGATATCATGCAAGTCAATACTGCTGTGAAATGTCATGAAACCATTCCTCAAAATCTAAATGAAAGGCATGTTCACTTTCACATGGAGACAGAAAACACCCCAAATGGATACTGTTATCTATGCCTGCTTGACAACTTGGGTTCTGTAGATGAGGTAGACTTTGCTCTGGATGGACCTTATTTATCAAGTGCAAAATATCTGTCAAAAAATGAAGATGCTTTTTATAAGGCAAATGGATACATTGGTAAAAATACTATTTACCTTGACAGCCAAGGTCCATCAATACCCAAGTATGTTGAAAAACCAATTTTGATAAAAATTTTGTGTAAATGGACAGGTATCAAATCAGTCTTTCAACAGAAAATGGACTTTGTAAAAGCCTTAATCTGCAACTGCCCTCTGATTATAAAGGCATGGTCCACTAGAGAACGCAAGTATGACTGGCCTAGCAAAGAAACCATTGACCTTGCAGCTTCACAACAAGCCCATGTTGTCCCTACTGGAAAATCTGGAAGTGAAAACCAAGACTATCAGTGGAGAATCTGCTTCACCTTATCAGAGATTATCTTGATCCAATCCTTCAACAACACACAGACAAAGGTCTATGTGCTTTTGAAACTGATTGCCAAGCACTTCCTGCACCCTGAATGTCCTTTTATTACATCCTATGTCATGAAAAATGTCATACTATGGCAAGCTGAAAGCATGCCAGCATCTGCCTTCCAGCCAAGCACATTACTGGAAAGACTCAGGGATTGCCTGACATTCCTGAAAGAATGTGTAGGGAACAAGCAGCTGCCATGCTATATGATTCCTGACAGAAATCTGTTCTGTGGAAAATGTGAACCAACCATGTGTGACAAAGTGAAATCAAAACTGAGTAATCTTCTTGAACATGGTATATCACTTACTAAAGGTATTGCAGATGCTTTCACTACAGGTGATTATGAAAAATTTGAGTTCAACATTAGAATGTGTTTAGCTGCAGAAAATGTTCAATGTAAATGGCAAAGAATGAAAAATGATGAAGAATTAGTAGATTATTTCATGAAAATGTTTTATGGATCAAGCATCGTTAATAACATTTACAATTTTAGAGAATTTACAATACCTTATTTTAAAAAATATACTCAGTTATTCACCTGATGTCCCTCTAGAGCTGACAGACTATCCCAATGAAAATGATTAAAAAAAAAAAAAAGTGACCAATCAAATGATAAAGAGCAAGACAACAGAAAAAAATTTGCAAGGTCAGCATGTCAATATCCTGACAACAAATGACGAAGAACCTGATATCACTGATCCCATACAGGAACAGATGGAGACTAAAGTTGACAGCAACAGTCAAAAGGCTACAATTACACAACAAGGAGATATTATTAAAAATAAAAAGAGACATAAAGAAAGAAAAATGCTTACCAGTACAATTATTCCAATTAAATTTAATAACTTTAAACAAGAAGACAACAAAAAAGTGCATGTAAAAAGGAACAAAACTTCAAACATTAAATTGGAACTGATTGTAAGAAAAAAGGGTCTTTATTCCAAATCACAATTTTGGAGAAAAGTCAGAGATACACCATTATCAGAGAGGAGTGTTAAATCTAGAAGTAATAAAAACAAAAGAAAGCATACAACACGACGGGAAAGAAGAGAATCAGAGAGCAGAACAAGATGGACAATTCATATAAATAATAGCAGGGACACATATGATATACTAACAGAAGCTATTGACTTCATTCTTAATTTTTTGTTCTGTTACATCAGTTTATGCTGCATAAAAAAATTCCTGCCAGATTTGGTTCGGGCAGTAATGTAAAAAATTATTGGCTGTCATTTTATCCACAATGTCCAAATATGGATACATGGAAACCTCCACATCAACTCTGATATTTGAGGTCATACAGTGAATTCTTGATATAAATAAGCTACTTGTTCCCAGAAAAATGTTGTTGTACTGAATATGTCGATATAATGAATTTCATCAATTGAAACTCAAAATAGTGTTACTTTAGAATGAAATGATACAAGTTCGTTTAAACTGTTTACCAAAGTCCTTCATTTTGTCCACAATAAGTAATTAATGTATATATTAATAATGTTATGAACCTTTTTCGTTTTGTTCACTGTTATCAACATTTGTATACAGTTACAAGGAATAACTTAAACATGTTACATTAATGCTCTGGCCTTCTTGTTCAAAGTATACAATTACGCTTCTGATGAAGAAGCTTTGCCTTCTGCATTGCCACTGTTTTCTCCATGTCATCATGTACACCGTGGGAACAACGAACATTACAACAGGGGAGGTAACCATTTTTAAAAAAAAAAAAAAAAAAGTATTACTACTTTAAGTATACAGATACTCCTTGAGGAAATCATTTATTTCAATTTACATGTAATAAAATTCAAACAAAACTTCAATTGTCCTTCTGTTTTTCAAAGGTTTGTCAGTCTTACACAACATAAACAATGCCTTCAACAAGCAAAGATCAAACTATTTCACGTCTATTAACCCTTTCCCCCATATATACTCATTTTGACACCCTCAATAGGTATCACATAAAGCCTGATCTGCAGAAAACCACAGTTAAACTTAACCAAATTTAATTACAAAATCCTCATTTCCAGACCACTGAGGAGCAGCGAACAGCATAAAACCTGATCAGCCTGCGAGTTACTCGCAGGCTGATCTGGTTTTATGCTGTTCGCATAGGTCTTTTCATGGTGTTCTCTATGAGGGAAAGGGTTAATGAGAAATTTCAACACATTTAAAAACCTCCGGCCATTTGAGATCGGCTGGTGTCAATGTCTGTGTATGAAAACTATAACACTATTAGTGACCATTGGTCGCAGATTAAGAGTGTTGTAGTTGGAAAGCGAATTTGTCATTATAATGGATTAAAATTATGTTGATTGCCGTTTGTCCCCAGGTTTTTAGTGTCAATGTATAACCAATGTACCAAATATTTCAGCATAACGGATAGTTCACTGTACATATATATGTGTAATAGTATTTATGTGACCACAGATGTGTGAGATACTCATAATGTATAACTGTATATAAAAACTGTATTTGTAAATACGTCATACAACATACATACAATATAGTATACAAATGTGTATGTTGTACTTTTTAATCCTATGTGAACTGTGTATAAAACATAGTATAGATATAAATTATATATTTAATGATATGAAAGCACATTCATCATGTTTTTGTTTGATAAAATAAAATGTGACAATAAGTACTGCCTTGTGTATTGTTTCCTCTTCAACTTCTGTGACCAAATCTACCATATTCACATCTTTGTGAGATTTTATCCACAGAGTTCAAATTCTTGTGATTAATTATCTACCATATCAAATGTTTTTAATGTTTATAATCAACTAAATTTCAAAACTATATTATATATTTATATATACACGATTCCATTTTTCACCTTAAAAGTATCATTATTAAAGGGTCGTAACAGCAGTCTCTCCTATTTGAAAAACATTCCCAACAGTATGGCCAAAATGTACACACAATTCTAAACAGGAATTTTGTTTCTATAATCTTACATGGAGTCACACCAAGACACAACCTCACAGAATATGATAACAGACTCATTACAGGCTGACTTGAATGAAACATCAAGATGATATCCTAAATGATTTGCAAGAGTTTCAAGTTAAAAATCATACTTAGACTGCTCTAAGTCTGTAATACCTAACATGGTAATCAATCAATCAATTCTATCTATCTGGCTTTATATACAAAACAAACCAAAACCAGCTACATTAGAAACAACTCTGTCAAAATGTACAACATTATAATCACTTAATCATTTGAAATATTAAGAAACAAAATTCAGTTTTGAATTTGTGCTCCAATACAATGATTTTAAGGGGAGGAATCTCAACATTCAACTATGAATAACATTGCATCAATTATCATGAAATTAACTCTTTTGTCAAGATTAAATGGCAACTAGTTTTTTTGTTGTTGTTTTTTTTCAACTCACCACTTACACGCACAACACTCAAAGGATGTACATGCACACACAAACACTAGAGCTTTTTTGTGTTTCTCCACTTACTCTTTCCGTTGAAGCTCCCTAGACTGCACAATAAACTTGAAAATGTAATCCATAGCCTGAAACAGACATCAAGGGTTCATCAGTCCTCCTGTACCATACTGAACAAGGTCTACCTTATTATAAAACTATAGCAGTACTTGAAACTTCTCACAAAACTTGGAACATCCCGTTTATATGACAGGATGAACCTGAATTAATGTCAGCAACATTTACCATCTTAGTACTATAACTGCAACGGGGTGCATTATCACCTAACATAAACTGATACAGGTGATTTTCACAGAAAATTAAAACAAACAGAGTGTCACTCAGCAAGAAAAGTTCTAAGACAGATTGGTCTAGTGTTAGAGGATGGGCTGACAAGGATAGGTGTGGTTTGTGCAATCAACAGTGAGATACAACCATGAGGCAGCATTAAATATGTCTTAAATAAAATAAGTCCCAAAAACTGATTTTTTATTGGCAAGACATTAAAACAATGGCTATGTAAGCACAGCTTACATCCCTTGAAAAACAGCCTGAGCACAATCAAGAAAATATATTAAACCCTTTCCCTCATAGAGGAAACCATGAAAAGACCTATGCGAACAGCATAAAACCAGATCAGCCTGCAAGTAACTCGCAGGCTGATCAGGTTTTATGCTGTTCGCTGCTCCTCAGTGGTCTGGAAATGAGGATTTTGTAATTAAATTTGGTAAGGTTTAACTGTGGTTTTCTGCAGATCAGGCTTTATGTGGTACCTACTGAGTGCGTCAAAATGAGTCTATATGAGGGAAAGGGTTAAAGTGAGACTACTCCTAATTCCATATTTAAGCACCATAGACACACAATACCACATGCATTATACAAAATAGTTTTACCTTCCTAACACAAATGTATAGATCAAATATTTACCTTGGCAGTTATACACCAATAACTTTGAAGACAAAAATCACAACAAAAAAAGACTCTGAATTCATTTTTTGGCCTTATTTTTGCAACAAAAGATCTATGAATGCTACAGGGGAAATCTGTGTCCTCTCCCCTGGGCCCCTGCACATACCTGGAAGCTCTGTACCAGCTGGAAGTTGGCTCGCTGCTCACACATGGCCAGGTCAATCATCTCGCAGAAACACTCACACATTGGTCTGTCATGGAAATATGAAAGGACCATTATATATGTTATGTGTCATAGGGGAGATAACAGGTCAAAAGAGGAAGTTACCATGGTAACTGCTAGCAGGTTATTACTTATCATGATTACTGGTTACCAAAATGACAGATTAATTAAACTTAGAATTAATATCACTCCTAATAAAACATAAAAATTAATATCCTTCCAAAGTGAAGGGGCAGGCCAATATGGCCGGTCATGTGATCAGGTAGCTATCTGCCATAACAGTTGTGAAATCAAAATGGATCTTTCAAGAAGTACTTGTTCAGACTGTCAAATTTAAGATAGATTCAATAAAAGGCCTTAACTTAAAAATACCTACAGCAATGAGGCTAACAAAGAAAGTATCCAATTTAAAAAATATGAGTCAGCCTTTTGTAATGACAAAGTAGGAATCATAAGAGAGAAAAGATAACCTCCAGATACTACATACCTCTACCAAAAATTGAAAATTAAATCCAATATAAATAAAAGATGAAAGTGGAAAATTAATGTTCATCTTTCTTTCTGTGATTTACTGTCAACTTTTTCTTGTATTTCAGTGACAAGTAATATTAATGGCCTTTAAAATTTTACAAAAAGACATACTTGTGAACAAGTGTTGCTGAGAAAATATCCGTAATGTAGGCTTCCAGGACAGGCTTAAACGTCTCAAACCTGGCATGGTGGATAAGTGTGAAGATATTCACCTGTAAATACAAATGTAAAACTCTTGTTACATTTATTAAATCAATATAACATATTCATCTGATTAAATCAAAATTAAAGAACAAACTTCACTTGCAATTACAAATACTCATTTTCACCTGTCAGTACAAATATTCATCTGTCAATTAAACTAATAACCATAATTAATATATTAACTCAGTTAATTATCATAAAAATTAATTTATTAAACTGATACTTGAATAACAACACATGAAAAATATCCACATGCACATTTAATTCTGCACAAATTAAAATATATTTATTTTACGTCGATTGGGAAACAAATTTTTACAACTGAAACAAATCCCTTTCATCAGTTCCAGGGTTGCACCAGTACTTTGCACCTGGGAAGGTCGTGAAGAATCCTTGCCTCCAACGGGGTTTGAACCCACAACCTTCTGATCAATAATCGGATACATTACCATTGCACCACGGTGCCCCTCTGCACAAATTGCTCAAAGATATTTTGAAGTGAAACTACTAACAAGAGTCAGCAACATGCAGATACCCTATAGAGAGGGCCACTCACCAGAGCCTGGAAGATCTTGAAGGAGAGGTTCTCCGTGTCCTGCTCCTCGATAAACAGTTCAAACAGGGCATCCAGAATGTCATGCAGGAACTGTGGGGAGGCAGAATGTCTCACTAGTTATGTTCACAACATGTAGTGCATATATTTTAAAATATATTCATTTTGAAAATTAAATTCATATATCTGCAATTTATATTTTGTAATATACATCATTATCATCATCTTCTTCATCATCCACACTTACATCATCATCAAACATGTTAATTTCCTGATACATTCCTGTAACTTTCCGAATAACTTTTTAATTTTGAAACCTCATGAAATTGTGATTCTAAAACAAGAATTATCAACGTAGATGATGAATACCCCCAGATACCACTTTGTCACTGGTATATTTACCACGTCAGACAGTCTTGAGAAATATAACAAAGGGCCATAACTCATCCAAAATCAAGTGAATCATGATAAGCAAACAATATGCACAACTAGGCTTGGTACTTATCAGTCTTGTAAATTTCTATCAAATTCCAACCAAAGGAAGCTTGGAAATAGGACTGACAAATTTTATCTTAAAACGGATGGACCAACCAACAGATCGACAGTTGGACATGACCCCAATACAGCCCCCATATACTTCATATCTAGGGGTGTTATAACTCCAACATTCTGCTGTATTACCTTGACAATCTCCTCTCCCTGCATCTTACTGAGCTTGACAAGGTTTTCCGCCACCTTCATTCTGTCACCTCTCCAGTTGAGAATACCAAGTAGGTCACCTGCAAAACATCACTACATTAAATCAAAACATCTTTTTTAATTTTTACTTTTTATGCTTTTTATTGGGTATAAATACCTTGATTTAACAAATGCTGTATGTTGTATTACTCTATTAAAAGTAAATCCTATTTGGTTATAATAATAATTTAACAGTTTTAGAGCAATTTGTTTTTGCTACCTTCATCAAAGGCCTGAATTGTCTCGTCAAGCATTAAAAAGTACCCGGTGTGCATTTCAATGAATGCAAAAGCTCATTAACACTTTAAATGATTATGGAATTCATGGTGAGACAAATATATATAAAGTCACCTGATTTTTTTGGTTGAGAAATACATACTTTGGCATAGTCAGTTTAGTGAGTGCATGGTTCATATTGGCTTTTCAGACTTTCAGCTTGATGCCCAATAAGTACATATAACAATCAAAGCGCTGAAGGCACTGAAGCTGTGTGTGTCTCAAAAGAAAGAGTGTTTGAAGAGATCACCAATAATTGATAAACAAAAGAAATGCGGCATTCCTGTTCTCTCAGCGATATCAAAGCTTTGATTTGTATTCATGCAGTACCTTATCTACCTCTATTTATAGAGTGAAGTAATTTTGCAAATTTTCTGCACAGGTCAGAGGCTCCATACTCATTTTGGATATACAGGTTTCGGTCATTTTCTAGTGTAAGAAATAACCCTTAGAGATATTGGAGGTCAAAAGATTTATGTGATTATTAATAAGTTACAATGATTTGTTTTGGACTTCACATGGGTTATTGTAACAGCCTAAAATGATCGAACACTGCACATTTACTATCAAATTTATTTGCGAGCCGGTATATTTGTGCGCTTGGTAAAGTGATCACTTGATAAAAAACAGTTACATCATTCGATTGAAGTTACATCAGCATAGAAAAATAAGTCTTATAATGTTTTCAGGTCAAAGGCAATTTTTCTAGCCTGCATATATTTATTTTCTGACACAGCATTGATTTTCAGCATTTTTTGCTTAATTCTAGTATACTTATGTTGTAGAGATATATACAATTGTTCGATCATATTTATACTATTGAGAGGTTATTTGGTTTTAAATCTAGGAGAACCTGGGTGGAAAAGGTAGTACTAAAGCTTGTGTGACTGATGTAACACAATTAAAATCTTTACATAGAATCCTGATACAAGTGTTGCTATAATTAGGTCTCAGCCCTTGAAATAGAATTAAACCACTGGAGTTTGAAGTTCTATGAATAAAAGAGTAATATGATAAAACATGAGTACCACACACTGCAAAATAATAAAGTATTTTTTTTTATTACATATGGGACATATCTTTTACTATATTACATTTATTTATTCATAGAACTTCAAACTAATGTTGTTTAATTCTATTTCAAGGGCTGAGACCTAAACTAACCAAACCATTATAAGTTTAGAGACAATCGTCAGTTTTTTGACACAGTACTTTGTGCGTCATTTTCAATTCACTGACCATTTTGTGTGAATTTTCCGGAACACAACATGGTTGCTATAGTGAGAGATTCTCGTTCATTGGCCTTGAACATGAGGCTGGTTGGAATGCGGTTGATGTTGGTGGGGTCGTTGAGGTCGTCCACGAGGAACGGAAGGTTCAGGTATTTCTTGATGTCCAGCCGGTACCTTTCATCAAGCTGCAGGCAAATTAACAGTTAAATTATGTGAAAATTTTGTAAAAACAATGAATCACAATAATGAGTTATGTGATGAAAATAAGGCCAGAGATGAATACAATGTACCTGTATGCAAGACATTTTACATGCAGAAAGATTACAGTAGCAGCATCCCTATGCATCATCGATGGAGAAACATCCCAGAATAAAACCTGAAGAGACTCTAGCTATGCTTAGGGAACAAAAAAAATACAAACTCAGCAAATTAAACCCCTAATTATAACAAATCTGTGAGATAGATGAGTAACTTTATTCTTTTTTTGGTCATAATTATGGGCAGGTTTCAAGTCTTAAACTAATGTCTTTTTTTTTCTTCAAAATATATAATTTTGAGTTATAGAGATAATTGACATTAACATAACTTGACACCTTTAATTGATATCTCTATTTCATCTTTACATACAAGGGGTGATCATTATATTCCAGAATTTTTACCATAAAATTATCTATTTTAACCACAGGTCAATAAAACTTGAGTCCTCCTCAAAGAAGACCCCGTGTGACCTAATGTACTTGTTACATCTCTCCAACCAAGAATTAAAGATTAAAGACGTGACGTATACCTTCACATGACAACACTCACTGTGCAGGCGTAATAGCACTACCAAACTCTTCCCAAGACTCAAACCTATGACTCTGCAACTGATCTTTAACATTTGGAAAGAGAAAGAAATGACGGAAATCTTAGATAGAGGATCTGCCATTACTAAATGGTGAAACAACTTGTAGACAGCAGATTTTGAGAAGGCAGACTCACCATAAACTTTCTATAAATTTTCTCTTTTCTCTGTCACAGATTTACCAAGTTTTACTGAGACTTTGATACTAGCATGCTGTTCTACAATTGTATCGTCCTCCATCCTTGATGACTACATGCACAGGCAGTTTAAACATAACAATGTCAAAATAATAAAAAATGACTAAAATCATTAAAAAAGGTTTCTGATAAACTGTAAATGTGTTAGATCTGATCCTAATGGACTGACAAAGAAAACATATCAAAAATTCTCAAATACAATGATCACCCCTTTTTGTACATGTATTATATTTTGATATTGTGTTGCTTTTGCAACTGATTTGTTATTTTTGTTCAATTTATATCTTGTTTACGTCAGTATGGTTTTTTTTGTTGTTTTTTTAGTTTTTACTCATCCATCAGTAAATGAGATGAACACAATGAGCACATTTAAAAGTACATGTAGTAGGTAGACAAAGTGAACATGTGGCTTACATGTAGTTGTTAAAATATGCAATTATTCTTGCTAAGATACACTGACCAGAATGCAGTCAAGAAAGTAGAGAAAAATACCTCAAAGCAGTTTCAATTAATTCTACAAGTGTTTCCTACAGATTATTAGCATGCTAAATTAGTAATTTGCTAGGTACATGAGTTATGGTACTGTGTTACATGTTGTTAAAACAGTGTGCCCAAAACATCCCAGTGATTCATACAAGTCTGTTTAATTAACTTATCTACACTTATTTCTTATGAAGCAGTCAGTAATGAAGCTATTATATTTATACCAAATACCAAGTTTCCAAACATGCAATGAACAGGTCAGGTCTTTACTGAATCTCTTATATTTTTTGGGGGGAAGGCTCATAGATCATTTTTTTTAATTTGTGTTCATAATCAGACATGCATAGGACCATCTGGATATCTTCAATCAATATGACGCCAATACAGGCATATTCCCATCCCAAATATTTATCAAAGGTTGTAGAACAATAGAAATATTTGAAAGCAAGGTTCATTTGTTTGTTTGAGCTTTGCACAGCTTTATTGGCTAAACTGATATGCATATTCAATATGAGGTGGTGTGCTGTCATGTTGATTGAGACCCCCAGCAGTAATAAACAGCATTAAATCCATTTTAATTTCACAACCCTGAAATCTTGATAGAAATTTAAGGACCAATAAAAGTTTAATCTGCCTTACACTGTAATCAAGACAACTCTGGAATCTTGATATCATATGACCTTGGACAGAGGTCAAAACACACTCGCTGTTCACCTAGTTGACAAGTATGCATTTCTGTTGTTCAAGGGTTAGTTTGGTCCACATGAGAACATAGTCATTGCAATATCTATGACCTTGACCTTGTGCAAATGTCCTTGAATTACACAGGAGAGCAACACTGATGGAGAAACAGTGGGTGAGGCAGATGTACTTTTTTTCTTCTTCATTTACAACCCTATGTAATTCATTAACTTGGGCATGACAAAAAGTGATAATTTTTAACCCTTTCCCTCATATATACCCATTTTGACGCCCTCAGTAGGTATCACATAAAGCCTGATCTGCAGAAAACCACAGTTAAACCATACCAAATTTAATTACAAAATCCTCATTTCCAGAGCACTGAGGAGCAGCGAACAGCATAAAACCTGATCAGCCTGCGAGTTACTCGCAGGCTGATCTGGTTTTATGCTGTTCGCATAGGTTTTTTCATGGTGTCCTCTATGAGGGAAAGGGTTAAACAATATCAAGATTTACCATTACATAAGAATAACTTCTCAAGTGAAAATTAAATATTCAAAATCTAATAAACAAGCAAAGAATTATGATTGAAAAAAGATAAGATAATATAATATGCATACATAGCAAAGAGAAAAAAAACAAACATCTTTCTTCTCCTCAATTCTTAGAAAGTGAATAAAATTGTAACGTTCTTTCTAAAATGTGCAATTTCATAGAGCATGGTACAGAAATATTTTTACTCTAGCAAATTAAATAAAATATATAATTATGGGTTTTTGAGGAAAAAAACAAGTGATTTGTAACCAAATGAGCATAAAGTCCCCACACCTTGCCCAGATTTCTTAAGTTTGATTCTGTATACCACATTTCAAAGGTAGAAAACATGATTCTGAAACCAAAAGTTGTGGGTTCAAACAATAAAAGAACCAAAATTATTTACAACTTTCAGAGGGACAATGTATAGGTTCTGGTTTGGGGACAAGCATAAGTTTTAAATCATGATGACTAATAAATATAAAAAAAAAGAAATTAAAATATGAGCAACAAGTATTTACAGACGTTTTACAGCAACAGATAGACAGACACCAGGACAATGACCCATACAATATTACCGGTCAATTATAAATATCATGGTCAAAATAAACTGATATGAAACAAATATACTGAAATATTACTTTATCTTGCATAGAATGTTGAACTTTGGTCAGTGCTTTAAAATAACCATTTCACAGTCACAAATTCCAGAACATAACACACTAAACTATAGTAGGCTTGTAGCTTGCTTGATCTAATATATGCTAAATCCATGTTGTTGAAGAACAACCCAAGGTAGGGGCTCAGTATAGACACACACAAGCTGGCATACCCACACAAAACCCACATCAACCCCTCAACTAATATATCCTTTGCGCACCATGTCAATCTTTACAGCAAATGCCTATAGTGTATTGAAAGGGGTAAAAAAATTAATGCCTCAGAACGGGCCAATCTTTACAGTGAATGCCTGTAGCATATTGAAACGGGTAAAAAAATTATTGCCTCAGAACAGGCCAATCTTTACAGTGAATGCCTGTAGCATATTGAAACGGGTTAACAAATTATTGCCTCAGAATGGGCCAATCTTTATAGTGACTGCCTATAGCATATTGAAATGGGTAAAATAATCATTGCCTCAGAACGGGCCAATCTTTACAGTGAATGCCTATAGCATATTGAAACGGGTAAAAAAATTATTGCCTCAGAAACGGGCCAATCTTTACAGCGATTCCCTGCAACGTTAAGAAACAGGTGTCTTTTTTTTTTAGGTTTAAAACCGGACGCGATATTAGACATATTTTTAGTGAAAAAAATGTTTGACAATATTAAAATCAGCCAAATACGTTTTTTGCCGTTTGTTGCTGCTTTTCAGCACAGAACATGTAAACAGACATAAAATAAAATTAATATTGACAAGTAACTGGTGTTGTATGCAACACATAAAGTCCCCTACCGGCTCCACCTTGACTCAATATGGTAATCAATCCCATTTTTTGCCATATTTTCACTATTTCCGTTACCATAGCAACCACAATTTTAGTCGAAGAACAAAAATAAAATGACGTGCATAATCTACACATTGCCATCTAGTCATATACCAAGTTTCATCAAGTTTGCTTGCTTAGTTATCGCGGGATCCCATTTTTTGCCATATTTTCACTATTTCCGTTACCATAGCAACCACAATTTTAGTCGAAGAACAAAAATAAAATGACGTGCATAATCTACACATTGCCATCTAGTCATATACCAAGTTTCATCAAGTTAGCTTGCTTAGTTATCGCAGGATCCCATTTTTTGCCATATTTTCACTATTTCTGTTACCATAGCAACCACAATTTTAGTCGAAGAACAAAAATAAAAGCATAATTACACATTGCCATCTAGTCATATAGCAAGTTTTATCAAGTTAGCTTGCTTAGTTATCGCGGGATCCCATTTTTGCCATATTTTCACTATTTCCGTTACCATATCATCAAGTTAGCTTGCTTAGTTATTAAGTTATCGCGGGATCCAGATTTGAGCGGACAGACGGACGTACGGACGGACAGACGGACGGACGGACAGACGGAGGGCAAACCTATAGTCCCCTCCGGTGTGAACACCGGGATCCAGATTTGAGCGGAAAGACGATAGAAGAGAAAAAATGGTTAAAAATACATTTTCAATGTTACAGGTGTTTAGTAAAGCATGTCATCAGTTTTTGTTAAATATCAAAACACCTGCAGCGTAAAATGTGTAAATTGAGACAATCAATAATGATCGATATTTCAAAGATAATCAATATAATCAATAAGTCTGAATAGTTTATTTAATGATTTGTCAATTTGTAATCCACAGCAGTCATAAAGATAAACATTCAAACTCGCAAAAATTATTTTGTTTAATATGAAAATTTCAGGTAATTTGAATTTTTGATTAAAATTTGCAAATTTATGTTTTTATTGATTTTTTTTCTGATTAAAAACAATTTATCCTATATCTTCAGAAAACTGAAACTTTATATAAACAAATGGAAATGCTTATACAACCTTATATCAAATTACATTTCAAGTTATTTTAATAAAACTTTTTGAATATAATATCAATTTGGCGATTATTTTTTAAAAAAATTAATTTTTTCAGGTTCCTATGCTAAAAGGGGAAAAACCTTTAAATTGGTTAAATTGGCCCGTTTCTAAGGCAACGATTTTTTTACCTGTTTCAATACGCTCAAGGGGTGCAAAGGTTATAGAGGGTATTTGTTTGTCTTGGGTGGATATGGAATATATCTCCTTGAGAAGTGATACATTTACAATATTTTCACGAGCACGTAGCATGAGTGAAAATTGTATCACTTCTTGATGAGATATATTCCATATCCACTCAAAACAAAACAAATTTTCCTTTTATTTTATGCTAGCTGCTGCTAC
The DNA here is from genome assembly GCA_021229015.1 of Solen grandis. Classification (NCBI taxonomy): domain Eukaryota; kingdom Metazoa; phylum Mollusca; class Bivalvia; order Adapedonta; family Solenidae; genus Solen; species Solen grandis. The sequence continues at coordinate 14,752,360 of CM037782.1, forward strand.
TTACCCTGTATTAAGCAAAAAAAGTAGTTCCTGTAGGTCTATATCACTCACACTGTGAGATATAGATTTTATCTCACTGATAGAACAAAGTATTTCATCAGTTAGCATAAAATAAGATGTATATACAACACTATGGTCATTTTCAGTCTGATGCTCTTACTATTTTCCCTTATGCAGTACAAGAAACATTACAGTAACAACCATCAAATAGGTTATCCCCTTTTAATAAGAATATCAACGCTGCTTTTGCTGGTTTCGAACCTACAACCTCATAGCTGTTCACTCACTGCTTTAAGCTAATATGTTGAAGAAGAAGGCTCTTTCAACATTCTGAACTTTCACATAAAATATTTGCCACATATAATGTATGACTGTATGTCACATATAATGATGGTCACATATAATGATTGTCACATATAATGACTGACTGTCACATATAATGATTGTCACAAAAATAAACCTTTCATTATCAATGTCCAGTATAGTGATGCAGACCAATTCATTTAACAGATGAAAAGGAAACCAATCATGAAATGGAAGCAACTGGGTTTTTTAATTACATGAATGAAAACTTAATTACTAATGGATGAACAAAGTAGGTAATGAAATATATTATTGGACTGATTGACTCTTAAAATTATGTGTTTTGACACTCCCTTCTACAATCTAAATGCTCTAAGTGCAACTCTTTGTTTGGGTGACAGGAAAATGTTCACATTACAAATACACAGAGGAGACACCCAAAAACATACTGAGGATAATGGTTTGTCATACAGTGAGATTGCAGTTTATCTTATAAATAATTTAAAAAATATTTTTTGTCTATAACTATAAAATGAAATATAGCCTTACAGTAACAATCTTTTCTTTTTTTTATTTGTTTCATGTTATCCTAATGTCCTTTTTAAAATAGTTTTCCTTTTTCCTTGTCTTTGAGATTTCCCATGTTGAGCCTTACTTTAGCCCACGATGTCAGAATTATCACTGTGATGTCATACTTATCACACTATGATGTCATATTTATCACACTATGATGTCATACTTATCACACTATGATGTCATATTTATCACTGTGATGTCATTTATACTTATTTTTCAAACCTGGCTTGGTAAATATAATGTATCTTTAGAACAAACATCTTTAACCCTTTCCCTCATATACTCATTTTGACGCCCTCAATAGGTATCACATAAAGCCTGATCTGCAGAAAACCACAGTTCAACCTTACCAAATTTAATTACAAAATCCTCATTTCCAGACCACTGAGGAGCAGGGAACAGCATAAAACCTGATCAGCCCACGAGTTACTCGCAGGCTGATCTGGTTTTATGCTGTTCGCATAGGTCTTTTCATGATGTCCTCTATGAGGGAAAGAGTTAATACAATAAAAGATACAATCTCATCTCTTATTTATCATCCATGTTGAATTCATGGAGTAACAGGTATGCAAAGATTGTGAATAACAGTTTTTAAACATGGACAAAGGTGATGCACACAGAAACTTTAAAAATTTACTCACACAAACAAAACAACATTTTTCCTCAAGAATGAGAAGAAATGATAGTCAGACTAAAAGCTTGTTATTATCAAAGGGGAAAAAAACAGCCAAGATTTAAAGAATCCCTGAAAAGCTTGCAATACATGGAATGTAGGCATGGTAATGACAAGAGGTGTATCAGATATAACATGTCATGAGGAAATCTGTTACTATGGCAACCAGTACATACCACACCCAAATACCTGAAGTCACTTGCAAAAGTGTGTGTTTATTTAACTTTTTACTGTAAAGGAAGCAACACAAAAAGACCACAGAAACCCACAGAAACCAGTTTGAAACCTGATCATTCTGCACACTGACTTGAGGTTAGATCAGATTGGGTTATCTCTGATGCCATCAGTTTCAAATCTGATAAGACTGAAGTTGTCAGGCCTTCTATTGGAGATAACTTTCAGGCTAATGTGGTTTTATGCTGGTTACAATGGCTTCTCTAGTCTTGTTCTGTTCTTCAGCCAGGGTATTGTAAAAAGACAATCCAAGTGCTTAGTGCAAAACTATTGTAACATCTTCTTGCACCAAAGCCTGGAAATGCAATAAATTGTGTACTCAGTTTCCAATGACATGTCTAAATCTGGAGATATACACTTACCTTGGTTGTATGCCACTTCACATACTTAAACATACAATATCAAGTACTGGTCAATCACTATATACATATATAATATTTCATAACTGTCATATTTCATATCAAATTTCTCAATATCTAATTACATTTGAATTTCACAATATCTCACACTTTCACACACAGGTCAAATGTCACACACTCTTAAATATACAATCTCATAAAAAATCAATTAAGCACCTAATTACAAGGGCACATGTTTCATATAATTACAGAGTTACTCACATGGGGATTTATAGTTAATGCACAAACTGTCTCAATAAAATTATAAACAATTCTACATAGGATTTTTGTATGGTATTTTGAAAGGACAGATCATGGGGTTTCAAAAAGTTTTAAGGTATAGGTTATAAATAGTGTGCTATCAATTTAAGTATACTGTGATTGTTTGACCTCTGACTAGCAGAATAATCTGATAGTTTAGGGTGTAGTGGAGAATATACTGAGAGTGTAACATAGGATGTTGTTTCATCGTCAAACTGATTGCAATAAACTTCTGTTTCTGGCAAAAAATCTTGACGGATGTTCAAATTATGAAACAAGGTAATTTCACTTGTTCCCTTAACTAGCCAGCATAGAGTAAGAAGGGAATTAATATCTAATTATCCACCTGTTTAGGCAGGAAACAACCCTTTTAAAGTCACCACTATGACACTGGATGGAACGAAGGTGGGGATGATAAAAGTCTGACCATTTTGGTTTAAAAAACCACAAGGCATTAAAGCATTACAAATGCTTAACTGCCCTATCATAACCATTACATTATAGATGCTATGCCATAATCACTTTGTGTCAGCTGTCTGTGTCAATCATTACGTTAAATGTCTATACTGTAACCACAAAGCTAGCAGTATTGTGATGTATCAGCTTTTTTCTTTTTACTTAATAAGCAAAGAGCATGAACACTTTGCTATATTAAACCATCACCATTAACCTCTATGCTTTTGATGATTTGAGGTAAAATAGTGTTTTTCTGTGCGATGAAGCTGCATTTTATGTGCAGACCCCAGAGTGTGACCTTCAACCCTTACCTCCTCTATGCTTTAAATAACCAATCACTATTAAATACTGTGCTTAATATCCAATCAGCATTGATCCAAATGCTTTTAGCACCCAATCAGCACTAACCATTATGCTTTTAGCACCACTGAGCTTTCAGCATCCAATAAGCACTAACCACTCTACTATCTTGATGTCTGATGGTCAATGCAATGTTGAGGACATATGTACCAGTAATGGGTCTGACTGGTCTATAGATACAGTGCCGAGTGTAAAATTGGGGAAACAGAAACAAGCAAACCTCCCCATACTTGATCGATGTCTGGAAAGCTAATATTTGATCTGCCAACCATTCCATGTGCTTCATGAAAAACAAACATCGTTCATTTACCTCTCTTGATATAGCAATATTTTTCATCTCATAAAAGTTGAAGAAAAAAAATTCTTCATACATGTGTGACCAGATAAAAACCTTATACATGTATATCATTACCAAGACTTAAGTGATTTGAGCTGACCCATTACTTGAACCTATACTCCTGAAAGCAATAAAAACTAATGCAAAGCCATCTCCCATATTGATGGAAATACATAACATTAATAACATAACTCTTAAACATTGCAAAAACATACTTCATGTGCATGCAACTAAAAATGATAAACAAGAGGGCCATGATGGCCCTGGATCGCTCACCTGAGTATACGGTTACCCAAGGAACATCAGTCTGTATAAAAACATTTTAAAATCTGGCCAGTATAAGTTTTAAAGGAGATGATCCCTGTAAAGTTTTCCCTATATACATAAAAGGCAAATAAGCCCCACCCCTGGCGGCCATGTTTTTTAATTGGATCGGAATAATTTTAGCAACTTTGGTAGAGGTTGACCCAAGGAACATCTGTACCAATTTATTTTAAAATCTGGCCAGAGTTTTGAAGAAGAAAAGTTTTAAATTTTTTTCTTTTTGTAGCCATGGCAACCAGAGTTCTTCATGGATCAACTTTATTTTAGCAACTTTTGTAGAGACTCACCCAAAGAACATTCCTGCCAAGTTTCATAAAATTCTGTCCAGCGGTTTCAGAGGAGATGTCGTTTAAAGGTTTCTCTATATACATATAAGGCAAATAAGCCCCGCCCCTGGCGGCCATGTTTTTTTACAGATCGGAATAATTTTAGCAACTTTGGTAGAGGTTGACCCAAGGAACATCTGTACCAAATTATTTTGAAATCTGGCCAGTAGTTTTGAAGAAGATGATTTTTAAAGTTTTCATATTTTTTTTCTTTTTGTTGCCATGGCAACCAGAGTTCTTCATGGATCAACTTTATTTTAGCAACTTTTGTGAAGGTTGACCTAAGGATCATCCCTGCCAAGTTTAATCAAATTCTGTCCAGTGGTTTCAGAGGAGATGTCGTTTAAAGGTTTCTCTATATACATATAAGGCAAATAAGCCCCGCCCCTGGCAGCCATGTTTTTTTACAGATCGGAATAATTTTAGCAACTTTGGTAGAGGTTGACCCATGGAACATCTGTACCAAATTATTTTGAAATCTGGCCAGTAGTTTTGAAGAAGATGATTTTTAAAGTTTTCATTTTTTTTTCTTTTTGTTGCCATGGCAACCAGAGTTCTTCATGGATCAACTTTATTTTAGCAACTTTTGTGAAGGTTGACCTAAGGATCATCCCTGCCAAGTTTCATTAAATTCTGTCCAGCAGTTTCAGAGGAGATGTCGTTTAAAGGTTTCTCTATATACATATAAGGCAAATAAGCCCCGCCCCTGGCGGCCATGTTTTTTTACGGATCGGAATAATTTTAGCAACTTTGGTAGAGGTTGACCCAAGGAACATCTGCACCAAATTATTTTGAAATCTGGCCAGTAGTTTTGAAGGAGATGATTTTTAAAGTTTTCAAATTATTTTTCTTTTTGTAGCCATGGCAACCAGAGTGCTTCATGGATCAACTTTATTTTAGCAACTTTTGTATAGCCTCACCAAAGGAACATTCCTGCCAAGTTTCATTAAATTCTGTCCAGCGGTTTCAGAGGAGATGTCGTTTAAAGGTTTCTCTATATACATATAAGGCAAATAAGCCCCGCCCCTGGCGGCCATGTCTTTTTACGGATCGGAATAATTTTAGCAACTTTGGTAGAGGTTGACCCAAGGAACATCTGTACCAAATTATTTTGAAATCTGGCCAGTAGTTTTGAAGGAGATGATTTTTAAAGTTTTCAAATTATTTTTCTTTTTGTAGCCATGGCAACCAGAGTTCTTCATGGATCAACTTTATTTTAGCAACTTTTGTGAAGGCTGACCTAAGGATCATCCCTGCTAAGTTTAATCAAATTCTGTCCAGCTGTTTCAGAGGAGATGTTGTTTAAAGGTTTCTCTATATACATATAAGGCAAATAAGCCCTGCCGCTGGCGGCCATGTTTTTTTACGGATCGGAATAATTTTAGCAACTTTGGTAGAGGTTGACCAAAGGAACATCTGTACTAAATTATTTTGAAATCTGGCCAGTAGTTTTGAAGGAGATGATTTTTAAAGTTTTCAAATTATTTTTCTTTTTGTTGCCATGGCAACCAGAGTTCTTCATGGATCAACTTTATTTTAGCAACTTTTGTAGAGCCTTACCCAAGGAACATTCCTGCCAAGTTTCATTAAATTCTGTCCAGCGGTTTCAGAAGAGATGTTGTTTAAAGGTTTCTCTATATACATATAAGGCAAATAAGCCCCGCCCCTGGCGGCCATGTTTTTTTACGGATCGGAATAATTTTAGCAACTTTGGTAGAGGTTGACCCAAGGAACATCTGTACCAAATTATTTTGAAATCTGGCCAGTAGTTTTGAAGAAGATGATTTTTAAAGTTTTCATTTTTTTTTCTTTTTGTTGCCATGGCAACCAGAGTTCTTCATGGATCAACTTTATTTTAGCAACTTTTGTGAAGGTTGACCTAAGGATCATCCCTGCCAAGTTTAATCAAATTCTGTCCAGTGGTTTCAGAGGAGATGTCGTTTAAAGGTTTCTCTATATACATATAAGGCAAATAAGCCCCGCCCCTGGCAGCCATGTTTTTTTACAGATCGGAATAATTTTAGCAACTTTGGTAGAGGTTGACCCATGGAACATCTGTACCAAATTATTTTGAAATCTGGCCAGTAGTTTTGAAGGAGATGATTTTTAAAGTTTTCAAATTATTTTTCTTTTTGTAGCCATGGCAACCAGAGTGCTTCATGGATCAACTTTATTTTAGCAACTTTTGTATAGCCTCACCAAAGGAACATTCCTGCCAAGTTTCATTAAATTCTGTCCAGCGGTTTCAGAGGAGATGTCGTTTAAAGGTTTCTCTATATACATATAAGGCAAATAAGCCCCGCCCCTGGCGGCCATGTTTTTTACGGATCGGAATAATTTTAGCAACTTTGGTAGAGGTTGACCCAAGGAACATCTGTACCAAATTATTTTGAAATCTGGCCAGTAGTTTTGAAGGAGATGATTTTTAAAGTTTTCAAATTTTTTTCTTTTTGTAGCCGGGTTCTTCATGGATCAACTTTATTTTAGCAACTTTTGTGAAGGCTGACCTAAGGATCATCCCTGCTAAGTTTAATCAAATTCTGTCCAGCTGTTTCAGAGGAGATGTTGTTTAAAGGTTTCTCTATATACATATAAGGCAAATAAGCCCTGCCGCTGGCGGCCATGTTTTTTTACGGATCGGAATAATTTTAGCAACTTTGGTAGAGGTTGACCAAAGGAACATCTGTACTAAATTATTTTGAAATCTGGCCAGTAGTTTTGAAGGAGATGATTTTTAAAGTTTTCAAATTATTTTTCTTTTTGTTGCCATGGCAACCAGAGTTCTTCATGGATCAACTTTATTTTAGCAACTTTTGTAGAGCCTTACCCAAGGAACATTCCTGCCAAGTTTCATTAAATTCTGTCCAGCGGTTTCAGAAGAGATGTTGTTTAAAGGTTTCTCTATATACATATAAGGCAAATAAGCCCCGCCCCTGGCGGCCATGTTTTTTTACGGATCGGAATAATTTTAGCAACTTTGGTAGAGGTTGACCCAAGGAACATCTGTACCAAATTATTTTGAAATCTGGCCAGTAGTTTTGAAGGAGATGATTTTTAAAGTTTTCAGATTATTTTTCTTTTTGTTGCCATGGCAACCAGAGTTCTTCATGGATCAACTTTATTTTAGCAACTTTTGTAGAGCCTCACCCAAGGAACATTCCTGCCAAGTTTCATTAAATTCTGTCCGTCGGTTTCAGAGGAGATGTCGTTTAAAGAAAATTGTTGACGACGCACGACGCACATCGCACGACGACGGACGACGGACGAAGGGTGATCACAATAGCTCACCTTGAGCACTTCGTGCTCAGGTGAGCTAAAAAATAATTATTACAATAATAATAGCAACAATGATAATAGTTATAATATTAGAATATTAGATTTCCTGGGTGACCTCACAAACTCTTTACTAAATTATGACAAGCCCTCAATATTAAATCTGCTGATCAGGTTTAGCACTGTTAACTTGCTGTAAAAATAGACAAACTACTGTGCAGCAAGTTTTAATATATTAAGTGGGTAACCATAATGTTAAGGGTCAATGTCCAGTTGCTATGGTAACTCACCTTGTATACACAAAGTTCATGAACTCCATCCTTGATAACAATCTGGTCTTTGTTGGTAACACGTACAAATGCAAATCCAAATGGCTTTTTCGCTGCTTTGCGCACTGGATAAAACAGGGAAAGAAAACGTCTTTGATTTAACCTTTTTTCAGTTTATTTAAGAAATAACAAAAGGATGTGCTCTTACTGCTTTCTATTGTTGATGCCTTGTTCATCCTGAATAGGGACAGTTGAAGTAAGATCCATATTTAATAAAAATCATAAGTTATTTTATACTAAAATATTTATAGATTTTTGTGTGTGTGTGTGGATTAATCCTAAGTTTTGCCATGATCAACAATGACCTTTCCAAATCATCTCTTTAAAATCATATTTCACAAGTTACTTGTACAAATCTGACCCACAAAGCGTTATTGATCCACCTCAATCAGTGAAAACTCATTTCCAAATGAACCTATCCAGTTTTTAATACAGAAAATCTAAGCCACATCTTTACCATTTCATGGCTATATCAGCTGCTACCAAACAGAGTCACAAACAAAACCATGTGTACTTTTGAGTAAACCAGGTCAACTGTTGACTACCCATTATCCCAGCTATTGGAGCTGTTGGATAGCCTGTAAGTCAATTAGAATACATCTATAATCACTGGGAAAGTCCATTTCAAGGTCCTGATACCTAAACTTACCTGAGCAATGGAAGAGTTCAAAACATATAGTGGAGCCTGGAAATACGTCAATAGGCACCGACAACTGCAAGATACAATCAGAACATTACTATGGAAACATAACCATAATAATTACAGAATAACTGGGATACATCAGAAAAATACAAGTGATTGTAACAGTGTGTATTATCACTTGGAATAAGGTTTACAAGGCTTAAGTTTGTGTAAATGTGTGCATAACATGTGTCCTGATGATAACACTCACAAACAATGAAACCTTCATGATAAAATATTAAATGAAATTCAAAAGTATGAATATTTGGTTGGAACTTAAGAGTTCTCATTGTAAGAATGTAAAACAGATACTTTATGTTAATATTATTTTGAGCAATTTTACAACAGTAAACCTACCCGTATGGCTTCATTCCACTCTGGATGGTTGGAATGATAGTAGACTGAGGAGAAGTAATCCGACTTGGGTGCAACGCCACAGCCGTATGACATACACTCCTGCATACACACAAACAGGTCACGCACATGTCAAAATGTGTCCCAAAATAAGCATCATTAAAAAACATTCAATGAGATAAAGCAACACTGGGTCACTGAAGATGACTTATGATAACCCTAAACTGTCTTTTGTCACAGGAAAGGAAACCTAATATTCCCTGGGAAAATGTCTAATAGAAATAAACTTGCTTCTTTCACGTCTCAATAATTTTGGTGTGCTGCCTATATTTTAAGTGTCCTTCAAAATCATTAAAATATGAAAAAGGAGTTGTGAAATCAACTGACTCAAGTGATTCTTATATACCCCAAAAAAATTTAAGGGTTGGGGGGTGGGTGGGTAGGTTCAATTAGTTGAAATGGACAATAATCTATCAAACTTAAGACAGGTTTTGTACCATGATCTGCTTCCCATTATCATCGAAGATTGTGACCTTCACTTCCACATTCTTCTCTGCCTTCTTACTGCCTCGTTTGAAGTCTGCCTCCTTCAAGGTCACATAAAGGTCATTTCTGACCTCACCTGTCAAAATAATAAAATTAAATCAACATTATATTACATAGTCTGAATAAAGATACACTGTTTTATCAGATTTTGTCATTTCAAATTTCTATTATTAAAAAAATGCATACAAGTTGTGAGAAGAAAAAAACAACAAGTTTTGGTCATGTCCAATGTAAAAAATATATAATTTCATTGAATATAATCACTGCAACCAAAACAGGCAAACTGGTAAATTAAGTAATGAAGTATTTATCATAAGTCCCTAGGGATTTGTATGTAAGTAAAACATTATTTCTTTATTTGTGTACAAAATTAAGAACATTTCAATATGTATACACATATTACTAGCCAAAAATTGCTTACACTACTTAAGTAACAAAGCAATAAGCAAATAAATAACAAATATTAAACTAAAAAAGCTGAATCTTGATAAATAAAACAACTGATTTGTTCAACTATAGGCTAAGGAACATATTAACAACAAATAGTCCCAAGTTACTTCTAAATAACCCCCACATGGGAAGACAACAATATCTACACACTTACCGTACATACAACGTCCCCAGCACACAACTAGTGAGCAGAGCAGGATAACAAGCAGAGATATGGTGAATACATTTCAGCCAGAACACATAATGTGGGGGGTGGGGATCAGAATCAGAGCCAATATATCATATACTGTATATCTCATCAGTAAAGATGGGGGAGATTTGGGAAATAAAGTATACATTCAACAAGATTCAGATGAGGAATATGAAAGCGAAGAATATGAATTAATAAAAAAAGTAATAAATATGTTAGTTTTTTTGGAAAAAAAAAGTATATAGAACTGAGGAAAAGAGATTAAGGGTTTTCATGTGTGTCAGTAGTACATGTATTTAGATTGAATGATACAGTTTCAGTAAATCTCCATTATAATAAGAAAACTAATAAAATGTGATCCAAATTTACATCCCTAAATCTTTTTTTTGTGTCTTGTTTAATGATTGAATTAAAGTGTATTTTTTCACTCATTATAATGTGGTCCAATACAACATGGAATTCAGATTTTGACCACAAATGTAAAGATATAATGGAGCTGCACTGTATATAAATTATGGTGCTAATTTTCTTTTTTTTGTGTTTTTGCATTAGAGACTTAGTATGAGCAGACATCAATTTTTTTAAAGATGGAATTTGGTAATTCAATCTGCAGTCTGCTTTTTCTGTGATCATTATACACCAAACTTTCACCCAAACAACACTAAAACTGATGCGCCAGTTTAGATCAACATAATATCCCAAATATCTGACCATGTGTCAGGTTGGTTGACTGGAAATGCACATCAGTGTAGAAAGATTGTGCTATTGCTAGTTCCAACAAACAAAGACCTTGGCGTGGGTTAGTGTAAGGCAATGATTGACAAAGTATGAGGAAAGTATGACAGTATAGTGAAGTGTCAACTTACACATTTCTGTTTCCGTAAAATGCACTTCGGCTGGTCACAAAACCACAAGAATATGCAATCAGCTTCTACCCAACCTTACCCCAACAGTCAAAGAAACAACACTGCTATTTATTTCATTTCATGTTTTCTATTTTGGAACAAATTAACTGCAGAAAAAATATTTTAAACAGGCCAACAGTGTTATTTAATGATTCCTTATGAAAGGAGACCAAAGGATTTTTTTTTTTCAATTCATACATTATTCCTGAAAGCAATGTTGTTGTTTTTGTTTGTTGTTTTCTTTTAAAATTGGGTGAACAATCTAATCTATGCCATGCAATACAAATCTATTTTAATAATGAGTGAGTAATTAGCAGATGAATATGGTTTAAAAATACATGTAGATATCTATTAGTGTTTCATTTCATAAATCATAACAAATAAGTAATCAATTAACAATTCATTAAGTTAGTTTTACATTCCATACACATGCTTTTAGTGTTTGATCTTATGAAAACATATAGAAATCAGTAATTAATTAATTACCAATTAAGCATATTAGTTTATCATTATAAATGCACCCCTGTTTCTTTCTAGTCAAACCTGTTTTATGTGACCAGTCAAGGGAATATGACCAAGTGGCTCAGGTGGCTGCTGGATGGAGGTCAAATACAAGCGCACCGCATGCAGGTGCCAACGCTCGTCTGTTTTTGCAAACGTTACACATTTTTGTTAAACATTTAAAAAAGTTTACCTTGAAAACCACAACTAAAATTGTAGGCCTTTAACTGCAAATTTGAAGTATCATACCCTTTAAATTTGACCTTTGACATGAAGGATAACCTTGACCTATGCATGGAATAGAATGTATACAACACAAAGACGTAAAATATGTAAATAAAAAATCACAATTGCTAATCCATTGAGTTTTTGATAATCAACACAAAACTGTAAAATTTAGACATTTAAAAAAAAAAAAATGCTCTTTTTTATCTGCCTAAAGATCATGACCAAAATCACACCTGCACAGGTTCATATGATGACAAACCAGTATATAAAGTTTTTTTTTAAAAATATTGAAAAATGACAAAGAAATATCTATTTTAGAAGTTGTCCAGAGTTATGGCAAAATAAGTTTGAAAGTCAAGGTCGATAGATACAATATTGAGGCATATCTGAATAACCCTTGTCAAAATGAATATACATACCAAATATACAAGATGTATGTCAAATAGTAAAAAGTTATGGCCAACATTAAAGTTTTATGTTAAACATTTCATAATAGGTCAAAGTTCAAAGGTCAAGGTCAAAAGTCCATAAGTGTAACATTGAAGGAAAGGTCTTGCTACAAGGAATTCACATGTGAAATATCAGTGCCCTGTTGGTAACGGTTCTGAAATGACAGGCATTTTAAAGTTTTCAGAACATACAGCAGAATAGGTCAAAGGACAAGGTCGATAGATGAAATATTGAGGTATGTCTGAATAGCCCTTGCAAAGATGAATATACGTACGAAAAATAAAAATTGTATGTCAAATAGTAAAGAAGTTATGGCCAAGTTAAAGTTTTTTTGTTAAACATTTCAAATATTGGTAAAAGTTCAAAGGTCAAGATCAAAAGTCCAAAAGTGTAACATTGATGGAAAGGTCTTGCCACAAGGAATTCACATATGTAATATCAGTGCCCTGTTGACAACAGTACTGAAATGAAAGGCTTTTTAAAGTTTTCAAAAGTTACAGCAAAAATAAGTCAAAGGTCAAGGTAGATAGTGAAATATTGAGGTATACCTGAATAGCCCTTGCAAAGATGAATATTCATACCAAAAATAAAAGTTGTATGTCAAATAGTAAAGAAATTAAGGCCAATGTTAAAGTTTTTTGTTCAAAAATTTCAAAAATAGGTCAATGTTCAAAGGTCAAGGTCAAAAGTCCAAAAGTGTAACAGTGATTGAAAGGTCTTGCTACAAGGAAATCACATGTAAAATATCAGTGCCCTGTTGACAACAATTCCCAAATGACAGGCATTTTAAAGTTTTCATAAGTTTCAGAAAAATACGGTCAAAGGTCAAGGTCAAGGTCAATAGGTAAAATATTTGCATATGTCTGGATAGGTCTTGTCAAGATGAATATGCATAGCAAAAATGAAAGTTGTATATTGAATAGTAGAGAAGTTATGGCCAACGTTAAGATTCCGGATGACGACGACGACGACAATGCAGACAAAGGAGTTACGACAATAGCTCGTATTTTTTTCTTCGAAAAACAAACGAGCTAATAAAACAAAATGTATTTTTTGGCATATCAATGATGGTTGCTTAAAACAAGTTGACTGCTAAATGCTGTGACCACTAGCACAGGTTGACTGTTAAATAGAGATGGCCACAAACAAACGATGACTGTTATTAAATTACAGATGACCACTACAGGTTGACTGCCAAATACAAGTGGCCACTAACTCACTAACACAGATTGACTTTTAAATACAGGTGACCACTAACAAAGGTTGACTGTAAAATACAGGTGGCCACTAACACAGAATGACTGTTAACTACAAGTGGCCACTAACACAGGTTGACTGTTATATACAGGTGGCCACTAACACAGGTTGACTGTTATATACAGGTGGCTCTAACACAGGTTGACTGTTATATACAGGTGGCCACTCACACAGGTTGACTGTTAAATACAAGTGGCCGCTAACACAGGTTGACTGTTATATACAGGTGGCCACTAACACAGCATTGCCTGTTAAATAGAGATGGCCACTAATACAGGTTGACTGTTAAATACAGAAGGCCACTAACAATGGTTGCACTGCAGTTCATGAGCAATTATAGAAAAGACATCCCCACACACGCATCTATTGTGATTATAGTTATGTATTCATTATAATGAAGTATACCTATATATACATTTTAGTGCAGCTCTTTCTTAAGACCTAACCCTTTACCACTAGCACCATCTTACTCCTTTAGAGACCTGAATAGGATCAGACTGAAAGAAATGGCCCATCTAGATGTTAACAGAAATATTCAAAATTCGAATCTGACTTGAAATCAAGGCATGGAAATAGTATTGAATTAGCAAATAGCTACTGAAGTCATGTGACTTATTGTTGATCTGGTTTACACCATGTGACTTATTGTTGATCTGGTTTACACCAGATATACACATTCATTTTGTGTGTTTATGATATTGTTTGTGATCAGTTCACCACATCATAAAAGAAAAGTAATCCCTACACAAGGAAAAGAGCACTTAAAATTTTACTACAGTAACTTGAAAGGTCCATTCTCAGTCTGCAAAGAGTTATCTTCCATGTTACTTTCACATCTCAAAGGTATTGATGAATTTGACCAGTAACAAACCTGATAACCCAATGGACTTCTCACAGACTGACCTGGTTTATACTGGTGACATAGGTATTTTTCCAACCTTCATGTGGTAAAGGGCTAGTCAGCATGTAAAGAATATAAGTATGAGTGAATGTGTATGTATGTGTATGTGTATATACATATGTGAGGGGGCAGGGCTTACCTGGTGTTATGACATCAGACACGCCCAGTTTCTGAACAATGGCCACGCCCTTACTGAACAACATTGGGTCTTCCTTTTTCACAGTTGCCAGGTCCCCATGTAGAATACGTACAGATATTGTTAGACCTGTGTAACAGTAGCCAGTCATATAGTTTTCCAAGTTAAAGCAGGGTAGCTTATCAAATAACAGTATAGAATATATACATATAAAAGTAGGCAAATGAAAACAGGCTACAAAAATAGACCACCTTACCTGAAGTGTCTACCAGACACCATATATATACTGTCAGATGTACAATCATATTACAAGCTGTATTCAAGAATCACTAAGCACTGACCTGATTACTGTTTGAGATACTCAGGTGCAAAATACCGCTATATTAATGAATGTGATAGCACAAACCAAAACACCCCTCATCTATAACACCAATATTATCTCCTCTGGCTGTATTCATATATATTCACAAAGTCATACATGGCTTTTTGAGGTAGAGAGACCATAAAGGGCACTATGGAGAACTGAAAAATAAACAATATGGTTGTGTTGTATGTAAATTTCAGACAAAATGTAACCTCCTGTTTTGGACTTATGGACAATTTTCTTGCTTTGACAATTTCATTCAAAACACCTTGTATCTCTAAATCTAATATAACTGAGAGACTTATTTCAAGGTTTGCCAGAGATGTACATGGTTCATCTTGTCAAATTTTAAAGCCATTTATTCAGTAGTTCTGATTTTTTAAGACACTCAGTATACTGAATACTATATTTGCTATTTAATCAAATTAGTATCTATAAAAAAAATAGAATTAAAACACCTTTTTTTTTCTATATCTCATCTAAGTGATACAGTAATGACGGTCTGAGAGAAAAACAGAAAGAAACAAGAAAATGTATCTGTGAGACACTAATGCCCCGACAATAAGGTCAGAACTAAAAACAGATGTATTTGCTTGTTTTTTTAAAAGATTATATAATGATGTACATTTGTACAAAGTTTCATGATAAACACAGAGGTAAACCTGGGGCAGAATAACCAATTTTACCAAGTCATAGCATAAAATTAAATACTACTGGTAAATAATCCATGTCATGATGTACATGAATGTCATGTTTCATGAAGATGTAAAGTTATCTTCATAAAAAAAAAGCTTTAACACAAATGCAAGACAACCAAAAATACCAAGATCATCCAACCATGAAATATGGGTCACAGCTATAAATTTGCATAAATATTAAACAGGTCATATCATGATGTACATGTGTACCTTGTTTCATCAAAATGTGAAGTCATCTTCATAAAAAAAAAAAAGGTAAATCTGAACCAGAACAACCAATTATTTGATATTCATTCAACCGTGAAATAATGGTCAAAGATATAACTTTGCATAAATATTAAATAGATCATACCATGTTGTACATGTGTACCTAGTTTCATTATCATGTGAAGTCATATTCATGGAAAAAAAGCTTTAACGCAAAGGTAAACCTTAGCCAGAACAATTAATTCTTAATGTTCATCCAACTGTGAAAAAAATGGTCACTGCAATAAATTTACATAAATATTAAATAGATCATACCATGATGTACATGTGTACCGAGTTTCATAAAGTTTTGAAGTCATCCTCATAGAAACAAGAGGACCAAGATGGCCCTGTGTCGCTCACCTAAGTAAGATTGCTGTCTTAGGCCTAATGACAAAAAATGACGCATCTAAAGTGCTTTTCTAACATTTGACTAAGTGACCTAGATTTTGATCCAACCTGAATTTGCATTCAACAGGGAATTCATGCAGTCATCATTCTTATCAGGTTTAATGAAGACTGGTACAAAAATGTAGGCCCCTAGAGTGTTCACAAGTTTTTTCTAAACTTTGTCCTGGTGACCTACTTTTTGACCCCATGTGGCACAGTTTTGAATTCATCCGAGATTTGATGTAGACATTCGTCCTGACCAAATTTCAAGAGCTAAAACTGTGGCCTCTAGAGTGTTCACAAGATTTTTCTAAAGATTTGACCTGGTGACCTAGTTTTTACCCATGACCCATTTCAACTCATCCAAGATATCATGTAGACAAACATCCTGACCAAATCTTATGAAGATTGGGCTAAAACTGTGACCTGTAATGTGTCCACAAGGATTTTTAAGTGACATATTTTTAACACCAAATGACCCTCATGTAGAAAAACATCCTGACCAAATCTAATGAAGATTGGGCTAAAACTGTTGCCTCTAGAGTGTTCTCAAGGTTTTTCTAAGATTTGACCTGGTGACCTAGTTTTTGACCCCACGTGACCCAACATCGAATCATCCAATATATTATGTAGACAAACACCCTGACAAACTTTCATAAAGATTGGGACAAAACTGTGGCCTCTAGAGTGTTCTCAAGGTTTTTCTAAGATTTGACCTGGTGACCTAGTTTTGACCCCACATGACCCAATATCGAACTTATCCGAGATATCATGTAGACAGACATCCTGACCAAGTTTCATAAAGATTGGGACAAAACTGTGGCCTCTAGAGTGTTCTCAAGGTTTTTCTAAGATTTGACCTGGTGACCTAATTTTGACCCCACATGACCCAATTTTAAACTCATCTGAGATATCATGTAGACAGACATCATGACCAAGTTTCATAAAGCTTGGGACAAAACTGTGGCCTCTAGAGTGTTCACAAGCAATTGTTGACAACGGATGACGGACTAAAAGCAGTCACAAAAGCTCACAATGAGCATAAGTGCTCAGGTGAGCTAAAAAAGCTTAAACGCAAAGGTAAATCTGAGCCAGAACAACCAATTTTTCAAGTTCATCCAGCCATGAAATATAGGTCACAGCCATTCATTTGCATAAATCTTTAAAAGATCATATCATAATGTACATGTATACCTAATTTCATTAACATGTGAATTCATCTTCATAAAAAAAAAGGTTAAACGCAAAGGTAAACCTGAGCCAGAATAACTAATTTTTAATGTTCATCCAACAGTGAAATATTCCAGTTACAAGGGGGGTCTCTTGCCCACCAGGAGAGTCAAATGAAAATTGAAATTAATTTAAATAAACAACAGGAATTAATAAAACAAAACAAATTGCAACAAAAAATGATAAAAATCTAAGTTTTTTTGTTTTTGTTTTTTATTAAGACTGATTAGATGTCCCAGGTACATGTCAAGTACAGAAAATCTAGGAGGAATATGGTTACCCTCTACCAGTGCCATACATGCCATATTTTCAGTATGTCTCCCAGGGAGGTTTTGAAATTTTCACAGGGAGATTTGGGGTCCAGCCAGGGAGATTTTACGACATATATCAAAGAGACGTTATTAATGAAAAAAAATAAAAAAAATTTTTCCCCCTTTAAAAATTATATCTAAAAAAATCTAAAAATTTATTAATAGATATCTTATTCAAACAGAAACTTTACTTTCCACAAGCACCGTTTCACATTAAATGCAACACTACCTTGGAACAGATCAGAGATCATGCCATTAACATCAAACACATTTAAATTGATACAGTATCTTTGATTTATGGAATGATTTCTGATCATATGGTTTTAATTAATGGGGATGAATAAAGATAAAGAGTCAGATCATATTTAATAATATTTTCACCTTCTGTCTGTGTTTTCTTTTCTTTTTCTAAATTAAATTGCTTTTAGCCAAAATATTATTTAGCTGAAAATATTTATCGTGTACGGTATGGTGATATGAAGTGGTTATCCAACTCTTCCGATCAGCACATCTCCTTATAGTAAATTATTCAGCAGACGATATCCGTTGTTAATCAAATCAGCGTTGGTGTGAAAATTGCACTTCATTTGCAATTTCCGGGATTTAAATGATTGGTAAACAGCTGATCTAATTATCATTTATTGTTTCCGGTAAGTACAGTAAGGATTAGCTATTCTCCGGGACCTTTTTGACCATGCTAAGATATACTTCAAAGCAATCATTTACGACTTTATTACGATGTACCAAATGCATTCTAACCTTACTCATTCTAGCTTTAGTATTGCCTTGATAGCTGCTAATGACCCGACGATAATTGTTTCAACTGATAGACTGGCGAATCTGCTACCTGTATGATTCACGCAATTTGATTGGATAAGGACAATCACACATTGCCTGTGGCTGTGTACAGCACACTGGTCAGAATTGATACTAACACATGTTCTTACGTAAGCTTCCTGATGCTGTATCATAGTTTGGTAATAGAATGGATTATACTGAGTTCAAAGGGAAACCGGTTTGATTTAAGTCAGACCGGGAGATTTTCACCTCCCGGCGGGAGATCGGGAGACAAGTCGAAATCCCGGGAGATTTAATCTCCCGCCGGGAGATATGGCATGTATGCAGTGCACATTTACCTTCATGTTTATGATGAGATACATTTACTGGAGAAAATGAAAAAATTAATACATTTCACATACTATCAGTGTGATACAATGCTAAATTTAAATGGTTAAAACTTATTGTGGAAAATATTATACAATGTAGTATCAAAGCATTATTATTCATAATGAACATTCAACAAAAATATAACACAATTATCAATTTAGAATCACAGGAATAAAATGATTTTTTTAATTTAATTGGAAAATAGACTCAAATTTATATTAGGAAATATAATTCTGGTGACTGATATATTAAAAGTAAACTTTTATTATAAAAACAACAACAATAAAAAAAACAACTTGCAGTACAATTTTCAGTTGAGGTAAATCTAAAGATGAAGATGGAAGCTTGACAAAGGTGGAAGGGACTTACTGAGGCCCAATTTGGTGGAACCGCCCGGCTGAAAGGAACCCCCAGAGACCAAACGCTTGATTATCTGGTCCTGCAGGCTTGGGAAGTGCATCTCGTTATCTGAGCAACTGAAATCATAGGACACATTTTTCAAAATTTTGTACTGGCCTCATCTAACAAAAAATACCAGATGACAATAATCATTAAAAGCCATGTTTGAAATAATATTCAAATAACAGCATGCACTGTGGTTCAGTGATGGAGACCCTAAACTCTGGAATCTAACTTCTATAAGGACAGATATTTTATGACTGTTCAATGCACACACTCTTGCTGCACAGTTTTGCTTCTACTGAGTCTCTTGCAGATGGGACAAAAGATTACAAATCAATAACAGTTTTCAAACTGATACAAAAGAAATAGGTTTAAGCTATTCCAAGGAAAGAAGTGAGGCTGTATACCATGTGACTTTCATTTGAAACTCCCATTCCTTGAAGTTGGTGCGGCCAAGCCTGTCTAGGTTCATCCCCACCACTGTAAACAAAAGCCAGTTATCAATCATATACACAGCCAAGACAGTTACACACCTCAACACACTGGGGACACAGACATACACAACAACAACAACAAACAATATGCATACCAAAGGCATGGAGCAGAACTGTTGTAATTGGTTCTCTATGGATATGTAGTTAGCATACTTTTGCACCATGACATTAATACCAAGTTTTGCTCTGATTTTCTTTTTTAATGTATATATATCAATACAATCATGAGAAATACACTAAATTGATTTCACATCAATTCAAGTCAGGTATCTCACTAAACTAAAATTTTAAATAAAAAAAAGAGACTAAAGGAGGATAAAAACAAGTCAATAATCAACGTTTATTTCACCCTTTACCTCCTGAAAATTCATTTACATATGTAGGCAGGATAACTTTAATTAACTGAACTTTAATGGTATATGAAACATTCTAACATTATCTACAAAATATGCTATATAAATATAGAAGGCTTCTGGCATTGGATATTTTCCGATATATGCACAGTTCAAAGATGATGTAATTATACGAATATAATATTAATTAATATATATTATATGAAACTTCTCAGTCTAGTAAACATTACTAAAATGGAACTGGAGTTTCGTTTTCATGTTATATCACAGAATAATGCATGACGTTGCATTCAGATGCCTTGTAAATAACTCACACCTAAGGCCTTCGTAATTATATTACTGCACATGTCATCTTAACACTTAATATGATATAGCATATAAATCAAATTTCTATTTCCACAATTTTCTTGGCTGTGCAGACTGTGTAGAACCTGAGCTACAGTATTGTATGAGCAAACAGAGCAGACCCTGATCAGACAGCTCCTGGAAGAGGCTATCTGATCTGGGTCTGCTCTGTTTACTTTAAAACACATCTATATGAGGTAAAGGATTAAAATACAGTACAAAAACAATATCAGAACAAAAAAGTTTTATGCGAAATTAAATGAATTTAATAAATAGATAATGAATGTTTAAGTTAACCTGTTATACAATCAATTAAACTCAAAGGAGGCAATAAGTGCAGATACAAGAGTTTTTCTCTTCATTTAGATGAAAACTAGAACTATCACTAAATGTGATTAATACCCCCACAATACTGCTTTAGAAATGATGAAGTTATTAGGATTAAGAAGAAGAGTATGAAAAAGACATTTTTACATTAGTTTTTTTTTCCAGATTTTTGGCCGGGTTACACAGGTTGTGCTTGACCATTGTATGAAATTGTTTTGAATTCCAACCAGTAGTTTTAAAGTTAAGCTCCGGACAAGGAAAAGTAACAAAGGGCAATAACTCTGTAATTACAATAGATAGAGTTATGGTTATTGTGCACTGCACTTCCTCTTATTGTGGTTGACAATTGTATGAAATTGTTTTGAATTCCAACCAGTTCTTTTCAAGTTATGCTATGGACAAGGAAAAGTAACAAAGGGTAATAACTCTGTAATTACTCTAGATAGAGTTATGGTTCTTGTGAACTGCACTTCCTCATATTGTGGTTGACCATTGTATGAAATTGTTTTGAAATCCAACCAGTAGTTTACAAGTTATACTCTGGACAAGGAAAAGTAACTAAGGGCAATAACTCTGTAATTCCTATAGATAGAGTTATGGTTCTTGTGCACTGCACTTCCTCATATTGTTGTTGACCATTGTATGAAATTGTTTTGAAATCCAACCAGTAGTTTAAAAGTTATACTCTGGACAAGGAAAAATAACGAAGGGCAATAACTGTAATTCCTATAGATAGAGTTATGGTTCTTGTGCACTGCACTTCCTCTCATTGTGCTTGACCATTGTATGAAATTGTTTTGAAATCCAATCAGTACTTTACAACTTATACTCCGGACAAGGTTACAAGTTATACCCCGGACAAGGAAAAAAAATACAAAGGGCAATAACTCTGTAATTACTCTAGATAGAGTTATGGTTCTTATGCACTGCACTTCCTCATATTGTGGTTGACCATTGTATGAAATTGTTTTGAAATCCAACTTGTACTTTTCAAGTTATGCTCCGGACAAGGAAAAGTAACAAAGGGCAATAACTCTGTAATAAGGCAAGATGGAGTTATGGTTCTTGTGCACTGCACTTCCTCTCCATGTGCTTGATCATTGCATGAAGTTGTATTGAATTCCAATAACGCAACGGACTGCTGGACCGACCGACCGACCGACCACCGGGTGACTCCTATATACCCCCCCAAACTTCGTTTCGGGGGTATAAAAAACCTTGAGCATCCACCTAAACAAAGCAAGAAGTCTAAAGATATTCAAAATTATACATATATAACATCGGCCCACAGCAGAGTTACCAAATGGCCTGACCCTTTTAACACAGCTGTCTCAGTTAAACAAGTTTCTAAACTTAGCTTTACCTACTTAAATTTTTCAAGAAAGAAATCATTTTTACATCTTCATTAAACAAAGGCTTTTACTGTCAATTTCATTTCAAAAAGGACTGAAAAGGGAAGCCATATGCCTTACAGAAAGAAAGTTAACATTGCATGATCTCCACAAGCTAGCTATGGTTGATATATTTGTGCTAAAAGCTCAGGAATCCGAGCTTTTACAGAGTCGGTACCATGGTTACTGTCTGTAGTTGCATTGTTGGTTAGTCTCTTTTTCTCACATGAAACTAGGAATTGTAGTCTAGAAAATATACACTGACTACAAAAAAGGAAAGTTGAGAGATTATTACATCCTTTTTTTATCACTTATTTTACTTGGTACAGACTATCAATGCAACTTGTTAAAAACATTTTTTGAACAAATTCAACCAACAGACTGGATTTGAGAAAAAAATCATTAATTTTGAGATATTGAGGTTCAAAGAAAGACTCTAGCATAGTGTTTATAAAAAAGGGGGGGCAACATTGGGTGGACAGTAAGAGATGGTATTTGCAATTAACATTCAACAGACATAAAGGACAGTCACAAACAGAAAGACATTATTGTACAATGTTACACATTCAAGGCAATAGATAGCCAAACCCCGTTGTAATAGAAGAACATTTAATTGAAATATAAAAAAACACACAATCAAAAACAGCTCTCAAATATGTTTAAAAATTTCAACTGGTTTTTTCAAATATAACCATGGAAACTATTACAGCATTTATAAAACTAAAATTACTTTAACTAAAAGCAAAATTAAATAAAAACAGGCAAAAATCAACCTTATTATGATAAACATCTTGTCTTATACACAATATTTGAAAAAACACAGTACAAAAATATGTATATCTAAAAGGAATCTTCCTATTAAAGATTATCCTACACGCAGAAAATTAGAGGATATACCTTTAGAATCTTTTGCCGACTCTTTTGATTTAAATTTTTCAAATTCCTTCAGGGGATGATATTAATGCTCATTGTTAAAAACAAAAAATACTACAAAGCATGTCTATGGTTTGGTGCAAAACTCTGGTAACTATAAATAAAGAAGCAGTTACAATAGTTTTTCACCAAGCCTACAACTTGCTGTAAATTATTTTATTTTTTTATTTTCACATGTTAAAATTTACTCCTTTTCTGTGCCATGTTAAAACAACTAGAACTATAACTGAAGGTGATCAATATCCCCGCATATGTCACTGACAAAGGAGAAGGGCTATAATATACTTCATACAAAAATCCTTGACAGAGTTATCTGCACTTGTCTGCTGATAAGTCTTGATATGGTGAATCATTATTCCAGGTGTAAAGGCATCATCAACAATAAGAGCTGGCAGTAACACAGCAAACTCAACTATTCTGCCTCTTACCAGCTTCAAGCAAATTTCAACAAAAAATTTCAAATTCAAAAGGGGCCATATTTAACAATAAAATCCGACAAGAGTTGGCTAACTTGACGGTAGGATGCCCCTGAACATCTTATGAGGTTTCAAGTCAATCTCATAACCAACTGCTGAACTATAAGCAGCATGCTGCAAGGAAAACTTTAACAACAATTTCAATGTCAAAAAAGACTTGACAAAGTTACCTGCACTTGTTATTTGATTTCCCTTATGATAATCATTATTTTAAGTGTGAAGGAATTATCATCAAAAGTTACCAAACTACATATCACGTGACTGTAGTACGGGACATGACGGGACAAATGCAATTCCTATGTAGCCCCCACTTCACTATGAGAAGCAGGGATATAACAATGTGGTATTTCCAGGCAAGAATAAAGTGAAATTGTAATGCCATGCTTGTGTTATGATACACAAAGCTAGAACAGAGACAAGTATGCATAATGTGATCATATTAAGGTAAAGACATAACTTTCATTTGTAATACATACTTTCTCGGTCAATTTTTTGCACTGTCAATATCAAAAAGCACAATAATTACAATTAAGTCAAGTAAGGAACAAACTGTGCATCATAAAACATAGCGCACCACAAAATGTAACATGAGATAAAAAAGAAAGAAGCTTTCTCAAGAATTTTTCCTTATGAATCTTAAACAAGAGGGCCATTAAGGCCATGGAATCACTCACCTGAGAACCAGGTATTAGTGGAAGGAAAAGAAACAGCAATTCATGTATTATACTTGTCGGCAAATGTGCTCTTGCACTGTCCAATACAAACAAGCCACAATTAATTGACAAAAGTCAAGTAGCTAAACTGTATCACTAAACATAGTTCGCAACCAGTCCTTGATACTGAGGAAAAAAAATGACTCTCAAGAACATCTGTTCCTAAATAGAAACTTTGAAATAAGACCAATTACAGGTATGTATCATTTCTGACATGAGAAGCCATATTTTCAGAATGTTGAATGGGAACAGAAAAATGATATAATGGGAAAATGAGCCCCCCTGGGCCATGCTTTTTGGCCAATCCAAATAATTTTTACAATCATGATAGAGAGTGACCCAAGGAAAATCAGATCCTGTGCAAAAAAAATCTTCGAAATCTGGCCAGTACTTTTGGAAAAGAAGATTATTCAAATTTGTTCAATATACATAAAGAAATGGCC
>CM037782.1:14777192-14827192 GCA_021229015.1 Solen grandis
TTTTATCAAAATCCAGTGAGTAGTTTAGAAGGAGATGTTGTTTAAAGAAATTGTTGACGACGACGCACGCAAGGACGACGGACAAAAGGTGATCACAAAAGCTCACCATAAGCACGTTGTGCTCAGGTGAGCTAAAAAAGGAAGGTGGCTGAGTCAGGACAGGGGCGCAGTTAGGACCTCTGACAATATATGGTTTATAGGTGGGGATTTCAATTGTTTTTGAAATAAAGGTCAGAAGTAAAACTGATAGGGTGGGCCAGACCCCATGGGGACACTGAA
The DNA here is from genome assembly GCA_021229015.1 of Solen grandis. Classification (NCBI taxonomy): domain Eukaryota; kingdom Metazoa; phylum Mollusca; class Bivalvia; order Adapedonta; family Solenidae; genus Solen; species Solen grandis. The sequence continues at coordinate 14,777,472 of CM037782.1, forward strand.
GAAGTACATGTACCATCAATCTGTCTCATCATGAGAAACAAGAATATAAATGCTTTAGGGGTGGGGATCTGAACCCAAATAAAAAACCCCAATTTACCGAGGAACAAGACTATATATGGTTTAGGGGTGGGGATCTGAACATTTTTTGAGATATAAGGTCATAAGTAAAATTGACGGGGCAGGGCCTGCCCCTGGATGATCTTGTGAATTCTGTCAAGATCTCCCCTATATAAGTCTATGTAAAATCAAGGGCCATGATTTGAACGAACTTTGAAAATATCAACTAGACAATGCTACAAACCAAATATCTTAACTCCAGGCCTTGTGGTTTCTGTGAAGAAGATTTTTCTAGTTTCTTTCCTATTTTAGCCTATGTAAAATCAAGTGACCCCTGGGGCGGGGCAAATTTTGGCCCCAGGGCCATGATTTTAATAAGCCTGGTACATACATATAAGGCCATGTTACACATAAAATATTTTAACTCCAGGCCTTGTTGTTTTTTAGGAGAAAATTTTCTAGTTTTTTTTTTTTTCTATACATACAAGTCTATGTTAAATCAAGTGACCCCTGAGGCGGGGCCAATTTTGACCCCAGGGCCATGATTTGAACAACTTTTGAAGATATCCACTAGACAATGCTACAAACCAAATATCTTAACTCCAGGCCTTGTGGTTTCAGAGAAGAAGATTTTTCTAGTTTCTTTCCTTTATAAGCCTATGTAAAATCAAGTGATCCCTTGGGCGGGGCCAGTTTTGACCCCAGGGCCATGATTTGAACAACTTTTGAAGATATCCACTAGACAATGCTACAAACCAAATATCTTAACTCCAGGCCTTGTGGTTTCTGAGAAGAAGATTTTTCTAGTTTCTTTCCTTTATAAGCCTATGTAAAATCAAGTGATCCCTTGGGCGGGGCCAGTTTTGACCCCAGGGCCATGATTTGAACAAACTTGGTAGATGTCCAAAAGGCAATGTTGCACAAAAAATATCTTAACTCCAGGCCTTGTGGTTTCTTAGGAGAAGATTTTCTAGTTGTTTTTTTAGCTCACCTGAGCACAACGTTCTATTTTTTTTTTTCTATACATACAAGTCTATGTTAAATCAAGTGACCCCTGAGGCGGGGCCAATTTTGACCCCAGGGCCATGATTTGAACGAACTTTTGAAGATATCCACTAGACAATGCTTCAAACCAAATATCTTAACTCCAGGCCTTGTGGTTTCTGAGAAGAAGATTTTTCTAGTTTCTTTCCTTTATAAGCCTATGTAAAATCAAGTGATCCCTTGGGCGGGGCCAGTTTTGACCCCAGGGCCATGATTTGAACAACTTTTGAAGATATCCACTAGACAATGCTACGAACCAAATATCTTAACTCCAGGCCTTGTGGTTTCTGAGAAGAAGATTTTTCTAGTTTCTTTCCTAGTTTCTTTCCTTTATAAGCCTATGTAAAATCAAGTGATCCCTTGGGCGGGGCCAGTTTTGACCCCAGGGCCATGATTTGAACAAACTTGGTAGATGTCCAAAAGGCAATGTTGCACAAAAAATATCTTAACTCCAGGCCTTGTGGTTTCTTAGGAGAAGATTTTCTAGTTGTTTTTTTAGCTCACCTGAGCACAACGTGCTCATGGTGAGCTTTTGTGATCGCCTTTTGTCCGGCGTCCGTCCGTCCGTGCGTGCGTGCGTCTTGTATCAACTTTTCCTTTAAACAACTTCTCCTCCTAAACCACTGGATGGATTTTGACCAAACTTCACAGGAATCATCCTTATAATGACCTCTATTAAAGTTGTTCAAATTATTTTGATTGGGTGAATAAGTAGGTCACAGGAGCTAAAAATAGATTTTTAAAATGCAATCTTAGAAAATCTTCTCCTGCAAAACTGTAAGGCCTAGAGCTTTAATAATTGGTATGTAGAATTGTCTTATGAACATCTACAAAAGTTGTTCAGATCATGACCCTGGAGTCAAAATTGGCCCCGCCCCAGGGGTCATTTTATTTTTCATAGGTTTATATAGTGAAAAACTTTAAAAATCTTCTTCTATGAAACAATAAGGCCTAGAGCTAAGATATTTGGCGTGTAGCATTGTCTAGTGAATCTCTACAAAAATTGTTCAAATTATGACCCTGGGGTTAGAATTGGCCCTGCCCCGGGGGTCACTTCTTTTACATAGACTTATAAAGGAAAAACTTTAAAAATCTTCTCCTATGAAACCATAAGGCCTAGAGCTAAGATATTTGGTATGTAGCATCATCTAATGGTTCATTACCAAGATTGTTCAAATCATAGCCCTATGGTGATAAATGACCCCGCACTAGGGGTTACTTGTTTTACATAGAGTTATATAGGAAAATCTTAAAAATCTTCTTTTATGAATCCTTAAGGCCTAGAGCTTAGATAATTAGCTCACCTGAGCACAATGATTGCCTTTTGTCCGGCGTCTGTTGCCCGTCCATCTGTCCGTGCGTGCGTGCGTCTTGCGTCAACTTTTTCCATTAAACAACATCTCCTCCTAATCCGCTGAAGGGATTTTGACAAAATTTCACAGGAATCATCCTTATGATGTCCTCTAACAAAATTGTACAAATTATTATGATTGGTTGAAAAAGTAGGTCACAGGAGCTAAAAACAGATTTTAAAATGCAATCTTAGAAAATCTTCTCCTGCAAAACTGTAAGGCCTACAGCATGTAGAATTGTCTTATAAACCTTTACAAAAATTGTTCAAATCATGGCCCTAGGGTCAAAATTGGCCCTGCCCCAGGGGTCACTTTATCTTACATAGGCTTATATATGGAAAACCTAGAAAAATTTTCTCATCAGAAACCACATGGCCTGGTGTTAAGATATTGGGTATGTAGTATTGTCTGGTGGATCTCTACTTAAGTTGTTCAAATCATGGCCATTGGGTGAAAATTGGCCCTGCCCTAGGGGTCACTTGATTTTACATAGGAAAAATAGAAAAATCATCTCCTGGAATACTGCAAGGCTTAGAGCTTGATATTTGGTATGTAGAATTGTCTTGTGAACTACTACAAAAGACCTGGGAAAATTCCCGCTCCAGGGGTTGTTTTATTTTACAAAGGCTTATATAGGGAAAAACTAGAAAAATCTTCTTATCAGACACCACATGGCCTAGAGCTTAGATATAAGGCTTGTAACATTGTCTAGTGGATCTCTACCAAAGTTGTTCAAATTATGACCCTGGGGTCAAAATTGGCCCCGCCCCAGGGGTCACTTATTTTAACATAGGCTAATAGGAAAAAAACTTGAAAAATCTTCTTCTCAGACACCACAAAGCATAGAGTTTAGATATTTGGTGTGTAGCATTGTCTAGTTGATTCTTACCAAGTTTGTTCAAATCATGACGCTGGGGTCAAAATTGGCCCCGCTCCAGGGATCACTTGATTTTACATAGACTTATATTGTAAAAAAACTAGAAAAATCTTCTTCTCAAAAACCACAAGGTCTGGAGTTTATATATTTGGTATGTAACATGGGCTAATAGACCTCTACCAAGTTTGTTCAAATCATGACCCTGGGGTCAAAATTGGCTCTGCCCCAGGGGTCACTTGATTTTACATAGCCTAATGATACCAGGTGAGCGATCCAGGGCCATCATGGCCTTCTTGTTTCTATACATACAAGTCTATGTAAAATCAAGTGACCCCTGGGGCAGGGCCAAATTTGACCCCTGGGCCATGATTTGAACAAACTTGGTAGATGTCCAAAAGGCAATGTTACACACCAAATATCTAAACTCCAGGCCTTGTGGTTTCTGAGAAGATGATTTTTCTAGATTTTCCTATTTTAGCCTATGTAATATCAAGTGACCCCTGGAGCGGGGCCAATTTTGACCCCAGGGCCATGATTTTAACAAACCTGGTAGATACTCATACGGCCATGTTACACAAAAAATATCTTAACTCCAGGCCTTGTTTTTTAGGGGAAGATTTTCTAGTTGTTTTTTCTATGCCCAAACCAAATATCTTAACTCCAGGCCTTGTGGTTTCTGAGAAGAAGATTTTTCTAGTTTCTTTCCTATTTTGGCCTATGTAAAATCAAGTGACCCCTGGGGCGGGGCCAATTTTGACCCCAGGGCCATGATTTGAACAAACTTCGTAGATGTCCATAAGGCAATGTTACACAAAAAATATTAACCGGCCTTGGTTTCTAGAGAAGATTTTCTTTATGTAAAATCAAGTGACCCCTGGGGCAGGGCCAATTTTGACCCCAGGGCAATGATTTGAACAAACTTGGTAGATATCCAAAAGGCAAAGTTACACACCAAATATCTAAACTCCAGGCCTTGTGGTTTCTGAGAAAAAGATTTTTCTAGATTTTCCTATTTTAGCCTATGTAAAATCAAGTGACCACTGGGGCAGGTCAATTGGGGACCATGACGCCAGACGCACGCACGCATGGATAGTCGCACGCATGGACGCCAGACAAAAGGCAATCACAATAGCTCACTATGAGAATAAGAAATGGAGTAAAACAGAATAAGTCTCCAAACTTTGTTTGGGAGACTTAATAAATCTCAAACATTCACAATTCTCCTGCTAACTGGTCATCAGAAGCCTCATTATCTTGATTCCTCTGATAACTCCTGCATGATAAACTTTGTTCAGCTATATGTTTATTTGTCTATGACATATTCCCAATGTCAAAAACAGCCCAAAATATACATACTACTTATGCACTCTTTCGTCAAGGGCTACATAATTTCATTGGCTGAAATCTGAAGTCAATTTTATAAAAAACGGAAATAGAGAACATTTGTTTTGCAAAAACTGTAAATATTGCACTCGGTAGCGCTATTCCTTGTTCCAAGTTTTGTGTATACACTCTACATGATCATGTATTATGGCAAAAGTTCAATCAAGAAAAACAATCCTTCCCGCAATTTTGCCGATCGCCCAATATCTGGACATCCATACATGGCATCAAGAAAAGTAAACAAAATTAAGGAGTTGTCCAGGATACAATCCATAGAATTCCACAGGAGAATTTCAGATCATGTTTTTATAAATGAATATGTATATAGGAGAAGTGTGCATATTCAAAATAAAAAAATATTTTGAAAATATCTCTTCATGAGTAAGCTGCCCCACACGTTACCATATGTTATCATTTTTGAAAATTTTATTCTCATACCCATATTGATAAGTGAGTTGCACTTCTCTGGATACTTTTTGATCAACCCTTATCTTAATACAGGTAGTATATAAAGATGATCAAAAGTAAATGTCAATCATTTCTGATCATAAGGAAATATTATGCCTTAGTGCTGCATGAAATCGCGATAACAACTGCCCCATCTGTTTTGAAAGGTCTTATCTGCTGCTTATCTGACTGACATTATCCCATCGCTGCCACCAATGTATCAAATTCAACCCAGTATCGAACTTGGTCAGCCAGCGTGCAAGTCCAATGCTTTAAACACTGAGCCAAAGAGTCAGAGATTGTATTTATACCTGTGATGATGCATCCGTCACACTTTTAACTTAAGGAATACATTCGAATACTGTGTTGTCTAGGTCTGACATTTCTCTTAGGATGCTAATAGCAGAGAGTATCAGTTTTCCCTTTATCTTGGGACCTATATGAAGATCTAAATGGGGAGTAACAAGAGGGAAATTCTCCAAGATCAGCATACACATTATCCCATATACATCTTTTTCATCCTTAATCAAATTACTTTGACTGATTCTTTCAAGAGATCTACAAGAGGGTCAAGTAGGATAAGTAAAAATAAACAAGGAATCTCTAAAAAAACTTTGTCTGCAGAGGCTGATGTTTATTAAATATTGGAGCATACGGTGGTTCCATCATTGCAATGTTCAGATTTACAAGCAGACTGTCTCCTGAACAAGTTTCATGACAGCCTTCACATCAGTTGAATCTTTTGATGATTATGATAAAAAGAAGGAGGTGGGGACCATAAACCTCGAGGTATACATGATTTAACTGAGCAGAAAATTACTACCAAGTAATGTTCCCCAGTCTCGGTCAACTTCAATCCTCCAATATCTAGGTCATTATGTGCTGCACTGGTTGAAATAATTTACCATTTATGGCATCTTTAGGGCTGTAAGTCATAAACATTGCTAATTTGTCATTTATCACACAATCTAATTAACATCTCTAGCTGGGTGATGGAGGATACTGGTAAATAGCTAATAAGTACATAATATACTTCTTGTAGTTATGTCTCAGAATCGGTCAGCAGAATATGAATACATATCGAGTATTTATTGATTCAATGTAAAATTGATTTTTATTTCACAATTAAAAAAAATAATAATAATTTTGGTTTCACATCTCATGTAACTTTTTTTTTCACAATGATGATGCATGAAACAAAATTATATTTTATTAACGACATAACTCCCTTGAGGGACCCCACAAATTCTATTAAATGCTTTCCTTTTTAGAATCTTATTTTCCCTAACCCTATTCTTTGATGTCATTCCCGCCTTTGACATGTGTCATCAGTATCATTATTTTGCTGTCAATAAATAGTTTCTTGCCTGATATATTCAACCTGATACAACTTCTACAGGAATATAATTGCAAAACACAACAAAATTAGATTATATATCAGACATTATCCTGTGACTGATTAGATAATGAAGTAGTCTGACTTCAGTCAAAACTGTAAATCAATTCTTCCTAATACTGAAATCCCATGTTCTTTAATTGAGGTATATTTGAGTAGTTTTATTATCATTCCCCCTCCTTAAATGACTTCAGTTTGGCATCTGGCAGTCCATAAAACATAGAATAAACAAGAGGTCCATTGTGGCTCTAGGACACTCATCAGAGTATCATAAGCAAAATCAAAACAATTCAGGTTACTTGATGTTACCTACCGGTAGTTATCTTCAGCATCATGTACAACTAGATTTAAAGATACAAAGGCTTCTAAAGTTTCTATAAAGATGACATATGCAAACTAGCTGACTCCTTGGGCCCAATCTCAACCCTTCTAAAAAAAACAAGAGGGCCATGATGGCCCTAAATTGGTCACATGAATTCAACTGCTAGAGAGAAAATGCGAAAGTAAGGAAAAAATTTACACATAATATATAGTACTTAAATTTCATTAATTTTTAGATCTGGTGGCCACTGAGCAAAAATAGCTAAAATCTTTCTGTTCTGCCAACCAAGACAGCCACTAGAGCTAAAAATAGAATATTCTTTAAACAACATCTCTTCCTAAACCACTGAGCAGATTTTGATGAAATTTTACAAGAATGATCCTTAGGTGGTACTGAGCAAAATAAGCTTAAATTGTTCCAGTCAACCAACCAAAATGGCTGCTGCCAGAGCTTAAAATAGAAAAACTTTTCAACAGCATCTCCTCCTAAACTGTTAAGCAGATTTTGATGACATTTTACAGGAAATGCAGCCATCTTGGTTGGCGGACCAGAATGATTTTAGCTATTTTTATGCAGTATCACCCAATGATCATTCCTAATGAGTTTCATTTAAATCTGCTGAGCTGTTTAGGTGGAGACATCGTTTAAAGATTTTTCTATTTTTAGCTCTGGCGGTCATTTTGGTCGGCAGATTGGAACGATTTTAGCTATTTTTGCTCAGTACCACCTAAGGATCATTTCTTTAAATTTTCATCAAAATCTGCTCAGTGGTTAAGGAGGAGATATTGTCTAAAGATTATTCTATTTTTAGCTCTAGTGGCCATCTTAGTTGGCGGGCCGGAAAGGTTTTAGCTATTTTTGCTCAGTACTACCTAAGGATCATTCCTTAAAATTTCATTAAAATCTACTCAGCGGTTTAGGATGTTGTTTAAAGATTATTCTATTTTTAGATCTAGTGGCCATCTTGGTTGGCAGAATAGAACAATTTTAAGCTGTTTTTGCTCAGTACCACCTAAGGATCATTCCTGCAAAATTTCATCAAAATCTGCTCAGCTGTTAAGAAGGAGATGTCATTTAAAGATTTCTATTTTTAACTCTGGCAGCCATTTTTGTTGCCAGATCGGAACAATTTTAGCTATTTTTGCTAAGTACCACCTAAGGATCATTCCTGTAAAATTTCATCAAAATCTGCTCAGTGGTTTAGGAGATGTCATTTCAAGATTATTCAATTTTTAGCTCTAGCGGCCATCATAGTGGCCAATCGGAACAATTTCAGCTATTTTTGCTAAGTACCACATAAGGATCATTCTTGTACAATTTCATTAAAATGCTCAGCTGTTTAGGAGAGATGTCGTTCAAAGTAAAAGTTGACAACGGTCATAGGACAAAGACTGATCACACTACCTCAGATCACAAAGTGCTCAGGTGAGCTAAAAAAGGTGAAATCTTTCGTTTTTATTAATTAAAGGGCCATAAATTCTACTGGAACCTGAAGAAGAACTAGTTGGAGCAGTAAAAAGGGTGCACCCCTAGGGCTAAGGCATCTTTTTCATGCCAAAGGAAGAAGAGGAATGTATGTTTGAGGTCTGTAACCTTTGCAGAACCCTGTATTAGTGGGGCCCTTGGACTGATGATGAGCAGAGCCCAGACAAGATATTTTTTGCCTTGCCTGAAAAAGTTGTTTCCCAGAGTATGGATGAGTTTTTCTTGGGAATTTTTATGGAGGATGGGCAGAAGTTGGGTTGCATGGCTGAAAAGCCATGGACACATGCATTTGGTCCTCTTTAGAAGCTTATTCTACCTCGGAGATCATACCCCAAACGACTTAAAAGCTGTCTGGGGAGCTTTTCTTAACTTCTTCTTAGAGCACAAAAGTAGGAATTTGTTGGGGACATCCGAGAATCCCTACAGGCTGGAATCATTTCAGCTAAAGTGCCAACCAGCACAGGGTGTTTGGTGGTCTTGGCGATAGCCTTAAGTAGAATCCTGAGGGAGGAGGGTAAAGGGCTCTTTCCTTCCAGATGAAGGGAAATCGCAACCACAAAAAGTGTCAGCATGGAAGGCAATCCCAACCAACTGTCTTCAACACAATGTTCCCATCTCTCAAGTATCTTAAAGGGGATAGACTCTTATTTAGGAGCCTTAAGGCAAAGCCTGCTAGCAATTTCATCTAGTGATGGAGGAGGGATTTGAAAATCTGTTGAGGAGAATTTTTAGTCACTTGGGTCAAAGCCTAGTGATCACAGTGATAAGGAAATAAAAGCCCAATTTGAGCCTGGTTCAGCTGAAGAAAAAGACTCAAGTTTCTCCATGGTGCCCATAACAGCAGGGCAGAAGGGGAGGATAGACAAGGAGGAGGTGGGATGCCTCCATTCCTGTTCTTAGAGGGATAAATAGCCTTCACACTTCCTCTTGAGTAGTGGAGGGGCTGGGGAGCAAAGAGACTCAGGGAGCTTGCACAGCCCTATCAAAAGAAAAGATGAGGGGGTGGGTGGGTGGTAGTGTGTTCCTCCAGCCTATAACTAAAGTGGAAGCCAAGGGGAAACACAGAGGCTGTACCAGAGAATCATTCTTGAAAAATGGATTGTCTTCAGGGGCGAAAAGAGGGACAGCATCGACTGCCTCTTCATCTCTTCTTAGTATGGAAGAGAGGGGGCCTCCAGCCCTCCACCGACTGATGGCTTTGGGTGTCCGGGAGTGGTGGGGCCTGGGGTTCAGGCTGTGAACCAACTGCTGTATAAGGGAGGTAGGGTGCAGAAGAAATTAAACCCTGACCCCTGAATGACAGGATTAATGCCCATGAAGGTGTAGAAGGGCATGAAGGGCCAAGAAGTGGGTTGCCTTTGGCTGGTTTGGTTGCGGCCAGCCAGGGAGCATCGGTGATTGTTAAAATTAGGGTAGGGCTAGCCAGGGTACCTGGGAACCTGGGATGAGGACTGTCTTGAAGGCGTAGTTGGGCTTGTTTGGAATTCATCATAACTGGTGGTTCCCTGGCCATGGCCTGAAATAATATGTCTGGTTTCCCTTGTTGCTAAAGGAGACCTACCACAATGTTTTTTGTAACCAAGAGGTTACCCTTCGTAAACCTTTCAGCATAATTGGTTACCAGTAACCGGTGACTTGTGAATGCCTGGTGACGGCCAAGTGACCAGGGAAGCATGCAAATAGAAGCAAATAGATAGGGATCACTTTTATATGTGGGTGTTGGCATCAAATGATAGTACCTTGTTTTTGTATAGTGATAACTTGTGGGTAGAACCAAGATAAATTTTATAAATTTTGATCATTAATTTTGATGTGTGAGGAACACACATCTAGTGCTTGCATTAAGCCATGGTATCACACAGATTAATTTATCAATAAGTGGCCCAATTCCCATAAAAATGCCAGTTCTGAAACATGACCACAGAAATAAGAAGTAACACAGGATGGGCATACTTTAATTATTTTGAAATTTATGACAGATATAGCAGTGACACTGCCATCAGAGTTAGATATGGGGATTTGGGTTTCACAAATGAAGTTTCAGAAGCAAATTTTATAAAGTAAATTGTGGTGTTATGTGGTATTCATTAACTAGTTTTTTCCCCCCCCCCCATTATTTTTCTGACAAATTGTACATTTTGGTGCATTTGCCCAGGAAATGATAGGTTTAAAGTAGCTCCTAAATGGTAGGAATAAAACAAGAGGGCCATGATGGCCCTAAAACGCTCACCTGAATTCAACTGCTAGAGAGAAAACTCTTAAGTAAGGAAAAAATTGCACATAATGTATAGTAATTAAGAAGCAAAGGGTCAAAACTCTGTAATAAATAATAATGTTGATATGGACAACTAGATTTGAAACTGTGTTATCATATTCTATTCAAAATATGAAAACCTGCTCTGCAGTTAAAGAGATGTTTGTTAAAGATTTTTCCATTTTTAGCTCTGGTGGACATCTTGGATGACAGACCAGAATGATTTTAGCTACAGTTGAGACTCTTTATGTTGACATCATGAGTCTCGACATTTAGTATATCTCGACATACTTTGAAAGTCCCGACAATTTTCTCTATTAAAATACTATAAAATCCATTCTAATCTCACATTTTGTATCTCGACAATTTTTATATGTTGCCGTTTCTTTGGTCCCAGTGGGTAAATTCTCACCTGAAACTATGTGTTCATCTCGACATGTGCCGATATGCTCACGGGCGAATATTCAGTGTTGCCGCAGTAAGTTTTCATACTTAAAATATTGTAAACTGTAATGTTTGGAAATGAACAGATTAATGCTAGATGCAATCATACACGCTTAACTAAATCATATTAAGTGTGAACTGGTGATCTAACGTTGACGCTATTTGGTAGTATTAGCAGCAAGTATACCAAAAGAAATGTGCATCATCAACTTCAACAGAACTCATTTTAGGCTATAACATAAAATATACAGCAAGATTTTTTTTTAGGCATCTAGGGCCTTTATAGACAAATTGCTTCAAATACATTTGCATTTCGTGAATAATTATTATTTACATGGTTCCAGGTACATGTAAATTCATATGTCAACATGCTCCTATCTCGACATAAAAATGATGATTTCCTAAATGTCGAGATAACGAGTTTTGACTGTATTTTTGTACAATATCACCCAATGATCATACCTACTGAGTTTTATCAAAATCTGCCAAGTGGTTTAGGAGGAGATGTTGTTTAAAGACTTTTCTATTTTTAGCTCTGGTGGCCATCTTGTTTAGCAGAGCAGGACAATTTCAGCTATTTTTGTGCAGTATCACCCAATGGTCATTCTGATTAAGTTTCATCAGCGGCTAAAAGGAGATGTTGTTTAAAGATTTTTCTATTTTCAGCTCTGGTGGCAATCTTGTTTGGCTGACTGGAATCATTTTAGCTATTTTTGTGCAGTACCAAATCATACCTATTTTTTTTTTTTTTTTGGCAGCCTTCTTGGTCAGCGGAATGGAATGATTTTTGCTATTATTGTGCGGAATCACCTTATGATCATTCCTGTAAAGTTTTATCAAAATCTGCTCAGAGGTTTAAGGAGTTGTCATTTAAAGATATTTCTATTTTTAGTTCTTGCGGACATCTTGGTTGACTGATTGGAATCATTTTAGCTATTTTTGTTCAGTATCACCTGAGGATCATTCCTGTAAAGTTTTATCAAAATCTGCTCTGCAGTTTAACAGGTGATGTCATTTAAAGCAAAAGTTGATGACGCACACCGGACGATGGACAAAGGCCAATCACAATGTCTCAACTGAGTGTAAAGTGCTCAGATGAACTAAAAAACCAAAACATGAATGAACTAGAAATGTGTCCATAGGACACAAATGCCCTCCCCCTCCCCCATTATGTTTATTAGATGATTTTTTGTCAGTGAATATGAAAAACTAGAAATATAAAAGATGATTTTAAGATCAAATTAGCACTGTGACACTGACCTCAACCAAGTGGTGTAACCTTGACCTTCAAGCTAGCAACCTGTACTTGTTTTGTGATACAGTGTTTTGTCCTAAGGATCTCTCCTTGTGCCAAGTTATTCCAAAACATGACTATACACAACAAAGATACAGCCCAGACAGGACTGTTTACAAAATTTTTAAACTTAAATAACTGCTGTGACCTTGACCTTGAAGCTAGCAATTTGGTTCGTTTGCGTCACATCATATCCTAGGGATCATTTGTGCCAAGTTATTTCAAAACAAATCATTCACAACAAAGTTACAGCCAAGACTTAAATTCAAAGGTCAACCAAGTGCTGTAACCTTGATCTTAAAGCTAGCAACCTGGTTCTTGTTCGAAACACATTGTTTTGTCCTAAGGATTACTTGTGCCAAGTTATTTCAAAACACAACCATTCACACCAAAGTTAAAGCTGCGACACAATTTTAAGGTCAACCAAGTGCTGTGACCTTGAACTTAAAGCTAGCAACCTGGTTCTTGTTTGCAACACATTGTCTTTTCCTAGGGATGACTTGTACCAAATTATTTCAAAACACCACTGTATATAACAAAGTTACAGCTGGGACAAGATTCAACTGATGCTGTGACCTTGACCTTAAAGCTAGCAACCTTGTTCTTGTTCGTAACATATTGTCTTGTCCTAAGGATCACTTGTGCCAATTTATTTGAAAAACATTCAAGACCAAAGTTACAGCTGGGACATGATTTTAAAGTCAACTGAGTGCTCTGACCTTGACCTTCAAGCTAGCAACCTGATTCTTGTTCGCAACACATCGTTTTGTCCTAAGGATCACTTGTGCCAATTTATTTAAAAAACTGACTATACATAAAGTTACAGCTGGGACACGAATTCTTGCACACACACACACCCACACACAGGTGTAACACTATATGCCCATCGCCATTCATGGTAGGGGCATAATCAAATACTTATAGTCAATAAACATTTGTGAACCAGCTACTTTAAGATAAATATATATCGAAAACATATCTATATTGAAACAAGAAAGTCAGTAGAACTGACAGATGCTCCCCGAAGAACGTCATTGTTACAAATAAGGCCTTGGTCAATGGGTGGGAGGATATGTTGAAATCCCCATTCCTAAATCATATCTATTCTCCTCATCAGATGAGATGTTTTACCAACTCTAATTTGGAGACTTAGTAACAGTTTACTATTTAATATGATAATACGTGTTACTCATCAGATCTTTCATTGATTTTTTTTAAGTTTTTATACTACTAAAAATTAAGTCATACATTTCAATGTGTGCTCATATCAAAGAGGTTAACCAACACTCTTGACATATGACTGGATATTTGAAATAGTGTATAATGGCCTAAACAACAATTAGCTTACTAGCATATTGAATTTTGTGGGGTTTTGTTTAAATGATATCTCCTGTTAAATTAGGCAAATGACATGAATATTAGTCAACAACATGGTAGTAGGGGCCATAACTCTCTTAAAAATTGAGGAACCAGGTCATGTTGACGATATGCGTATCTACTCTTGGTAATAAAGCTTCCCATAAAGTTTCATTGAATTCAAGCCATTAGTTCCTGAGAAATAGCCCGGACAAGAATCATGCAACATGAACTATAGGCCAAAAAGTCAAGGGGCCATAACTCTGTGAAAAATTGAGGAACCAGGACACGCCGACGATATGCGTATCTACTCTTGGTGATAAAGCTTCCCATAAAGTTTTGTTGAATTCAAGCCATTAGTTCCTGAGAAATAGCCCGGACAAGAATCATGCAATATGTACTATAGGCCAAAAAGTCAATGGGCCTTAACTCTTTGAAAAATTTAGGAATCAGGTTATGCTGACGATATGCGCATCTCCTCTTGGTAATAAAGCTTCCCATAAAGTTTCGTTGAATTCAAGCCATTAGTTCCTGAGAAATATCCCGGACAAGAATCATGCAATATGTACTATAGGCCAAAAAGTCAAGGGGCCATAACTCTGTGAAAATTTAGGAACCAGGTCACGCCGACGATATGCGTATCTCCTCTTGGTAATAAAGCTTCCCATAAAGTTTCATTGAATTCAAGCCATTAGTTCCTGAGAAATAGCCCAGACAAGAATCATGCAATATGAACTATACGCCAAAAAGTCAAGGGGCCATAACTCTGTGAAAAATTGAGGAACCAGGACACGCCGACGATATGCGTATCTACTCTTGGTGATAAAGCTTCCCATAAAGTTTTGTTGAATTCAAGCCATTAGTTCCTGAGAAATAGCCCGGACAAGAATCATGCAATATGTACTATAGGCCAAAAAGTCAATGGGCCTTAACTCTTTGAAAAATTTAGGAATCAGGTTATGCTGACGATATGCGCATCTCCTCTTGGTAATAAAGCTTCCCATAAAGTTTCGTTGAATTCAAGCCATTAGTTCCTGAGAAATATCCCGGACAAGAATCATGCAATATGTACTATAGGCCAAAAAGTCAAGGGGCCATAACTATGTGAAAATTTAGGAACCAGGTCACGCCGACGATATGCGTATCTCCTCTTGGTAATAAAGCTTCCCATAAAGTTTCATTGAATTCAAGCCATTAGTTCCTGAGAAATAGCCCAGACAAGAATCATGCAATATGAACTATAGGCCGAAAAGTCAATGGGCCATAACTCTGTGAAAAATTTAGCAATCGGGTCATGCCGACGATATGCGCATCTCCTCTTGGTAATAAAGCTTCCCATAAAGTTTCATTGAATTCAAGCCGTTAGTTCCTGAGAAATAGTCCGGACAAGGAAAGTGTGACGGACGGACGGATGGACGGACGAACGGACGGACGGACGAAGCGGCGACTATATGCGTCACCTTCGGTGAGCATAAAAATAGAATATAGAGCCACATTGATGAATTTTGAGATGTTTTTTATGGATTTTTTTTTTTTTAATATCAGCTTCTTGTTTTTGTAGTTGTTTGTGCATATTATTACCTGGGACAGGACTATATCTATAGTCACCAACAAGTCACACAGGATTATTAGTTTACAAGTGCTTATTTTATATTAAATCATTTTAAATTGTTACCCCATGCTGTAGCGTTATTTAATTTTTTAACCAACTGAAACTTTTCTCTTTTTTTCTTTTTCTACAAAAATTCAAAGCAATTTTTTTTTCAGAAATAATGAGTGCATTTTTATCTAACTAGAATGTAAGAATACTGACTGAATAGTACTTCTGAATAAATCATAATTTGGTCTAAAAAATAGTCCAATAAAAGAACACAAAGAAAGCATGTAATTAACATTTCTTTCAGGTATTTCTTGAAATTTTTTATTTCAATGTAGAAATCAATATTGAAATGTCTTGAAAAATTATGATAGTTTCTTTTATTAGTTCCATTACAAAACAGTGAAAATAATAAAAATGGTAATATTCACTATTTTAAACAGTAAATTAACCATTTTTAATTCACTGATATTTCCCTTTAATCCACCAAAAAGCATTGAATAAAGGGATCTCTGACACTTCAACATTGAAGATTGTCATGATAGACAGGTTAGATTATCAGATGTTCAAAGAGGGTGAAGCTGTGGTAAACTTTAATTACATAAAACAACATTAATTATATAAATTATAGGGCAAAGAAGCATTGTAAGAGTGGTTCATAGGCTGTTTTGACATAACATTATTTGCCTTGTCCCACATAACCAAAAATTCCACCAAATGTATACCAATTTTAATTTGGTGAATTCCTGAAAAGCTTGTTCCACAAATGATTTGTCTTTGATGTTCATCATTGTCTGGTTTCCTCTAAAAAATATTTTGAATATGCACACAATTTTTTTTATGAATGCAGCAATCTTGATTTTTGGAATGCATTCGGTTAAGATTTGCAGAGGGACTCAGGTAGGCATGCATATGACTCTCTGTTCTTTTGTATTGGTTTCCGCAATAAATCATGATGTATCTTGTTGGGAAACTTATTATACATACTGAATTACCGTTGAAGGAATCAAGTTTGGAATATGCAACAAACTGATGGTGAAGTTGAGGAACAAAGACATTGCTTCATGCACATGCTACCAACAATGTTAACTTGTTGTTGCAAAGTATGGAACCCAAAATCACCAAGAAGCTCACATTCTACAATCATTTCCTGTTACTTGGTTTGAAGTTAGTTTTAAATGCTGCATCACTTGGCATCTGGCAACAGTTATGCTTCCATGAAATTTGCATGGTGAGTGCCACATGACATAATTTCAAAAGTAGTAAGGGATGTGTATCAAGCTATCATAGACAAATATAGTCTGTCCCAATACTGAAGACTTTTATATAGCTAACAAGTTTTACATGAAAACATGAAACCTGCCATTGTCTGTCAAAAAGTGACTCTTAGGTGAAAAATAAGAAAATAAGAACTGCTAAGAAAATATATTTCATAAAAGATTTCTCTGAAAACAAAAGAATACAAACAAAAAGAAAGACATAGAAAGGTATTATTGGAGGTCAATTACAGACAATAAGTTTGTATGCTTACAATAATTATGTTTCTATTTACTTTTTTTCTTTCTTTTCTTTTTTCTTTTTTTTTCATTCTTTTATTTGAGAAGGATCGAATCACTGAGAAAATTTGTTTTCATAGCAACTTGGTGGTGGTTTGTTAGATGTTCTGTTTATTTGGTGGGGCAACTCAAACGGCATGAGTTTGTTGGGGTTTTATGACAAATTTCAGCATGTTTTTGGAGAAATAATGTGTTTGGTACATGGTAGTCAAACAAGAGTCTGCTGAATAAATATGCTATACACACTGTGTGTTTTTAGTTTCATGTCATGTAAGGTTTAGGCGAACCTTGGTGATTTTTTCCAATTCAAATATCTTGTTTGTGAAGTTTATTATTTTGGAAATTCTATCAAAAAGTCATCATTATTTCAAATAGAAGATTGTTAAATCTAAGCTCTTTTGTTTAATTTTTAGGCTGTGAGGACACATCAAAATGAAGGCGTGGAAAGCGTTACATATTAAGTTTGAACTTAATCCATTATTATGTGAAGTTACCACATAATAGCATTGTATATTGTTATTTCTGTTTGGAGATTAAAATAAAAAAAACTTGTTCTTTTGTGCTAACCAGGATCCATTATCCCAGTCTAGCTTCTGGATAGCATGTAATTCTGTTAAAACATCTATAAACACTGGAAAGGTTCATTTATTGACTTAAAAAAAGAAAAAAAGAAGGTGAAAAGACATTCATTATTTCTATTGAGCCAGAGACCGATGATACTAAACTACCCTGCAGGCATTTGTAAATCAATTAAGACTCATGAGAGACTGGTGTTGTGGTGTTAACTGGCTGCAGGGGTAATACAGACAAACTTTATCAACATATGCTTATTGAGAGCTCATTAAATGTGTTATGAATCAGATTTTCTGGCCTTCCATGTACTGTGCCAAACTTATTAGATTTGACCAGCATCTGTAATACATCTCTGACTTGGCCAAGACTGATACCAATTAAGTGCTAATGTTTGGGATACTCTCCATATCTTGGTAATCTCACTCTGTCATGAAATAACCACCATTATATCTGGGTGGATTACTTAAATAACTGATTGGTTTCAGAAGATCAAGGTCCTGTACTGTAATCTAGGTGGGCTGGGGTGGGGGGTGCAACACCTGTACAGCCACTGCTTTACACCTGTCACCTAGCAATGTGATTCCCGGTTCTTTGTGATGAGAATATAGCAATGCATGCATGCATGTAATATGAAATTATAGAATCTTATAATCTATAATGTTAATCACTTCCATACAGGGACACATCCAGTAACTGTCAAAACTAAGATTATGCCATCAAGCAGATATCACAAACACCAGTCACCATCTACAGAATACCACACAGGTAATAAGAATTATCCAAGATGAGTTATACCTCACAGGTTCTGTTACCACACAGGTACTGTTACCACACAGGTTCTGTTACCACACAGGTACTATTACTACATATGATCTATCACCACATAGGTCCTATATTGATTGCATTATACCACATAGGTTTACAATAGATGCAATACAATATAGCCACAATGGGATAATACAGTTAAGTCTTCCACCAAGGATGTCCCAAGATCATGGCAAGCATACCACAATAACATTTCTGACATCATACTGACTACCAGCAGCATCTAGGATTCTTGACATACATGGAAATACAAGATGGCTAATGGCTGCTATCACAGAGGTTTTGCCATACCCGTAAAGCCACCTAAAATATAAACAGTAATGTCCTACTTGCAAAGTTATCATGACATTTAGGCATGAGAGATGACCAGAATTTCATTAACAATAATGCCACTGAATGCCACAAAATATACGAGCATGTTCACAGATAAAAAAAAATGATAATACAGGAATAATAACTCACAATTTGTAGTTACAAGCGTGGCAGACACCCGCAAACCTCACAAATGCTTAGACACGTCCTCACTATTAGGCCATTGCATCGAGAGTGACCAATACACATAAAACTTTATACAACTCAATACTTTAAATCACGTGCAGCACGCAGCATGGGTAGTTTGACCATACCTGGACATAAAGCTTCCAACATAACTGACCATCTCTACTTGGTTAAACTACCTACATAAAGTTGTTGACATGATGGGGATGGGGGCACATCAATTGAAAAGCTACTGCTATACACCTGTAATGTAACCTAGGTGGGGTAAGGGACACAACAACTGTACAACTCCTAATTTACTATTGTAATGTAAACTGCTTTATACATGTGGTGAAACCTAGGTGGGGGTGGAGGTACAAAACTTGTACAGCTCCTAATTTACATCTGTACTGTAACCTAGGTGGGGATGGGGGCACAACACCTGTACAGCTACTGCTTTACACCTGAAGTGTAACCTAATTAGGGATGGGAACACAATACTCATACTGTTACTGTTATACACCTGAATTGTAGCCTAGGTGGAGATGGGCGCACAACACTCAAACAGTTAATGCTTTACACCTGAAGTGTAACCTTAAGATGGGGGTTGGGGCACAACACCTGTACAGCTACTGCTTACACCTATAGTATAACCTAGGTTGTGTGGGGGAAAAACACATGAACAGCTACTGCTTTACACCTGTAGTGTAACCTAGGTGGGGATGGGGGGGTATTATACCTGTAAAGCTACTGCTTTACACCCAAATTGTAACCTTGGTGGGGATGGATGTGCAACACTCGTACAGTTACTGCTTTACACCTGAAGTGTAGCCTAGGTAAGAGTGGGGGCACAACAAATGTATAGCTATTGCTTTACACCTGTAGTGTAACCTAGGTGGGGATGGGGGCATAGCACTTGTACAGCTACTGCTTTACACTTGTACTGTAACCTAGGTGGGGTGGGAAGATTGGGCCAAAACTTTGGCTTCTAGAGTGTTCACAAGCAATTGTTGACGATTGACGATGCAGGACAGACAAAAGTCAGCCACAAAAGCTTATCCTGAGCACAAGTGCTCAGGTGAGCTAAAAACACAAACAATACTGGAGCTGACAAAGAACAAAGATCATACCATGGGGAATGAACCTTGGAGAAAAAGACTACATAACTCTCTGAGAGGCAACTATGGGGCCCAGAGCCTGAATATTGTCAGCTTGTGCTGAGAAGGATCTCAGGTAGAATGAGAAGGTAGAGCAGCCTTAAGAACATCCTCAAGTAGAGTTTTATTGAGAAAAGCCCAAGAAGTTGAAAGGGCCCTGAGTTCATGAGGGCATATTCTAAGGAAGGACAAATCAGTATCTGATAGATCTGAGTAGGTCAGTTTAATGGTAGAGGCAACCCATCTGTAAATTGATGCTGCTGAGAAATCTCCTTCCCCTTTTATAGGGATAAAAGGCCTCTTCCTGTTACCTTTTATAAAGATTATTTTCACAAGATAAAACTTCAAAGACCTGACTGGACAGAGCAGTCTGTCAGGGTCTTCAGAACCACAAGACTTAGCTAGACTTGTATAACCACCAGAGATGGGCACACCAAAGGGAGTTGATTTTTTTGGGAGGAAACCCATTTGGTAACATAACGAAATGAAACCATCTGACCTATTAAAGCAGAGAAAACCGTTTTCCACACAAAAGGCATGTAATTCACTTCTTCTCGAGAGGAAGCCATGGGTGTCTTCCATGTTACATGAGTGAGTGAGGCAAGATTTACTGGTTCATTGGATGTCTTGGTGAGTGACCAAAGGCCACCAGCCAGATCCCACTTGGGGAAAAGGGAGCGAGAAAAAGATACACAAGGATGCCACTCCTAATAATGGCCATGCATGAAGATGTAGCATGCCTGGATTGTGATGTGGAGTGTGAGCCTGACCTTGAGTGAGAAGGTTTGGGAGGATGGGAAGCTGAATGGGATGACCCTCTAGAAGATCTAGAAGGTTGGTTGAATCAGGGCCTGGCTGGCCAGAGAGGTGCAATGAGGAGAATTATGGCCTGAGAAGCCCATATTTTCCTCAACACCACAAGTATCAGTGCAAATGGCACAAATGCGTATGCATGAAGACAGTCCCAGTTGATTGACAGAGCATCCATTGCCCAAGCTCTGTGGTCCAGTACTGGGGGACACATACAGGGTAAGTTGAGCAACTGAACCTAGTGGCAAAGAGATCCATCACTGGTTTCCCCAATGTTTGGAAGAGACTGGCTACTAGACAAGTGTTTAATTGCCACTCTGCTGGGGTATCTTTCCTGTCCCGAGACAGTAGGTTGGTAACACATTCATTTTCCCGGGAAGACTTAAAAACATATTTCCAGGAAATGACACCACTTAAGTAGTGACCAGACTTTGAGACAAAGTGTCTCCCCCACTCCTGGTGACTATTGTAGGAGACTACTGTGGTGTTGTCCGATGAAATCAGGCCAAAGCAACCCGTTCGTTGTGTGGGGTTGGAAATGCTGAAGTGAGAGGGGAACAGCTCTCATCTTTAGGTTGTTTATGTGAAGAACCTGGTCTTGTGAAGACCAAAGACCCAAAGTCATGAGTCCTAGAAGCTCTAAGTGTGCTTCCCAGCCTAGACTGCTGGCATCCGTGAACAGAAAAAGACCTTGTTCTGGATATGATATTGGCACTTCCTCTGACAATCTGTGAAGGTGAGACCACCAACAAAGGAGATGTTTCAGTGTGTCTGACACAGGGAGCCTCTGAGACATAGGTAGGACTTGGGACACCATTGTGACAGTAGGGATGAACTGAAGGGGGGTGCATTTGGAGGCAACCTAGTGGATCTAGATCTACTGCTGCATTAAGTGATCCCTGAAAAGACACAAATTCTCTGGCAGACAGGGACCTTCGACAAAGGAGGTACTGTACTAGTGAAACAATATTTTCTATTCGAAGGAGGGGGACTCACACTAGATTGTGTGCAGTGAGAAAATTCATTCCGATAAAGGTGAAGTTCTGAGAAGGGACTAAATCGGACTTGTTGAGATTGGGGATGAGACCCTATTTGATTGACAGGTTCATTACTACCTATAGATCCTGAATTATAAGATGAAGACTGAGATGGAGAAGTAACCAGTCATCGAAATACTGGAGTAGACGAAGGCCTCGAGTGTGAATCTTGTCTGCTATAGCTCTCATGAGTTTGGTAAATACCCTTGGGGCCATAGAAAGGCCGAAGGGGAGTGCTTTGAATTGGTAAATTGTTGTACCATCTGTGAAGTGAAGGTACTTCTGTGAGGAATGGTGGATACGGATGTGAAAATAAGTATCCCTAAAATCCAGGGAAACAGCCCAATGAAAAGGATGGACTGTGGAGGGATGGAAGCTGTTGTTTCCATCTTAAAATGCTCCTATGTGATGAAAGTGTTTAGACGAGAAAGGTCTATTAACGGTCTTCAGGCGCTGTCTTTCTCGGGGATCAGAAAAAGATGGCTGCAGAAACCTGGAGACTTCGTGTTCTGAACCCTTGCTACTGCTCCTCTGGTGTGAGAAGAGAGATAGCTTTCTGCAGGATTGGATCATATGGGCTGTTTGGTTAGGTGGTTGTTAGCAGAAAGGGATCTGATACCCTTGACTTGTGATGGAAATGATCAACTTGTCTGTAATTAGATTTTCCCATTCTTTGACAAAGTAGCTTAGACGACCCCTTACTGCAACCTGAGGAAGAAATGGTTTGAGCTGTAGAAAGGACACACACCTAGGGTTGAGGCTTCTTCTACATACCAAAGGAAGAAGAAGTCATGGTTGAGGTTACAGTTGATGAAGAAGGAGGTCTGTTACCTTTGCAGAACCCTGTATTTGTGGAGCCCTTTGGCTGATGAGGAGTACAGCCCTGGTGAGAAGTCTTGGGGCCTTGTCTGAGGAGGTTGCTTCCAAGAAGACGGAGTTTTCTTGGGGATTTTGAAAGAGGATGTGGCAGATGTGGGTAGCATGGTTGAAAAACCACAGCCCCCTGCACCTGCTCCTCTTTAAAAGCTTCTGCAGCCTTGGACATCATACCCCCAAATAACATCAGGGGGGCTCTTCTTAACTTCTCCTTAGAGGTAAGAAGAAGGAATTTGTTTGGGACATCCAACAGTGAATCCCTGCAAGCCCGAAGCATCTCAGCTAAAGTGGCCTTGCCAACCAGTAGTTTTAGTGATAGCCTCAAGAAGAATCTTGAGGGAGGAAGGAGAGGGGCTCTTTCTTTCCGTCTAGGAGAAGGGAGATTGCTGCTACAGAAGTGTCAGCAGGAGAGGCAATGCCTGCTTGACACAATGTTCCCATCTCTCAAGTGTCTTAAGGTGAACACTCATCAAGTGAAGTAGGAGAGATTTGAAAATCTGTGGTCGAGAATTTATAATCACTTGAGTTAAACCCTAGTGACTGCATAGATGAGGAAGTAACCATCCAATTTGAGTCTGGTTTAGCTGAACAGAGGCAAGGCACCCTTGACAGCATGGGAAAAGGGGAGGATAGGTGGTGGGGAGGTGGGAGGCCTGTTCTTGTTCTAAAAGGGCTAAATAGCCCTCACACTTCCTCTTGGGTAGAGTTTGAGCTCGGGGACAGAGAGATTCAAGGAGAAATTTTAAAAACCTCCTGTGCGGCCCTGTTAAAAAAGAAGACAAGGGGATTATCCTCAGACAGGGCTGAACCTGTAGCTGAGTGGGGAGTCAGGGGGGGACCTGAAGGACACACCGAGGAATCATCCATTAAAAGAGGATCATCCTCATGGGCAAAAAGAGAAACAGCGTCACCTGCCTCTTTATCCCCCAATACAGAAGGGGGGGATCCACCGACTGAATGCTAGAAATAAATACCAACTGACCGGTGACAGTCCAGTAGCCGGTGAAGAATGGTCAGTGACAGGTGCCAGATGGTGGATGACAGGGGATCGATCGGAGATCTCAGCACTCGACTTCTACCCACAATATATGGTGTGCCTCTCAGGAAAACCCCGAAAAATTGTTCAAGGAAGATGACAAATGTCGTCTCCACTTATTAGATGAGTAGGAACAGCAGGAAAGGACCAGATGCCAAATGTCTTGTCCCCAGAAGGAGCAGATGTTCTCAGCAGAACAACCCATACAAGAGAGACAAGTGGGATGGGAATCCCACTATCCCTTGATCGACCCCATAGACCTCGCAATTCTGGCATGTTGTCACGAAAAACAGGTGAACAAAAACAAGTTAACAAGTAAAACAAAATATATATATAGATGAAAAAATATATATACAAGTATAAGGCAATTAAAAAGGTAGGAAGGGCGGTGTAAATAGCGGGAAGCTAACTAAAGGAAGGCACATGAAATAAAATTTTCACATTCCAAGATGACTTCCAAAACAGAATTGAGTAGGCATGCGCCAAGGGAACTTACGTTAAAGCAATATCCAGGAAAGTTTATTTTATGGAATTCTGTTTTGGCAGCCAGTAATAGCGAAATAGACAGACATCTGGAATATAACAGGTATGTATTAATGCTATTAAAATGAAACCATATTATAAAATACTAATTTCTCTACTACAAGAAATTAATTTCAGTTTGATTTATTCTAAAATAATTTTTTGAATTATGAATTTAATGTTACCAGTGTAGAAGAAAAACAACATATTTTATATAGTTATCACTTTTCAATTTTACATAAACATTTTTATTTCTTGACTTATTTTAACACATAAGGTATCATTTTGATGGTAATGTCATATTCTATAATAGGATATTTACTTTCATATATCTTGGATAGAATCGGAGATATTTAAAAGTGTGACAATTTTTACTGATATTCCACTTTGGATGGTTTTTATTACATTTGGGTAATTTTCGCTGATTCAGTTGCAGTGATCTCCCTTTGTTTATAAATGGCTGACGAACGTTCTTTCAGTTTGCAAAGGTAATTATCTAATTATACTGATTGTATTGATTGTTGTATATAGTCTGTCTCTTTCTTAATAATTTAAATAAGTATGTTCTTGTATTTATTCTGGGAGATATGTGTAAATATTTTTTTAAATTAAGATTTTGTATCATCTGTAATTGTCGTCAGTTTCTGTCATTGGTCGAGTTCCGTCAGAGGTGCATGTTGTTAGCTGTATAAGGGGGTTTGCAAGCAGAATTAAGTGTCATTTTCTGTCCACCCTTGTCTTGTGATAAGATCTATCGTCAGACTGCTGCTTTTACTTATTATACTCTCTAGACATTGGGTAATAAGATAGGCTTCAAGTGCGAATTTAAATACGCATTTGAAGTTTGGCCTGTCGTGCTACTCGTGCCGTAGATTTGTATTAGCCATAGTCATGTGGAAACCCTAACGGATTGGGCTTCTTTAGAGTCAATAAGACGCCAGATAGTTAGCAGCCTCATTGAAGCCAATAGCATCATTGAGGCCAGCGGCTATATTGAAGCCTGCAGTATTATTGAAGCTAAGACTGCGATGTAAAGTTACTGAAGAGAGAAGCTCCAGCCGCACCTGTATATTTCTTAGCGGCATTAATTTTCGTTATTCTGTTAAAAGGTAAGTAGCCTAAGAGAGGAAGCTCTAAGTATCCCTTCACCACCGCTGAGCTCCGCCCGCACGCTGCATAAATTTGGTGGCAGCGGTGGGATTCAGCTTGACAGGTCCATCCTGTCAGCCCTAGCTTCAAGATGGCAGAGGAAGTAGACGAAGCCAAACTGCTTCTGGAAGAAATGAGTGCCTCAAAGAAGAGTGCGAAGTATTGTCATTAAAGAAAGAATTAGCAGAATTAAAGACTGCTGAAGTAGACGACCCAGTGGTGCACTTCAAGTCCAAATGTGTAAAATTGGAGCCTTTTGGTACACCAGGAAGACAGAACCTGACATCAGGCTTCAAAATTCCAGAAATGCCAAGTACTTCTGAAGCTAATGTTACTGTACGTTGCTAGATGACTTCAGTGAGGCCAACGACTTCCGTGAAGGCAGCAATATATGATGGTGTCATAACGTGGCTTGATTATAAGCCACATTTGACACATGTGCAGAAATCAACAGATGGAGTTATGGAGAAGAGGGTTTATACCTTGCAGTTTCTCTGAGAGGTCAGACCCAAGGCGTTTTGGGGAATCTTTAATTATAATCCATAATTCCAGGGATTTTGACTCATTTATGCAATCACTTGAAGAGCGCTTTGCACCACCAAATCAAACGGAAATATACCATGTCCAGTTGAGAGATAGAAGGCAGAGACCTTCCGAGACACTGGGCAACTTAGGGCAAGACATTCAGCCGTTAATTAACCTAGAATACCCTAGCGCTCCAGCTGATTTAAAGGAAACGTTGGCAAAAGAGCAGTTTCTTGATGCCCTCCACAGTATAGACATGAGGCTTTGCATTAAGCAAGCTAGGCCAATGAACCTCAATGATGCCATACGTCATGCAGTTGAATTAGAAGCCTTTAGCTGTGCAGAGAAAGTGAAGGTGGAAGGTCATGGCATCGTGCATTCAGCTGATGTAGATAGAACAGCTGCAAGAAATGGTCGACAAGCTTCAGAAACAGGTCCAGGAACTTCTGAAGTCCCCCACTTCTGAAGTCCCCCAAAGAAGAATCAAAGTAAAGGTATACAAAGCAAGTCACAACAGCAGAAGAATTCATCTTTACAGAAGCCTCAAGGAAATGGATAGGACAGTGCTAATGCTGTAGGCGCAGGCCTCTACCTCCCTGTAAAGTGCTATGACATTCCATTATAAGGGCTACGTTGACTGTGTTGTCCACACGAGTTTGGATAGGCTTGATCTGAGTGTACGCAAGACATCATTTACAGAGTACGGGAAGTCACTCATAGCGGCGTCAGGTGAACCCTTACAAGTCAAGGGAAAAACAAAGCTGACATTTGTTGTGGGTGAGGAAAGCTTCACTGTCCACACAGTAGTTGCCAATGTTGATAGTGACCTCATGATTGGTCTAGATTTCATGAAATGGTTGCAGTATTGATGTGTGCAACATAACTGCACAAATACAAGGGATATCATATCCCCTGAAGAATATGTTACCAAGCTGATGTTTCAGAGTTAGCGTCAGTGAGGATGTTGCTATACCAGCAAGATCTGAGGTCGTGGTATGTGAAAGTTTCCAAGGGTTCAAGAAGATACACAGTTGCACTTTGCAGGTTGAGCCATCAGCTAGGATACTGAGTACTAGTCTAGTAGCTAAGTCATTGGTAGAAAGAAGGTGGCTTGAGAGTTCCTGTGAGGGTCATGAATATTACTCAGGAGGATCAGCTTCTACACAAATGAACTTCAGTTGCAAATATGAGCTCCGTGAAGTTAAACAGACTAGGCCAAAGCTAAACAATGCTTTGAAAGTGGTACCATCTCACTTACAAGAGCTTTATGAGAGAACTGCTGAAGGTTTGACTGAGGACCAGAAACATCAGGTTGCCAAGTTGCTTATGAAGCATGCAGCATCATTCTCTGAGAATGACGAAGACATCGGGAGGACAGGTGTTGTGAGGCACAAGATTAACACTGGGTAAGCAGTACCAATCCAACAACCTTTTCGACTTGCTCCTGTTCACATGAATGCAGAGATTGAAACACAGATCAGTGATACGCAATGCCGAGGCATCATTCAGCCTTCAACTAGCCCATGGGCAAGTGGCATTGTCATGGTCATGGTCACCAAGAAAGATGGATCCAAACGCTTATGCGTATATTTCAGGAAGCTTAATGAAGTCATTATCAAAGACTCTTATCCACTGCCAAGGATAGATGACTCCCTAGATCAGTTAGCCACAGCACAGTGGTTCTCTTACCTTGATTTGAACTCCAGGAGTCTGATAGGCCTAAGACAGCTTTTGCATCTAGGCTTGGTTTGTTTGAGTTCCATGTCATGCCATTTGGGCTTTGAAATGCCACTGCGACATTTGAACGTCTCATGGAGACTTTGTTAGCAGGCTTAAATTGGCAAATATGTTTGATTTATTTGGATGACGTCATTGTGCATGGTAGGACATCTAATGAGATGGTGAAAAATCTGGATCTTGTCCTGACTAGACTTAGTGAAGCCGGTCTAAAGTTGAAATCCAGAAAGTGTTAGTTACTTTGTCATGAGGCGACATACCTTGGCCACATCGTTTCACATGAGGGTGTGAAGACCGACCCCCAGAAGACCGAGGTCATAAGAAGATGGCCTGAACCCACCGATATAATGGATATCTTTTGTTGGGCTCTGTAGCTACTACCGCATTTGTGACTTTGCAAGTAAAGCCAAACTGCTACATAAGCTTACAGAAAAGGGGCAAAAATTTGACTTAATTGAAGACTGCAGAAAGGCTTTCCAGACATTGAAGGTTTGCCTATGTGAATCTCCTGTTCTTGCTCACCCAGACTCTAAAGAGCAATTTATCCTAGATATGGACAAAAGCCTCACAAAATCCGAACGCTGATATTGCGTGACTAAAAAGAAGTTATATTCGGTTGTTTACTTTGTAAAGTACTTCTGCCATTTCCTGTATGGCAAACCATTTGTTGTTAGGACCGATCTTTGCATTGGCTAACAAACTTCAAGAACCCTGAAGGCCAGTTAGCCAGATGGTTTGAGGTTTTGCAAGAGTGAGGCAAAACTTCTATTGGCCTGGGCTTCGCAATGATGTAAAGACTTATGTCAATGGCTTATCAAGCATGTGCAAGGCGCAAAGATCCAACTAAGGCAAAACAGACACCATTGGATATCATAAGAAGTGGTTTTCCATTGGAGCGTATTGCAGTCGATATTCTCGGGAAATTGCCACTCACAGAGAGAGGAAATAAGTACATTTTGGTAATAGGCAACTATTTTACCAAATAGATGGAGTGTCATCCAATACCAGGGTTGCCAATTTGAGAGTGCGTAGTTCTCTGAAATGTGTGTACTTATGCAGATCAAAAAGACACGGACTACCCCTTACCACCCACAATCTGATGGGATGGTTGAAAGGTTAAATTGAACATTGGCTGCAATTACGAGTTCCTTTGTTGCTGACAATCATAGAGACTGGATGAGCATTTACAATTTGTCATGATGGCATACAGGCCCAGTGAGAATGAGACCACAGGTTTCTCGCCAAACCCCTTGATGCTAGGTCTAGAGAATACAACGCCACTTGATCAGATGTACGAGATGCCAACATGCATCAAGACAATTCCTGTAAACCAGTGGGCATGGGAGCTTCAGGAGAAGATTGAATTAGCCCATGCACACGTGTCAAAGAACACTGCAGCTTCATTGAGGCAGCAAAAGACTTACCATGATTCGAAGGGTTCATTTGAGGTATTTGAAGTTGGCGATAAAGTATACATTTACTTCCCTGTGAAAAAAGTCGGGTGTTCACAAAAACTTACCTTGTTCTGGCATGGTCCATGTGAAGTAAGCACTAAACATTTGTTTGTTCTGCCTCTTGTAAATTGCAGTCCGAATAGTAGTAACCAGGTGATACATTGTAATAGAATGTGAAAGATGAAGCCTCAGACCCTCAAAGGCGATATTCCTTTTGAGGGCCAGCCTCAGGACTCCCAAACCCTTCCATCAGAAAATAAACAGGAAGAGTTGGAGGTCATGAGTAAACGTGAAAGAAAACTGATTTGGGCTAAGGACTATTGTCTGTATCATTGTAGAGAGATGCCTCTAACAATGAAGTCCCCTCTGACCTTACTGGTGTGCCCAAAGTGCATGAAGGACTGCCCAGACTCATCCAAATAATTATGCATACCACATAAAAATTTGCATGGAAGGTGACCACGGATGCGATGAGTGTCACATGGCTTTCAAGTCTAGAAAGACCTTGCTGCAATACAATCGGAGACAGCATCCCACTGCAAGACCAGATGAAAACAGTGATTGGCAGCAGGATCCTGGTGAGCTCATAGAAGTGGACGTCCCTTCAGTAATGAGGAGCCACTTGGCCTCGGCTTCCTGGACCACAGTTGAAGACTTCCAAAGAGACTGCTGTTGAGCCTGCTGCTCCGCGTAAGAGATGCTTGGAAGTGGAGTGCTGTACGAAGACAGAGGGAATGTTGAAGAGCAGGAAAGTGAGTGTAATGTATTGGGAAGAACAGTTGTACAGAAGTGAGACAAAGAGTAGGAAGCTGATGGGACAGACGGAGATAGCTTTGGGAGATGTGGTAGAGGGTGGAGGTACTATGAAGGTGGAAGACATTAAGATCGCTGTTAGAGAGGATGGAATCAGGGTTTGCCTTGAATATAACTAAGGTGTTTAGTGACAATTTGTTATATGCTTTTGTGAGATTTAAACTAGTTGCCAATCTTTGTTTAATAGGTCTTTCAGCCATGAAGTATCATTTAATTCAACCCAGGGGTTTTGGAGATAAAGTGTGGACAAGATTGCATGTATGGATTGACAGGAGAGACAGATGGATGGACAGACAAACTTATTCCAGAATAACTCATCCATATAAACACACACAATTTTGCTATTGGAGGTAGAAATACACAATCAACCACATAAACATAAAATTTAGCCTAACAGATAAAGATAAAACAAACAAGACCTGATGGTATTATGGATGGGTGTTTTGGGGCTTTTTTTTTCATCAAAATTAGGTCAAGGTTAAGGTCAAATACAAAATGAAGAGGTCCATCCACTTAAGCAACTGTCCAAATATTGAAGCAATCCAATGAAGCCCATAGAAGTTATAGCAGAATAACCAAAAGGTAAACCTGTTCAGACACCACTTTTTTCATCAAAAGTAGGGAAAAGGTCAGGGTCAAGGTCACAGGGTTAACTGCATGATGTTAAGATCCATCCACTTAAGCAATTGCCCAAATATTGAAGCAATCCAATGAAGGACTTAGAAGTTATAGCAGATTAAAAAAAAAAAAAAGATGTCAACCTGAGCAGCCGCCCCACACCACCGACGCCCGACGATACACTCAGACATAATCAATTTAAAGGACAAAATTTTTGTTGAAAAAACCCTCAAAAAAGAAAAGTCATGCACAGGTTACACTGATTCCTAACATATTTAAAACTGCTTACCACTTTCTTGAGACTGTAAAATTTTAATTCAATTCCTAATTAACTGGAAACAAATAATTTAAAATAAGAGAACACAACTCCTAAAAAACCTTGATTTCTCTGTTGCTCTGTTTTGCTTCTAAAAACAAACATTACTAAATATTCACTTTTAAAAGTACATGTATGAATTCAAGTCGTTGATTTTCCTTCCCCATTTTTCTGCTGGTCTAATTAAGGCCATAATTTATGTATTAACTTAGCTGCAAATTGCCAGCATAACAGATTCGACAGTGTTCAGCTCAATTAGTGGCCAATCAATATTAAGGAGTGTGTTTAGGCCATGTTCTGGACTCTCTGACATGGTGCTATGGCTCAGTGTTCCAGTCTGCCTTAGTTTCCAAAAAGTACTCTCCACACAGGGGCTAGTTACAAGCAGGAATTCAACATATTCTCATGGAATTATTTCTCCAAATCAAAGTTTTAAAATTAAAAGTGAAAGCTACCACAATGCATTTGAGTTTATTTTACTAATATGACTATTGTTATTTTGATTTTTTAACTAAAGAAAGCTTTGGTTGTTTTAGTTGTTTTCATGCCCAGAAAACATTATTTATTAATTATAAACAGTATAATCAATTTATTATCTTTTAATTGACTAGTATGCAGGTTTGCCATATTGAATGCACATTATTATGCCATACCTAATCACGTTATCTTGCCATGCTGCAGTATCATATCACAGGGAAGTAGCATAATGCCATATCCTGTCACAGTATCCTGCTACACCATACTATTTTGCCATAGAAAAGTGGCATGATGGTTTATATTTTTCTACAACCTGTCACAATGGTCTTATTGCCTTTGCTTGGGTAGCTGCTTGACCATTACTTTTGATCTAGATCGCAACTAATTGTAACCAAGAAAAATGTCACTAACAACCAGTACACTGCTGAATGGTCAAGAAATAAACTGACTTATATAACAAGAGACAACTGGAACAAAACAGAGAATTAAATAACTAACCATAAAAACTTCACAAGGTAAAAATTAAGATTGACCCTAAAAAGCAATTAACACCAATTACTTATATATATACTAATGTAAAATGTTACTTCAGATAAATGTATATTATTTATATGAAAAAAAAAAAGAAAAAAAATAATTGATTTTCCATATTCAATTTTCCTTCTCCTTACGATCAAGCATTTTAATTGTTCCACCAATTCAAAAAAAACAAAAAAAAAAACTATTCAAAAAGTAATTCTCATAGTCATCACCTCAGGGAATAGATGATGCCATTTGTACAACTGAAATTTTAAAAATCTAATTTATTTTCAATCAAATGCTCCTCAAAAGCATGTATTTACTCTTGGGAAATGTGAACAGAACACAATTTCTGTGAACTAATTCAAATGAAACAACTATAGGTACCCCTACTTGCTGGAGAAGATTTAGATTAAATGTGGTATGATGAAAGTCAATTGCAAATTAAATCAAGGAAAAAAGAGTTCAAAAGCTTTTTGACTTAATATGAAACAAGAAATGTTTGTAAAACATATATGCTCCTCATATGCTATAATATTTATAGCTATATCATATGTATGATGTTCGACTTCAAAACGCGGGCATGTCACGACGTTCAGAACTTATCTTGGTGATGGTTTACTACTGATAATTATGAACACTGCTAAAAAGATGAAACTAAATTTTCACTGAAATACAGTCGGATCTCGGTTATCCAAACATGTTATCCGAAGCCTACCCTTTATCCGAACCATACCTTCAGTCCCAATTTTTTCCCTTTATAAGTTTATATGAAATACAACCTTTATTTGTTTGCTTTATTCAAACATAACCCTTTATCTGAAGTAAATTTTGGCCCCAATCACCTGCTCACACCCTTCCCAAATGATAAGTGTTTTTTTTTACCAAAACCCACTTAAAAGTGGGCTTTTTCTGACTTTTTTTTACAAATAAGTGAGTTTTTCCTGTTGTTTTTTTTCATTTGAAAGTGGGTCTAAAGTAAATTATTGTGGAAGAAAGTGGGTTTATTGTTGGTTTTCTACCTCAAAAAGTTGGTTTAAGTTGGTCTTTATTTGAACAAGTGAGCAAAATGTGAGTTTTTTACAAAGGAAGTGTGTCTTTTTCTGAACAAGTGGGCAAAAAGCGAGTCTTTTATATAAAAGTGGGTCTTTTTCCTAACAAATAAAAATTTTAAAAGTGGGTTTTTGGTTTTGGGTTTTTTTAATTTTTTAAAGGGTTTTACATTTAAGTTGGTTTTTCTTAGTAGAAGGATTTTATGAAAAGACTCACCTTTAACCTACTTCTTAAGAAGTGGGTCTTTAGATAATTCTGTGTTTTAATGAAGATAGAGAATGTGTCAGTTTTCCAAGTCATGTTCTGATGTAAATGTTTTTCATATTAAGGTTGTAATGAAAAAATAATCTCAGAAAATACAGTAATCATCAATTTATTCATAAAATTTTGCTTTTTTTTTCTAAGAAGTAGAAATAGTTTATTGCTGTAAGGCCATTGGACCTAGCAACTACATTACATAAAATTAGCTACCATTTTAACTAGACTGTATAATTAACATACATTATTGAACAACAAATTAATTTTGTTTTTAATATTTTTATTTAAAAAAAAACAACATGGAATAAATGCATTGCACTATTTCTTAATAATTCATTATTGTGAAACATAAGGCTATAAAACTTGTCATTTGTTTGCATATTTCAAAATATACAAGCAAACATAAGCAACGCTTATGCAAAATCGACAAACTTATTGTTTGAGTAGCAACCTCTTTCATTCACTGGGTAGCCTCCATAATCAGCCCTTTCTCTGATTGTAAACTTTCCCGGGAGTTTCACTTAAGATGTAGCCATACCGTCCAATGTTCTGCACCATTTCCATAAAGTTATCCTTAATCTGATATCCATGGTATAGCAAGTCAAGGTAGCCTTTATATTTTGTCAGTTCATATTAAATCATACACCTGTAGCTGATTAAGATCCTCAACAAGGGCCTGTTGGTAGGCATTGAATCATGTCTTTCCAACTCGTTGCCTCAGTCCCCAAACAGGCCACATACTCTGGATGTCTGCTCTCAAAACATGGCTGAAGTCACTGCTTTCTGGACAAAAGTTGACTGCATATAATTATGATATTTCCATGGATGTTCTGAAGAAGAAAAACATGTTTCTGTCTATATAGTGTATGGGTCAGACACTGTATTATTATTATTATTATTATTATTATTATGCATTTTTAAACTGTGATATAAGTTAGTGTAAACATTTAAGGTTTATTGTGACAAGCTAGACCTCCTTCTTAAAAAAAATATACATGAAGAATACAAACATATTTGATATTAAAAAAGGACTACCATAGGTAAAACAAAAAAAAAAAATGTTGAAAATGAAGTGCATGTCATCTTAAACACCTAATAAACAATTTTTTTTTATCTATTTCCACATTGTATTAGAATGGATCTGTTCACATTTCTCAACACTCATATTTTCCCCTTTAGCTTACACAGAATTTTTCCCAAACTTTTGATGAAAAGTGTTTTTTTTATTATTATAATTTATAAGTTTATATAAGGCCAGAATTTTTATTTTTTTCGTTTTACAAACCCGCCGACTCTATTTTTTCCAAAAATGGAATAAAAATAAAAACAGCATATTTTATTTTATTTTTTCCGCCGACTGTACCGCTCATGTGACAGCAAAAATTTTTTTTACACGATTGTAGTTCTCACGCGACACCGAGCGAAAATGGCGCGGTGCGGGGAATCGGTTTACCTGAATATTCGTACGATATCTTTGTGAAAAAAACAACAACGACAAAAGTGAAATTGTTACGGTGAATCTTGATGATAATGTAGGCAATGCAGTATCTTATGTCTTAAGAGACATAGATGACGAAATTATACAAAGAGTGGAGGCAATGGAGGACTTCAATAAAGTTTCCTTCGTTTGCGGACTCGACATGCCGATTCAGGCAGTTCAGGAGCTGGGGTTTGTTGATATTTCTTCGATGGTATACAATTGATAACAAATACTATTTTATGAATTGCTTTGTTTTTTATTTCTTATCTATTTCTTAAATGCGAACATAAAGATATTATATCCATTCATTATTTATGATTGATTTGGCCGCCGGTACTTTCGTTTTTAAAAGCAAACACACAAACATTTTTATCACCTACATATTTTAACTTCAATTGATATCAATGTTCACAGGAATGATTTATTATAAATAAATGGCCATGCTTTATACTGGAAAGACTCAGTTCTTAAAATATGCAGATTCTCTAAAAAAAATAATTTCAAGTTACAAGTGTCTACAAGTGTGGCTAAAAGAGAGTCAGAACAAGGATGAGGGACAGAACAAACCAAATAGTGAACATCAATCTGAAGTGTTTAGTATCCTCATGTCTGCACAAAAGCAGTACACAAGTTACCATCTCAGAGGTAAATTAAGAGTATAAAAGCATTCATTTTTAACATTATAATATCTTTGTTCATTTTAATAGCTTTAGATTTATACTATAAATTTCAAAATATTTTGCTGTTCAAGATTGATAAAAAAAAATTTAATGTCATTATATAAAACAATTTTACAGTATTCTGCCTTCAATGCAAGTTGATCCAAATTACTTTGATACCTATCAAGAGGGAAAGCATTAATTTTGTCAATTTTTTTTTATTCATTTCCTGCTTAAATATGTACAACATATATTATGCACTGTTGTACACATACATGGCCACCTGGGTATATGTCAAGGGATGCTTTTTTGGATCCTAAATGAAACAGCATCCATGATTTGTGTTTGTGAATTTTATATTATTGGAAACTTTAAAGATTTCTGATATCTGGTCATTTTTATGATTTAAATATCAGTAAAAATAAATATGTTGGATGTTGTCATTATAAAATGCATTTGTATATTATTGTACCACACTTGAAGAGAACTACTATGTTTTTCACTTTAAAATTTTATGACCTGTAATGTCATTAAATAATATGGCCATTTTATTTTCAATCCCCCACCACTAACTGGGTGGGGATTACGGGCAATATTAGAATCACTTTGTCCCATTTATCTGTCTGTTCATGGTTTTAAGTTTTAAAAGGTTTATAATGAAAGATTTAGATATTTGGTTCAAATTATATCTAACAATTTTATAAAGGATATGGTACAGATTTTTCTTTACTTATAAAGAATTCTGCCAAAACATTTTTCAGTGATAAAGGCTTCAGTTCTATATTAACCCTTTTATAATACCTCATATACATTTTTGAAGCCCTAAATAGGTACCCTATAAAGCCTGATCTGCAGAAAGCTGCAGCTAAAACTTGCCAAATTCAAATGAGGTAAAAACCTCATTTCCAAATGACTCTGGAACAGCGAACAACATAAAACCAGATCCAGATGATTAAGACATTACTTTCACCTTGTTACACATCCTTGGATATTTTTTATTAAAAAGAAATATATATTTTGTATCATCTTCTATAAGCAGAGGTTGCACTTAAGGATCACTTTCCATTGTCTGTATCTGTCTGTCATTCATTTTGGCTGTTATATAGCAAACAACACCCATTCAATGGCGTTTTAATAATTTTGTATTTTCTCATCATAAAACGAAGACACTAATTATTTTTTTCTTGGAGTTTGCCCTTAACAATATATTGCTTCAGCAGGTGGCACATGTTCCTTTGATCACTCTTGTTTTTCCAGAATCTTTGCTCTTTTATATATATGTTCAGAAATAAATCAGAAAAATGTATTATATAGTCATTTAACTCCTTAATATTATTTTAATATTATGATCCTATGATTGTCAGTGAATTTATTTATATTGCAACAAACTGAAGCCTGCAGTAATTAATTTGCATGCTATATTTTCCCTTCCAGGAAAAACCATGAGCTTTGATGAAATCTGTTTCCACTGTGGAGATACCGACATTGCAGAAACAGATGACATCAGAAACCTACAGCAGAAATTTGGTATTGTGTGACCAATCTGTTCCTCCTGCCTTAGACAAGGAAAACAAGTGGTTACAAGGAATGCCTTGAAAATTAAAAAAAGGAAGACAGATTAAAGAGACTTAAGTAGTGACCAGATTATGTTTGAACTTTTTTCAGAAAGTTTTCTTGTAACAGTGCTGGTCCTGGTTGAAGTTATAATAGTGCTCAGAAACGTGAAAATATTAAGCAAAAAAAAATAGTGAATAAAATCTTTAATAATGGTCGTAAGCATTAAGAATTAACACTGTGTACAATATTTCAACAAAATGTTGCCCCATTTAATAAAAATAGAGTGTTTTAACCTTACTTTCTCTGTCAACTATTTAAAAACTGGCCAGTCAAAAAATAATTTTTCATTTTCACACATAGATAAAAGATACATGCCATTGTTGTTTTCCTTAAGTTGAACTGTAGATTGTGGTTTTATTACAAATTTTATGCTATTCAAAGTGATTTTTCTTATTTTATTGATGATAATTTTGAACACTATTGTAACTTTAATATACTCATTTTCAGATGTCTCTTAAAGAACGTCTTTAGTTTTCAAAGTAGTAAATTGGAAGTTTATATGGATGCTGACAATGTAAGACAAGTGGTGTTCATATATAAATGGTTCTAAGCTACTTACAATGTACATCAATAGTTCCAAACATATAAGAAAAGAAAGTGTTTTTGAAGTGTTGTGACTGATGTACTTGATAAAATGTGAACAGTACATATCAGTATTGCTGCTTTCTGTGTTATCATGCTAAAATGAGTGATTTTTTCTAGTCATATTTCTTCATTTGCTTTTGCACTTCTAGTCATTATATTTTTTGTATCTAGTCATAAAGATATAGGTAATATAATTGTGTAAAGTTTATAAAACGGTTTTAACACCATATATGCTCTGATCAATAATATAAAACAAGAAATTTATAGATGACAATAAAATTTTACTGTAGATTAATGACACTACCTCTGGACAATATGCTCTTTCCAAAGCATTTGCTGTTTGTAAAAGGACTACCATAGTTGATAGGACATACTCTTTTTAATATTTTAAGGCATAATTATATAATGTCTGAAGTTTTCACTTGCACACATGTAAAAGATTTGTATTGTGGCCCTATTAAAATTTTATTTTGTAGTTTTAAAATCCTTTTATTACTTTGTTTTTCTGAAATAAAATGTATAACTGGTGTAAAGTTTGAGCAGTATTTTAATCTGATTGTTTATTATAAACAGTAATTGCTTTTAAGACACCTTAGATTTTTGACAGGCATGGTAATGACTGTTTTGTACAGACATATATGAAAACGCAGGAAGTCAGATAAAGTTCTTTTATTTTATTGGGAATTTTGTAAAAGTTAACACGGTTTTGATGAAAAGACTGCTTTTTTTATTGTAAATTACTGGAACTTGTAACATATAAATGAAATGGGAAGTTTAAAGGATGAACATTAAACACCAAATTAAAAAAAAGATATGTCGAAAAATGAATTTTATTTTTATTTTTTTATCGACTCCAACATTTTTGACATTTTATTTTTATTTTTATTTCCTCCTCCTGCTGCTCATTTTTTTAAAAATTCCCGTAAAACTAAAAAACAAACAAACTCTGGCCTAACCAACTTCCATCATCAAACTTATAATCACTTAAATCTGCAACATCAAAATCACCATAAATAAGTAGCTAAAAGGCTGGCCAGGTTACATATAAATATCACACTGCAGGGCCATAAAACACACTGCTGGCTGCACCTGCACAGCACAGCCAGGTGGCCACAAAGCATGGGTCCAGCCATAGAGTACTGTTCAGGAAATGATTGTCTCACCTCCTGCTGACATGACATTCATTTTAGGGTATCTTGATGGGACAAGTATATTAAACAGGGCCATGTTTTGTAAGCAATAACTCTGTACATTTTGTGATAGACAAATTTGCACATTAGGGAATGGACATCATTCTGTTTGTTGGGTTTAACATTATTTCCTAAATGTATCAATTGTAATAATATGCCTACTATAGCTGTCGGCAGTGGGGGTGAGTGCTGTCTGTCTTACTATCATGCAGCCCCTTCTCAAAAAGGAGGCATAAGAATGGGAAAAATAACTTACCATTCACAATTAACTTCATGGCTGCATTTCATAACACTGGCAGACTGTTGTTGGAACTCATATTTTGTGTTGTGCAGTATATAAAAAGTGCACTCCTGCACAAAGGTGTCCATAAGTAACCTCTATATGAGTTTGGTAACCAGTGGTTACTCCTTTATGTCTTTGGTAACCTCTAAAATTTATGAAGACAAATCTTTTGGTTACCACAGAAGGTAAAAAACAGGAAGCATCAGGCCCGGATCCAGATTTTTTCCACTGGGGGGGCCAAAGTCTGAATGTGATGTGAGTGCTGGGGGGATCCGGGGGCATGCTTCCCTGGAAAAAAAAGAGAAGGTTTTTATTGTGATGGAGATGCATTCTGAAGAGTAGCTGGGGATACAAGTGAAGGTTTTTATGTGCTTTTCTTTCTTTTTTTTTTCTTTTTTTTTTTTTGTTGTGTGTTTTTTTGTTTGTTTGTTTTTTAAACTTGAAGACCATGGATCTAATGTCTAGGTCCCACTGGAGAAAAATCATCGGCGTTGTGGAAATACACAATTTTCTCCCGATGGCATCAGATGTTTGAGCCCAAAAGATGGAGCAGTCCTATGAGAAGCTTTGGGATTGGTCCGTTGAATTGTTCACTGATGTTTCGGTTATGGTACAATGGCCTTGTATTATCGGGGATGGCTCCAGATGCTTGTGAAATTTATCCGATGATCGGGGAAGGTGAATCGGAGCTTCATCGAACTTGAAACATCATCAGGGGAATAGCCCCGTAGATTAGGGGATGTATCATTTTATCGAACCATCTTAGGTGCCTCGGGAAGATTATGGAGATTATGAGAATTTGGTGATGGACAAAATCAAGGGTAGACTTTCTGGGGTTTATGAGGATGCCCCCAGCAATGCCCCATGGCCTCTTTGACCGTCTCAGTCTAAAGTTGACCAAAAAAAGCAAAACATTTTAGAGTGCGCTTGCCGATTTTCTTGCGAATATTCTGAGATTATATCACAAGATCTGGAATGTGTCACAGACAGGTCTCGGTACCTTCAAGACATCACCGAAGCCTGGGGTTCCTCGGAGGAAAAAATATTTTGCGGAATCTCCATGAATGCTTCCAAGGAGCTTCCGGGAAGCTATGCTTATGTTTCCCCGGCCTGGTTTCCCCGAGACCTCCCAATGACTCCAAATGACTCGTAATGCTTTCGAATCTTCCACGGGACACAGGGGAACATGTTCCCGACGCGTCCCGAGGCTCATCAGTTTCCATCGGGAGTACATTCCCTAGGCAAAAAATGTCAATTGGGACTGAGCCTTAAGCGATATAATTTTATATTTACCTTCGCAAAGCCATGTTTTTGAATAACTACTGTGTAATAGTATTTGACTACAGTTGTATTCAAAAAATGATGGGGAGACTGGCATAAAAAAAAGTGCTTTTTGGACCCCCCCCCCCCCCCCCCCCCCCCCCCCCCCCCAAAAAAAAAAGATAAAGTGACTTGTGTACATTATCAATTAGTGAATGCTTTGAATTGTCATCAGTTTTAGACTCAACATTGTAAAAGACAGTTTTGTTTAAATCTGAGGAAAAAAATCACTTTAAACATATTTTGTCAAATATGTTGAAGAGAATACCGGGTATATGCTATATTAGGTTCGAACCTGGTAATCTTGACAGTCTAATTGTCGATCTGGAAGCAGCCTTCACACACAGACTTCCCAGATAAAAAAAATCAGGCGCACGTTTTAGGGTCGGGCGGTTGCATGGGCCCCTTCTGCGTGTCGATTTTTGGTACATTTTTTTTTTCTAAATGTTAAATCAGTAACAAAACAAACAATATTCAGTAATAAAAGATGTTGATATTTAATATGAACTCTTTAATATCCGTTTTATTTCGCACATAAGTTGTGTTTTCTGTGCATTAGTATTTCGTATTCATCGACTTATCACTAACATTGCTCAATGACTGATTACCTGACTGATTTGATTTGAATTAGTGATCATGCATAATCTACATATACATTGTCCCCAAAATATGGTTTGTCCCAAAATTTGGCAGATTGAAATTTTCAAATTCTTTCATTTCATATTCATGATTTTTATAAATTTAAAATACACCAGGGTCTCTTTATTAAGAGACCATGAATACACATACATGTAGATTATTATATTCGTAAATATTCAAAAGTGAACATGATGATGTATCGGCCTGCTGTTTGTATTTATTCCTTTCAGGAAAAAATATTTAGGAGTTAGTTTCATAAAAATAATACTTAAACAGTTACGTAAAAATAGTAAAGCTGATGACATTTAGAAACACAACCCATTTCTGATTAAGTTGCATTTGCATGGCTAGCGATAGGTATGCATCTAATCTGAGGTTTGCTACAGCATTAAAAAAATCATTACCTTTTTAACTTTTTCAAAAACGAAATTGGCAATTTTTCATACCTGATAGTTCATCAACCTGCCGGCAGCTAATTAGCCCGCTTTTAATGCAAGATTTAAAACATTATACAAAAGAGAAACGTGAATTAAAAAAAAATGTTGCGTAGATTTCGTCAAAGTAGTTTTATTATTATTATTATTAATTCTTTTTGGCTCTAGTGAAATTGTTTCGATGCTAATTACATTTTAATGTCCAGCTTAGTTGTTGTTTTTAGCTTAACTATTTTTATGCTATTTCTTAAACTGCATTTGCTTAGAATAGTTTATAGTTGTAACTGATACAAACTTTTGGTAATTGCCGATTTTTCCCAATTATTAGATGCCATGTAAATTTCTCTCAAT
Organism: Solen grandis; assembly: GCA_021229015.1. Classification (NCBI taxonomy): domain Eukaryota; kingdom Metazoa; phylum Mollusca; class Bivalvia; order Adapedonta; family Solenidae; genus Solen; species Solen grandis. The sequence continues at coordinate 14,819,126 of CM037782.1, forward strand.
CAGTGAACGTGTCCGCAGTACCCTAAACACATGCTTATCACACAGTCATGGACGACTGCCGGTTCGGATTACCTACACATTAACAGCAGGGGGCCATAAGACAATAGGAGTAGACTGGCTGGTCAGGTGGTTATGCGGGTGGTTCAGTATGGGGGCCCACGATGGGGATTTCCTCTAGACAACACTACTATGATGTAATCAAGGGATTTTATAGCCTAGAAAAATGTATGACCAGGGCAGCTGGGGGGGCCAAGGCCCCCTCGGCCTCCCCCGGTGTATCCGGGCCTGAGCATACTACAGGTACTGGTAACCCTTCTTTATCTTTGGTAACCAGAGGTAACCTTAGGCGACTCCAGGTTACCTTAGATTATATACATAGTTTTTAAATATGAAAAAAAGATAGGGCATCTCCTAGGTTACTGGTAACCCTTCTTTGTCTTTGGTAACCAGAGGTAACCTCAGGTTACTCCAGGTTACCTAAGTTTATATACATAGTTTTTAAATATGAAAAAAGATAGGGCATGTTCCAGGTTACTGGTAACCCTTCTTTGTCTTTGGTAACCAGAGGTAACCTCAGGTTACTCCAGGTTACCTTAGTTTATATAAATAGTAGTGTTTCCCCTAGGATCTGGTTGGGGCATGGTATTTTTTTTACTCAAAAGGGCACTTCGGTCGCGTCGCATTATATTCATACCCAGATTGGGGCACTTAAATGTTTTAATTTGAATTTTCATGAATTTAATTTATTTACTGTTATTTATTTCAATTTTATTTACTGTTATTGATTTCAGTTGTCTCAAATACAACCAATATTAATAATGTCCTACAATCATACCTTAAAAAATTAGAATTACATAAATAACACTAGAACCGCAAAGCGGCATCGTGGTTTTCGCTTTTAACTTGACTAGTAAGAGTACTGGTTTCAACTGCAGACATAATTGATTGATATTAACTTTATTCGAATATTTTTGTTATTTGATCAAATGAAGTCCGATCTTCAAAAACTAAACATTATTGGAAAGATCTCCTCACAAACTAAAACATTTGTTCATATACCTTCTTTAAAATATTTTTAGATTTGAAGCTATTTTGTGCCGATAAAAATAACAATAATCGGTATTATGACCTTGACCTTTGCATATTTTCATCGTTATTTACTACGAGTTTATTTGTATTATTTAAATGCATAAACAGTGATAAAATGATGAAGACTGAACAAAAAATAAAGTTAGGAGCTGCAAAAAAGTGGAAACATACGGATTTACAATTGTTTGATAAAAGGATCAAACTTTGCACTGTGGTAATTTGATCAAATGAAGTCCGATCTTCAAAAACTAAACACCAATGGAAAGATCTCTTCACAGACTAAAACTTTTGTTCATATACTTTCTATAAAATATTTTTAGATTTGGAGCTATTTTATGCCGATAAAAATAATAATAATTGGTATATGACCTTGACCTTTGCATATTATGCTTGTTTTTTTTTCTATGATTTTATTTGTTTTATAAAAATGCATAAACAGTGAAATAATGATGAAGATTGAACAAAAAATAAAGTCAGGAGCAGCAAAAAAGAGGAAACATATGGATATACAATTGTTTGGTAAGAGGATCAAACTTTGGACTGTGGTCATTTGATCAAATGAAGTCCGATCTTCAAAAACTAAACATTATTGGAAAGATCTCCTCACAAACTAAAACTTTTGTTCATATACTTTCTAAAAAAATATTTTTAGATTTGGAGCTATTTTATGCCGATATAAATAATAATAATTGGTATATGACCTTAACCTTTGCATATTATCGGTGATTTTTTTCTATGATTTTATTTGTTTTATAAAAATGCATTAACAGTGAAAAAATGATGAAGATTGAACGAAAAATAAAGTCAGGAGCTGCAAATAACCTTAAAAGTCATGCTTTTAAAATGTTGATTTTTCGAAAATATTGGTTATGTTTGACCTCGTACTGTGAACAAACCATGCATTTCTCAAAATCGCCACAGCATATATTTTGTGCGTATATGTCTTGCAAATCATATGCAACAAACAAAATTCTTTTATCTCATCTCTGAATAAAATGGGCATGTTTTTGGTAGACCTACCCTTATTTCACAGTTTTTGCGAGATTCGAACTTTCAACCTTCTGTAGCACCAAAGTTTTATATACGCAAATTTTTGGAACCTATCATATTTTATTGGGCTATTTACAAGGAACATTATGCAAAAAACAGCATTTGAATCGGACCTCAAATAATTGAGATATTGCTTATTAAACATTTTCATATAAAACGCCCCCTGGCGGGAAAATCAAAACAAAAATGAAAATTATCTCGACGTTAGGATCATCTTCAAGTACGTGGTTATTACTGATAAAAGTTTCATAGATGTGGCTTTTCTCGCCTCGGAGCTATGCCGTTCACAAAAAAGTGTTAGAAAAAAAAAAAAAAAAATAGAATCGCAATCAGAATTGCGATATCATCGGTTTTCGCAATTCAATCACATTTTTAAACAATAGAAATTGAAATGTATCATATTTGATTAGGCTTATGACAAGCAACACAACGCAAAAAAAAACCGTAATTGAATCAGACCTCAAATAACAGAGTTATTAGCCTCTAGTGACTTTTACAAAACGCCCCCTAGGGATAATTATATCAAAGGGGAATAACACAAAAAGTGCACAAGGTAGAGTTATGGTTCTTGTGCACTGCACTTTGCGTCACTGCAAGGAACATACATATGAAGTTTCAAGTCATTCAAACTTATGGTGACAAAGTTATGCTTTGGACAAGAAATTCTATCAAAGGGAAATAACTCAAAAAGTGCACAAGGTAGAGTTATGGTTCTTACGCACTGCACATTGCGTCATTAATGGAACATACATATGAAGTTTCAAGTCATTCAAACTTATGGTGACAAAGTTATGCTCCGGACAAGAAATTCTATCAAAGGGGAATAACACAAAAAGTGCACAAGGTAGAGTTATGGTTCTTGTGCACTGCACTTGGCGTCATTGCAAGGAACATACATATGAAGTTTCAAGTCATTCAAACTTATGGTGACAAAGTTATGCTCCGGACAAGAAATTCTATCAAAGGGGAATAACACAAAAAGTGCACAAGGTAGAGTTATGGTTCTTGTGCACTGCACTTGGCGTCATTGCAAAGAACATACATATGAAGTTTCAAGTCATTCAAACTTATTGTGACAAAGTTATGCTCTGGACAAGAAATTCTATCAAAGGGGAATAACTCAAAAAGTGCACGAGGTAGAGTTATGGTTCTTGCGCACTGCACTCCGTGTCATTGAAAGGAACATACAAAGTAACCCCTATACTATAGTCAGGCTACTCAAAAATGATATTAAGCAAAATCTCCAATAGCAGCAAAACGATAAACAAATTTATTTACATATTACATTTTAGTTTTTAGAAATGCAGTAAATTAGGATTTCTGCAGTTTAGTGTGTTCATGTCTTCACTCTGAAAGGCGAAAGGTGAAATTACAAAACATGCCATATTGTCGTTGTGAAGAAATTAAATATGCCAGGCAAAATAACAAAATTTTAACAGGCGAATGAAAAAAAGTATCGTCTTTGAATGTTTCTTGTTAGCAGTACGAAACCTTTTATGTCAGAACCATTTATCTGTCTTATATTGTATCTTGACCCTAATAGGCGAAAGAATGAAAAGATGCCATATTGTCATTATTTCGCCTTTTGCTTTTTGGGTCAAAGACACAACATATGCCTGGCAAAATAACAAAATTTTAATAGGTGAAGGAAAGAAAAGTTTCATCTTTGAATGTTTCATGTCCTGGGTTATAAACATCAGACACCACGATATAGCAGATTTCCTGTTGTAGTGTTTTCGACTAACAAAAAAGTTGAAGGAACAAAATGACAACACTTCTGGTTTTGCCATCCGTGGTTATTCTTAATCACTGAAGAATCTGCTGACATTAAGAACATAGAGTAAATAATTATATGAAAATGTAATACTGAAAAAATTAGTATGGAAAAGTTCAATTTATATATGATATAAGCAAGTTCTTATGTAAGACATGCTGGAAACTGCTGACTATATGCACAAAGCAGGAAACTGGTGACCCTATATAGGATGAGAATCTGGAGGGAGAAACTCAAAGCATTCAAAGACGAAACATTTTGTCCTTTCGCCTTTAAAAAATGTATATTTCACTTGACATGTTTCGTGTTGTCGTGTCCTTGCCCCGAAAGGCAAAATAAAGACATTGTGGCATTTTTCGTTATTTCGCCTTTCGGGCGAAATGGCAGAAATCAGCCACCACAGTCCCCTGATCATATATACAAATAGAAACCGGAGGGCGAAACCATAGTGCTATCTTATTATTTCGACTTTTCCTTTTGATGCGCAAAAACACGACAACACGAAATCTGCTACAGTGTCGTGTCTTCGCCTTTCAGGTTTAGGGTGTGAACACAAGAACACGACAACTAAAGGGCGCCAAAATGAAATGGTTTCTACCTGCAAACATGAAACATTCAAAGAGGAAAGTTTTTATTCAATTAGGGTACTTTTGTTTGCTTTGCCTGTTAAAATTTCATTATTTCGCCTGGAATATTTTGTGTTTTCGTGTTTTTGCACCGAAAGGCAAAAGGTAAAATAACGACATTATGGCATGTTTTTGTTATTTCGCCTTTTGCCTTTCGGAATGAAGACACGAACACACGAAATGTCTAAAATAATCCACCATTGAAGAAAGTTCAGTCAAGTCGAATACTTTTCGTTATACATCACAATTTGAAGCAAAAGAAAATGTAACCAAAAAAGATCAAATTTTTACCAATATTACATCACCAAATCATGTTTTTTTTATTTGGTGCAATTTGGTGCCCAATAAGAATACAATATTATAAACTTACTTCATATCCGTATCCTATCCTAGATCATGTGTATATAAGGATGTGTGTTACTGGTTGGTCAAATCACCTATAAGCATGTTGTCATTAGTATATATAACATGACAATCATTTTATAGAAGAAACCATGCCATATCTATATAATCTTTCTCCATTGAAACTTTAATACTTTGTAAAAATCCGTAACACAGTTGTTTTGATTTGCTTTCATGAGTCACCCGGTACCACATTTTTTCTACACGAACATGATACTCTGTTATTAGACTAGCATCAGTTATTGTTTATTACACTATGCTATCTATGTATCAGTGCAGTATTCGATTAATTCTCATGGTACTTCACTGTCTCTCTCCCTGTCTGTTTCTCTCTTTTTTTTTAATCTCACACTTAAATTTAGGTTGATTTAAAAGCTTACTTAGCTGATTACCTGTACATCACATGATGATTTTTTTTGCCTGTAATGCTAATGTTTCCAACCTATGTAAGACTTATGCAATGTTTATAATTAAAATCCCTTAATATTGAAAATTCTATCTTCCAAGGTGCTATATACGCGTGAATCTAGCCTGTAGTTTATCAACTTTGTTGTTATGATTACGTAAAGTGTCCTCGTTTTCAATACAATACTGAATGATTTCAATACAACTGACTTTTTAATTTGAAATCCTATTTTTTAAGTATTTTCTACCTAATCAATTGATTACAGCAGTATTATAACTATGCTGTAGTGGTGTATTGTGATTTATATGTTACATCTATGACAGAGAGAGGGAGGGGGGGGGGGGGGGGGGGGAGAGAGAGAGAAAGTAAAACTGACGCTCTAACCACACTCATTGATTTTTTATACGTCTTGTAAAATCATCAGTGGATGGTTGTTTTGTCTGTCTCCCAGTAATGAGTGATCATTTAGCTTTCTCCTTTAAATGACGCGTAAAGAAGTCAATGCACGAAAACCAAGTTAACCGAATAAACTGGCAGCGTTAGTATCGTGCATGGATCGTATCGTGTATATGAACCAAACGTGTAACGTGCGCGCACCGTGTACCGTGCGTTCCGTGTCCGTGCAACGTGCGTTCCGTGTCCGTGTAACGTGCGTTCCGTGTGCCGACTTGCACACAAGCCGCATTGTATATACACATAATAAAGTTATTATATATGAAATTCATAAAATTCGTAAATGATTGTTATGATGCAGATATTTTCTAAGGCTGAGATGTATTCAGAAATCAAGTAACCTTACAATCATATATACACTTTTAAAAACCTGTGTAGAAAGGTATATGCAAAGGTACACATTACTTATTGTTTGCAAAACTGACTCTAGCATAAAAACATTAATGTTGAGATTTTCATAGCTATATTTTTCATTATGCCCAATTAAATCTATGTGAGAGAGAGAGACAGACAGACAGATAGAGAGGTAAGGATGAGAGCAGAAACTTATAGTGATTTATTCGCTTCAATAACAGTGTACTGCATTGGTGGCTAAGATAAGTCAGTCTGCTTTTAAACATAGCTACCAATCTCCAAAGGCTGACCTACATAATTGATCAGCGGTACTCATTCTACTTGAGATAAGACAGTCTGCCTCTTTAGCTTGCATATACAGGTAATCCTCGTCAGGATAAGAAGCTTTTTTTTTCTCCAGAAACCATTAACTTTGTCATGTCATAGATACTACATTTCACAACCGATTTTGATCAAGATTATTTTACTTGAATTATAAGATTTTAAACTTCAGGATAATCGCACAAAAAAATAACTAAATTCAAACTTTGAAAACAAATTTACAATTTTTCCAAAGAGGATAAACTTTGAACTGCCATAAAATGACCAAATCAAGCCCGATCTTCAAAAACTAAACATCATTTGAAAGGTCTCTTCAAGACCTAAATCTTATCCGCACATGATAACATTGAATATTTTTAGTTTTTGAGCTATTTGAGGCCGTTTAAAAATCCAATAATCATGATATGACCTTGACCTTTGCAATATTTTTTAATTTTTTTTTTCTCTGGAACATTCAGGACATTAAACTACATAAAGTGTGAAAATTTCATGGAAAAGGAACAAAAAATAAAATCAGGAGCAACACAAATGTGTTCAAGAAATATTAATTTGTCCCAAAATTTAGTAAAGTTTGACCGTTTCTAGAAGACAAACAATGCATTTTTCAAAATCGCCAACCCATATATTTTGTGCGTATATGTCTTGCAAATCATATGCAACAAAAAGAACTCTTCTATCTCATCTCTGAAAAAACTGGATAGGTTTTTCGTAGACCTACCCTCATTTTCACCATTTTTTGTAAGGTTTGAACTTTCAACCTTCCGTAGCTCAAAAGATTTATGTACGCCAATCATTGAAATCTATCATATTTTATTAGGCTATCATCAGTGAACATAATGCAAAAAACCGCATTTGAATCGGACCCCAAATAACAGAGTTACGCCTCTTTTTATGATTTTATACAAAGCGCCCCCTAGCGGAAAAACAAAGACAAAAATGAAAATTTTCTCAACGTAAGGATTAAGTTCATATAAGTAGAAAAAACTGGTAGAAATTTCATAATTGTGCCTTTTTTCTATCATGGCGATATGCCGTTCACAAAAACCGGCGGAAAAATAATAAAAAACTAGAGTTGCATCCGAAACATCATCGGTTTTCTCACTTAGATAAGCTTCATACAATGCTATTGTTACTTCTTCTATCATTCCTTTCACTTTTTTATATGAAATTGTACCTCTTTTTTATAAAGCTAAATAAACTGTGTCCTACATTTGTAAAACAACCAATAAAGGTTAACATCATCCCGGCCGTGGTATACAGACACGTATGGCCAATACACTGAGAACTATACACACCCCCAGTTCACCAGTACAGGTAGACCAGCATTAGACTGCAGGAAAGTCACTTGACCGCGAGTTGTTTACATCATCCCAGCTACGCTGTGGTCAAATGGCCAATAATACACTGAGAAATATAACACCCAGTACAAGTAAGATAAGCGTTGGACTGAAATATTTTAAAAATTGGGCTTTCGCTACGTATGGGAAATCTAACATAACTCGACCATTTTTTACCCGATCTTCAAAAACTGCATATCGTTAGAAAGGTAAATAAACATTCTATAAATCTGATAATAAAATTATAATGATATG
>CM037782.1:14827292-14877292 GCA_021229015.1 Solen grandis
TCTTCATGATTATTTTCCGGATACAGAAATAATTATGTTCCATGTGACAAGCCCAGTTAATTAGAAGTAAACTAGTGATCCTATGTGCTGCTACTAGCTGTTAATTAGAAGTAAACTAGTGATTCTATGTGCTGCTACTAGCTGTTAATTAGAAGTAAACTAGTGATCCTGTGTGCTGCTACTAGCTGTTAATTAGAAGTAAACTAGTGATCCTATGTGCTGCTACTAGATGTGACGATCACTGTCTTATCTCCAGTGATTGTTGCTATGATTGTATTGATTTATTGTTGGGTTCCCTGTGGTACACTTTTGAAAGCTCTGAGTAAAATTCAGCCAAGACATGGGTTTTGTACGCTTTCAAATCTGGGCCACTTCCATACGAATACTGGGCTATTTTGGGGGTACAATATACATTAAAAGCATTTTTTATGATTGACTCTTGTCCACCGAATTCAAAAGATGCCAGGTGCGTTTAAGGTGAATCTCATGACGCCGGCAATGTTTCTATGGCATGTATACCACAAAGAGGAAACACAGCATGATGCATTTTTTAAATATTACTGCGCTCTTTGCCTTGGAAAAGCCTACTTTATCTAAGAATATGATACAATTGTTATTTATCTAAATTTAAATATATATTGATAAAAATAACATAATGACTAAATAACAATTAAATCTTCGTTGCGTATCATATCCTAATTGGAAGAATTCTTAAGCTATCAACCTTCATTATTTCTAAGTTTTCCATTTACGATACCAACATAATTTGTTCTTTTTACTTTCATACTTTTTTGATTTGCACATTTTTGATCTCATTGATATTATTAACATATATTTGTATTTAGTGTTAGTAACGTGCTAACACAACTTTTGAACATTGAATGGTTTAAAAGTGATTTAATCAAATAGAAAATAATACGCAATGCACCATTAACATGAGAAACCATTGTTTAGTTTAAACTGTATCTTAGATATTCAAATTCTTTTAAAACGCCAGTTTCGTGGTTAACATATGCACATATACGTGTGTTAATAAATACATTTTCCCATATTCACTAGGTTTGGTAGTATGCAAATTACAATGATATATAGCAAAAGAATTCGCCTAGAAACTATTCCGTCTAAATAGACAGGGTCATAATTACCAAAGACTGAACAATACAAAAATAAATGGAACAAATCACCAGGGAAGAGGCAATTGCGTGTTTGGAGAAAAGACAGCACCATGTCTTTAGAATGTTATTATAAAGAACGAAATGTGAACTATGGCGCATTAATGTCACTGTAACTCTGTAAATCTACTTAGGTTTTTTAGGCTGACATAGAAAATCAAATGTGCAATAGATGTGTTTTTCGGTCTCAGGAGCATTTCTTGTATATTTTATAACGGAATTTCGTGTCTGCATTTAGATTTAGCAAAAATAAATCAATATGGTATTATATAAAGATGCGTATATGCTTTAGTTTCATACAGCCTAAATTACGATGCTACATTGTGTTTCGAAAGTATGCTGATAAAAGACAACGTCTAAAAACAGTGCAATTTTTTAAACTAATTTAAAATCATACTTGTATACAAATGATATGATTAAACGCGTACTTACATAATTGTTATAATTAATAATTATGTTCCTTGGTTGAAGAGAAGACAGATAGTTGTGAATGTTTCATTGCAATGGGAATTGATGCATGATTAAAAAAAAAATAAAAAAAAATTCTAAGGCGTTTAAAATGTAGTTGCAAACACAGGGTCATTTTTCCCAGGTTATGGAAACTGGCTGATCGATTTACATGTATTTGAATTTGACTGTTATTTGAGTAACTGTAAGGACATCAGTAATTGCAACTTTCTTTATCAAAGTATTTTATTATTATCGGGATTTTTGAACTGATTTCTGAATCAAACATATCTTTTTAAGACAAAATGTGATCACAAACCCAGGCCTTTTTAATTCATTGTTTTTATTTTATTGTTCTGCATTTACGTCAGTATTCCTTTGGCAAGCTTTTGATTGTTTTCGAAGCAACTTTATATTGGAAAAAGAAAGAAACACAAGAAAATTATATATCTTTCACAATACCTTGTCTAAATAAGACAGAATTATAATTAACGTCGTCTGGAAAATGAAACAAATTACTTGGGATGATGAAATTACAGTGATTTAGGAACGGAATAATCATTCGGATTAATGTATCTTTCGAACGTAATTATAAAGAACGAGACGCGAGCGGATTTATATTTTGTAAAATGAATATACAAGTTTCCGATGCTAACAAAGAAAATATAATGTGTAGTAAAATTGTGTTCCGGCGTAGGGAGTGCCTTGGGATATTTATGCTTGTGTTCTGATTGAGTTTACGAGAAAGAAATCGATACGGTATTTATTTGAAATGCCTCTATATTGCAGTGTTCCAAGAATACTTTTCTGAGTTAAACTATTCTTGTGAAACAAAAGATCATAAATAAAAATATTCAAAAGCAAAACATTTCTTGTATTCTTCTGAAGATATATTATATACATGTAATATGAAACCTGTTTACCTTGCCTCTATTCCTCTGAGACTTGATAAGTTTTATGATCATATTTCAACGAATCATCACAAATAGCTACAAATAATTTGTTTTAGTTTGGATCTTTTAGTGCAAAGTCAAAAACAGAGAGGAGTGGTTTGTTCTACTATCTATAAAAGTCAGTTTATGTCTAAAAGTGTCCTTTGTATAAAAAAAAGTTTCAAACTAAGTTAAATAGAATTTTATCAATGTTTTATTCTTTTAAATTTTATAAAAAAAGTAATCAAAAGAATAATGAAACTTTAAACTTTTAAACATCGCATACAATGCTAGAAAAGCTAACCTATAGCTTTTGTCCGTTTACTACAGACTTCGTCAGCAGACTGACTCTACTTAACTTTCAACAGGAATACGATTTGGCCATGAAACGAAGTTTCTGATATTCGACAGTAGGAGAAGCTGTCTAGAAAACCAGCCAGGTTCAATAATCATCTACGTTTCAGACAACATTGTAAACACAATAACGTTGAAAAGTTCGTGTTATAGTAAACAGACCAAACGAATTTAAAAGAAGCAGATCGTACTCTTTTGATTACAAGGATTTCATACATTTTAGGAACTGAGATTTCCCATTGTAAATCGAGTCTAAGCGATAAGTTACCGAACGTATAATTCATGCACAGTAACTAGAACATAAGAAGGGTAAACAAAAACAGCGCAAGAAATTCGAAAATATCTTACAGAAACAACAAAAGGATACAAGCTTAGATCAAGATACGAGGACGACAACAACAACCCAGCGACAACAACAACCCAGCGATCATAATAGTTTGACCCTTTCTTTAAAATAGACGAGCTAATAAATCATAAGAAAACATCCAAAAAATTCTGCATTTTTGTTCTCTTCTTTTTCTTTTAGATTATTTCAAAGATGCTTACCTACAACTAGTACTGCACAGCAAAGGTATAATAAGCGCGTTTATATGCCATATGTTTATTTCATACTATACAAAATACGCCGAAATATGTTTATTGTGGACAAAAAAAAAAAAAAAAAAAAAAAACACCTACAAAACAGTGATCAAAATTAAACCTAGTTTCCAACCAAAAATCATAAAACAGCAACTCCGAACATTTTCTATGACACACCGGAAATTTCAAGCTATTAATAACACTATGGCGTAAACTTTAAACTGTCAGAGCAGACGTGTGGTTTACGGTGAATGTTTAATTCAATTTGAAGGAACTGCCTTAACAATAAAAAAACCAAATGTCAATTAATAAAATGGCACGCTTGCAAGGAAACGAATATCGGATCTAATGCAGAAAACTTAAAATCATTGAAGAAGCAAGTTGTCATTTTGTATTATTTCATTTTTGTTATTTCATTTTTATGTTTTGGAGAACTCAGAATTAATGTCTGATTCACTAGTTGCCCTGTATTCCATCAATCGTGTTTTAAATTACAACTTGCTTGTGGTGAATTTTAAAGAGTTGCGAGAAAAGAATTTTTGGAGACATTTTTTTAGTTAGTTTCTCGATATGCAGTTATTTTCAGAATCATCAAATTCAATACTCACTGAATTAAGAAGTCACATTTCATAACCGATGTTAATGATGTAAATTCTCTAATATTGCTAGTCTTTTATTTAGTTTATCAGTTTCTAAATTGTATCATTACCGTTTACAAGCGCTTAATGTGGTACTATTACGTTTCAATATCATTTTTGTCGCTAATGATTATCTATAGTTTTCATCGTACCCATAGAAAGAATCGGTAATGTGACTTATATTATATTTTAGAACTGTTAATAGTTGGTTATTCATCAATATCCCGACAACATCATTCAAGGTGCCAGCAAATCAAATTCACTCTAGGGATAGATTGAAATTAGATTCTATTAACATGGGCCAACGAAAGGAAGCTAAAAAAGTATTATTTGTTATTCATTAATGGCCATATGAGATATAATAGGCATTCAAGGCATTGCGAGATTCAGATGTAATGTTCAGGTCATTAGTTAACAACAAATGAAATGTAGCAAAGGATTACATCCTTCTGTCATTTACGTTTTGTCATTCTGACCGATAGGTCATGTCAAAACTGTTTATAAAAATGGATTATTTCAACTGTAAGTCATGAAATTTTATACTACATATCACACATTTATAGTATTATTTGTATCCTTTAAGGTAAAGTCAGTAATGGTCCCCTAATGGTTTCCAGTGTTTCATTAGGGTACCTTATTTATCTTGGTAGAGGTTAAGAGGTTCAAGACATAGCGGAACCATTACAGGGACTTTACCTTCAAAACTCATTTGTATCATTATTCATTATCATTTATATAAATGAAATCTGAATACATTTATCTAAATGTTTTTTTTTCTATGTTTTACAAATGTTTAACTAATAGTATTACGTATAGAATGATACTGGTAAAATTACGAGCTTATTTGCAGTGTTTGATCTTTGTTACCAGGAGAGAAATATTTGTCCTAACTACCAATGTTTTTGAGAAGTTTTAAACATTTCGATTTTCATATCCCATTTTCATGTTACATAAACTAATGAGCTGCAATTTTACATTTATCTAGCGACAGAAAAATCAATGAGATCCAAAATAATTTAAATGAAAATTAAGAAGAAAAAAATAAAACGTACTGAGATAGAGCAAAAGGAAATGTATTAAAGAAGGTACCCTCTATGCTTGTTTTTAGAGATAGAGCAAAGTAAATCTAATGACATTTATTGGTTTAATAATACATTTGGCCAGATGTTTTTAAAACATAATCTTTCCCGGGGTTACATAATCAAGACCTCGGAAGGACGAAGGGATTGGCAGATCAATTATTCTACGTGGCATGAAAAAAGTTGACAAGCATGTTCAATATTTGTTTATGTGTAAGACAGTAATACGATTTCCTATCAAGAAATCTAAGAATGAATAACGTAAAATAATCATAAAGAGCAAATGTAATATCAGACCTTTGAACAAAGATGCATATAAAACGGCAATAAACGTCAAAATATCTAAAACTATTCATTGATAGCATTTTACGCCTTTTAATTACTTATGTAATCTCAAAATGTCATGCGTGTTCTGATTACGTATGTCAAAAGGTCTTGAATGGAATTAAAACTTAACAAGGCATTATTACAAACCAGTGTTATTTCAATATACTTACACAGTAATGCATATAATTAAATCTTAAATTTGTGTCCGTCATGTATGTGCCAATAAATGATTATCCAAATGATGTACAATTTAATTTTGCATGAATCCCTTAATAATAACACTAAATTACATTTTTTTTCGGCAAAAATCAGAAGTAATTACAATTGGAAAATGTTAAGCAAATTTAACTCATATTTTGTTGTTATAACTGAAAAAAATGTGTCCGTACTACTTACAAAGGTTTATGAAAAATTTGAACCTACCGCACATGTTTCGTTCAGGTCGGTTTCTAGAGTCTTTTGCCTTTGGTATTTAAAATACTTCCCATAATTATATTAATTCCTCAGACTAAAACTGCAATGTTTGACAAGGTAGTATATATAGATCATTGGTTCTTTAACAGGATTGCTCACACTATGCCGTTTATATTCCGCAGACATTACACGCAGAAATGTTTTAAAACGGTCTTGTCGTGGGACATGTTTCTTGTACTGGCGACATTACTGGGTTTTGTTCAAAACGTAACAGAGATTCAGTAAGGCTAAAAAGGGTATTAAAGATCAGACCTAAATATTTGAAGAATAAATGTATTTTTTAACTTATAAAGTATCGTACCCCCGCTCATACATTATAATTTAGAATTTCTTTGCTCTTTCTATGTATTTGAGAGTGACATTTAAAAAAATGCATTCACCATTTTCCCTTTTAATTGCTAATTAATAATAAAATTTATTTATATGCAATTGGTGTCTATCGTTAGATAAATTTAAAATGTCCATTTATTTTACAGTTACGTGCATGAATATCTCAGAAACATTACGGAATTTTTTAGGTGACAATAAGTAAACTTACAATGCTGTAAACTTTCATTGCAGGCTACCTTCTGTCGTGTATAGTCTTACAAGCGGCAGCTTCACCATTTTCTTCATCAAATATTGCAAAAAGCGACGAGCAGGAAAATACAAAATCTGAAGAACCAGCAGAATCAGGGGGAGTAAAAGAATTTATGGGAGAACCTCCAAAAAATCGCCATGAAAATATTACGGAGTTTGAAATGATGGTGTTCAATATCATGGGTCCAGTTAATGCAGAGTATACATGTAATTCTAGACGTTGTTACTGTGACGATTACTGCTTGGTCTTCCAGGACTGCTGCTATAGTTTCATTGATCAAATGTTGCGGTTCTCTGAGGTACCGCTGACAGAAGCTGTGATTAATATTCGGCCAAGACCTGAATATTTATTTGATTTCAAATATGAGCGATTTCCATTCAAATACTGGAGTTGTTTAGGGAATATACGCGGAAATGATGCGTTTTGGATGATAAACACGTGTCCACAAAATTCAAAAGACGACCGTTGTGCTAATGGCGATATATATGGCGCGAGCAATGTTCCAGTGGACTATATCTTAGCAAGAGAAAAATCATCTCATGTAGTTTTCAAAAATGTTTATTGTGCCCTCTGTCATGGAATTGCTATATACGAAGTTCGATTTTGGAATACAAGTATCATATGTACTAACCTCACAAATGTTAACGAAAGAACGAATTTCGGTGACCTGGAGAAAATATGTATAGTAAATTTTGAGTCATATTACGGAGCAGACGTTCATAGGCAGTGCTATTTAGGGATAGATGACTTACAAAGATGTCCGTCAGATGAAAACAATTCATCAATCTTGTCAAAAATGTGCGACTTGTACGTTTTTCCAGTGACAGAAGACGAACATGCAACATGCCCATCGCATCACAGTGCCTATCGAAATCCTCATTGTATGGCATGTGAAATAAATCATACAATATACCCATATCCTTGTTTCTTGAATTCCCGCAAGGGCATACAAAACACCCCAGCATTAAATCTACAAGTGATATTTGACCTAGACCCGAGGACAGGTTATTTACAGGTTCAGTATTCATGCCCTTTGAGTAGGATTTGTGAGGCTGGTAAAGTTTTCGATTGCTTTACTAAACGCTGCCGGTCGCTGGTGTGTGCACATGGAAAACTGAGTGAATCTAGTGAATGTATCGCGAGAAACCTTTCTGCATACAGACCTGTTGACTCAAAAGATGGTGACGACTACCAAATGATAGTACTTCAAGTGACATATAATGAATCACTTGAGAGGAAGACCGACGATATCATGAGCAGAATCACTGATGAATTTCTAAAAAGAGAAATCATTGATATGCCAGGCTCATCAGTCACAAAAAATTGCTCTACTTCGTTAGAAAACTGTATAGAATATTCTACATACATACATGCTAATAAAAACGACTCAATAGTCTTGGAAGTATTGTTCAATTTAGAGATATCTCAAGCAGACATTGCATTCGTCGAGGCGCAGAATTTCCAAGAACTTTCTCTTCTCAAATGCGACCAGAAGGACGAACTCTTCATCGATAATACAAGTGTATTTATTTTCAACTCCAACGTTATACAGTTATCTGACAAAAGATTAGTTTTACCAGACAAGGGATTTTGGAAGATAACAAAATATAAAGATAAAATGTTTGTTGATAAATTCGTAACCTGTTTACCGAATAATCCAATGAAATTAGATTGTCCTCTTGTCGGATATAACAGAGACGAGTATGAAATGATCAACGGTACTGTACATATTTTAAATAAAGCTCATAAATTTGACGGTGAAGATTTCATGATAAAAGACGGCATAGTATATGTTTGTGCGGATTCAGTGACATCTACAAGCCTCTACACATATTCAGATAATCTTCCAGAACAATTCTACGTAATCTCAATGATTGAATCTGCATGCTCAATGGCAGCTGCTGGCATAATAATCGTGTTCCATCTTAGATACCGACAACTAAGAAACATGTATGGTTACAATCTAACAGCTTTGTCCACTGTCATAGTAATTTTTCATTTCCTTATGCTATTTCAGTCATTCATCATTGTTTCTGATTTGGCTTGTGTTTTATTTGCTGTCTCTGTGCACTTCTTCCAGTTGAAAATGTTTATTTGGCTAAACGTCATTTGTTTTGATATGGCAAACATGATTCGAAAGAATTTGGTAGCATCCAGGGAAAAGGTTATAGAAAGATTTATGAAATATGCTTGTTTTGCTTTTATTTTACCTCTACTGATAGTAGGATTAGCTGCTCTGTTTGACATTCTAGATGTCGGTATCGACCCTAGGTTCGGCCAAAATAACTTTTGTTGGTTTTCAAACAAGACTGCTCTGCTACTGTTTGTAATTGTACCAATCTCTGTTTCTCTTGCATCTAACATGTTCATGTTTATCTTCTGTATAGTCACTATTCAAAGAAAAAAGATTTCAAACAGAGTTAAATCGGGACATGGACCTAAATATATCTTGGTGTATACAAAATTGTTTATTATATTCGGTTTATCATGGATTTTTGGGCTGCTTGGAACGGCTTTTGACTCGGAGGTCATTTGGTATATCCACATCTTTCTAAATGGTCTTCAAGGTGTCAGTTTATTGGTGGTTTTTGTAACCAATGCCAGAATCATGAAAGTGTTCAAGAGGGAGAATCAGTCCTCCAGCACTGTCACGCAATCCAGGTTTTAAATTGAAAATCACCTTCCAAAAAGTAGGAATATTGCATGAATTTAATATTTACAAAACTCATTTGAACGCCTTTATTTCATCAAAAATGATGTTAATAAGATTTTTTTTCTATATTATATTAATACTTGATGTTCTTTCTTTCGCTCAACTTTTAAGTATCAATTGCTAGTAATTCAACAAGCCACTGCCCAATATTGTGTTTGGGGTTGTGTTTAAAAATTTGGTCTGAAATTCGAAAATAATCAAGTTTTGAGTAACGATTTGACCTAATTGTGAATAAAAGATTGTTAATACCTTTATCTTTATTCATGGGCATCTCGTCTATATTCAGGTGGGTGTTGAAAAGTTTGAAGTGATCGAAAGGCAGGCAGCATGCGCTTCGCTTTTCATTCCATATATTATTATTTTTATACTTTTTTTATTTTTTATTGTTGTTGTTTTGGGCGATTATTTTTATTTTGAATCATTCAATTTGATACTAATGGATATATAGGTTCTGGAAATGGTAGGATCTACAGCGTATAATATAAAAATTCTGATTCAGATAGAGCTATCATGGTCAATGTCACATGCATAAAAAGATCATATACCTCAAGGCCAAGTTATCCATGCATAGAGTATGAAATTGAGCTATGATGCCCTGTTAAAGACTTTCAAAATACATGTGTAATGTTTATGATAACCCAGTGATGATAGAATATGAATAAAACTAACACTGGAGCATGTCATTTCCTTTTTTTTGTAAATCTTATGTCTGTAAAAAACCTACATATATGTTTGCATTTTTGAGATTCTTTGTCCACGTCTTCTCTTTTTTGCTTCTTCAAATTACAATCAACACTTGTAAAAAGCGTGAGAAATAAATTTGGTGTAGTAATCTGGTATTCTTTCCTAAAGAAATCGGTTACTGCGCAATAGAGATGTATTACATTTTGGGTAAAAAGAAATTCAGCTGAATTCTTGTAATACCCATGATGATTTAGAAGTACACATTTTGAAGTTTCCCTTCGCAGCAACACTTTTGTAGGTCAAGGAAGACTACATAGGTATTGAAGCACCCGGATAGAGTCACCAACATACCACAAGCCTGCTAGACGCTAAAAGGTACTGCAAATGGCCATGCCGGAACAGTCTTAAAGGGCAAAATATTAAGTATGTTGATCGCCATAATCTAAATGACTGAAAAGGAGTGAAAATGACTATGGTGAACATTAGATGTTGTTGAATTATGCAAAATATACGAGCGTATATGTATATATTTAATTTCGATTTACATTTCATTTTATTAGCTGACTGTATTTCCATTGTTCGTAAAATGTATGTATATTTACATAAAACGTTGAAAACAGGCATAAAGGAACAAATGCAATCATAACATTTTCAAAGGCGTTTGGTCTTCTTTTATCTTGAAAAGATAGAAAATGGTCATATTCTTTATGTCATAATTGCTACTTCGCTTACAATGAGTTTTTCTGGTCATTTAAATTGATTTTACTTTTATCTTATGCTGCACTCTTTCATATCATATTATCTATTCGGTTCATCCCTGTAAATTGAGATAGCATCTTTGATATTGTAGAAATAAAAAAAAGAATCGCTTCTTTAGTTGTATTAGGCAAATGCAATAGCTAAATTGTAAAATAGCTAAGGTATCTGAGTGTCTGTGGACAAATGTCCGGTAGTTACGAGTATGTATGGAAATCGATGAAAAATATTGATGAATCATGTAAATTGAATCCCACAAGAAGGGGAACGATTGTTCCAAGAAAGTTCTGGATAAGAGTTAATCTAATTTTCGTTGAGTTATCACACTTGAGCAGCGGTATTTTAATGAAGGTCATGAGAGGAAGCAACTCTACATAGCTTGATATAAATCTATTGGGAATTAGATAAACTGCGGCTGAATTTACTGTTCAATAAATGCTTACCATGTGCCTTTGTCTTCACTTTCTATTGATATGAGACTTCTCTCTCATAAATGAATGTGTCTCTAGAAAAACAATCTTCAATATTCTTTGATAGAAAATCGTGCTATACATGGAATCATAAACGGCTGAATATATCTAACTGAATTTAAATTTGACTCTAAAACATTGATGTTATCAAAATGGTCAATCGCATGAATCTATTTTACATACTACTTTATGAGGATAAAAAGACAATTGTTCCTTTATTGATTTTGTCTGTTTCGTATGCCTTATTCCAAGCAAAATTGCTTGTCACATCCCATCAAACCATAAGCAAGGTTCTCATAGAAATAAAATAGCAACATAAAAAGCAAGGCACGGTATAATGTTCATCCATTCGCCAGTTCTGATCAGTGAACGAAATAACACTTTTGCATAAAACGCCAATGCCTGATGCGTTTCAATAACGTTCTTTCTTATCAAGCATTACAGTTTTGTGATATAAATGTAGTATCATACTGTTTGTACCCATGATTAATTTTCTACGCAATTTTACTTCTACCAATGTGGTTGACCAATGATAAACATTAAGTAATGTATCTATTGTACGCAATTTGGAGAAAGAGACATGACTTAAAAATTTACTTGTCCTTAGAAGACAAATATATTTGCCATAGGTTCTTTAACAATTATCGGTCATTTTGACAGCGATTAAGTTAAGAACTGTATATAGATCACAGGCACATTCTAAAAGGCTGTAAGGATCCCAGCCAGCTTCAATTAACTGATTCTGATAAAAAGAATTATCAATCGATAAACAATTGATGTAACTTTATGATTCTAAATATGTTTTATCTTTCTTTTATAAATAATGTTTTTATTCAGTTGATTGTGGATTATATAAATTATATGCTATAATAAATTATTCTGTATTTCAACTTGTTTCTATTTTGTATTCTTCCAGTCGTGTTTTTCATCCTAGATGTTTTATTAAGAAAACATGATTAATCAAGAATTTTAAAAACAACCTTATAAACACCAAAGAAAATCATATATTTATATTCTAAAAACAAAAATTATGGTACAAATGCCTTAAAGCGTTATCTGACTATAATGAAGCCATATCCACACAGAGAGGCCATACCCTAGCTACCAACACTTACCCAAACAAAAGCTAACAAGAAGGAAGACAAGGAAGTAGTGTTTCTTTTCTCTCTTTTACTGCAGTGAAGCGATACATCAAAGATCCGTATCACTGGAAGCTAATTAGCAAACCAGTCTTTAGTTATATTCACAAACTCTGGCTTGAATATATTAAAAAATGATTTTCCAATTTAATACTTAATGTATACACATTATTTTTTTCTTCTCACTGGTCTGATGAGAAGTTGATATAACGTGTATATTTTCAGTCATCTCCCATGTGTCTGCAATCGATTTGTCAGCTTATGTTTCGTTTCGATAAGATGACAACATATTCGATTGATATGCTTTAACCTATTTGTGTTATTTTTTATTCATTTGAATTTATACGCTAATATGATTTTGTATATTTTTGGAATATGACATCATCGTTATCGTTATCATCATCATCATCATCATCATCATCATCGTCGTCGTCGTCGTCGTCATCATCATCATCATCATCATGTATATGCCTCATGTTTGTGTAAAAGTATTTTCAGCGTCTTATGCAGCAGCTTTTACAACATCATTATCATCTTCATCATTTGTGATAATTTGTATCATGTTTGAAATATTAGTTAAAACATTAACTCATGTTTATCCATATCCATTGTGTATTGTTGCAGTGACACATAGCTGCTACTCCGTTATCATCATCACCATCATCATCAACAACAACATCTTCATCATCATCATTGGATCATTTGTCATTATTGTTTTTTATTTATCACCTTGAATGATGTCTTCATGTAAGTTATCTTTGTGTATCGTTATATTTAATTGCATATATATTTTTTGTAATCTTCAGTAATGGAGGAAATAAAGATATATATGATGATTTCTCATCATCTTAACGAATCTCGAGGCTTCTTGAGCATTAATATGTTACAGCAACACTTAAAACACAAAAACACATGAGAAATATCCAACACCCCAAATGTAACTTAGTCAGAGACCATGCAACGCAGAATGAATTTAATAAAAAAAAGCATTGTCACTATTTATATGGTCAACATATGTACACCACAGATGAGACGTTTTACAAATTAGGTGAAATGGTCAGTCTTTATATGATTATAACCAAACATGTCTGATGTTAAACAGAAAAAATGTATTCTTAATACTAATCACTTTTCACCAATGTAGAAACCACAAAAAAGAATACAGCGTAGATACATTAAAGAAAAAGGTTATTTTGATACGTAAAAAAACTAAATTAAACCTGTTGCAAAACTTCCCAGGGCAACTCTCCATGTAAGATCACAATAAGTTAAAAAAAACTCTGTTTAAAACGGCACCGTTTTGCGCATCGTGTTTCTTCATATCGCATTTTGTGTTGATGGTTTAAAAAGTTGACAAGTCGTTTTAATTTTTTTTCTTACATAACTTTTAATAACTCTGATTTGTTTAAATCTGCTTGCTACTCATCGTTACTATTGGGATGAAGATGTAAAAGTATTGTTTCAGGCGTGCTGTTCAGATGATCACTTATTGAATATTTACATGAATTACATACCATATAAGTATTGGCGGTACGCAGGACATTGGCTTTATCTTGAATAATAATGATTAATATAATAGTCTGCAATCACGTATAAGTACCCTAAAACATGCAATAACATAATCGCTACTCTGACTATAATGACTGGGAAAATCACAGGAGAATAATAGATTGACGTGCCAATATTTGATCTTCGAGATACTTTGGTAGTCTGCTAAAACTACAGTAAATTGCAACATCACTATCTTTCATTGATAAAAACATACACAGACTATTGTGATTTAAATGTTAATGTATGGCATAAAAATCCAAATACTTGAACTATTATCGAAGGGGAAAAAGTACAAAATATATTACCAGTTATATTTTTGTAATCTCAGGCATATTTTGTAACCAATAAAACTTAGCACAAATTGTTTCTATACCATAAAACACTTTTTATAAGTTAGATAAGATAAGGTAGATACAAGATTTAGTTGTCTTTTCATTAAATTTGAATTGAAATTTTCATTCATAGCCAAAAAAAAAAAATCTAAATCTTTTGATTTTACCATCAGAAAAAGTAATAAGCTATACAATAACATAGGTCGGACTATCTTTGTTATTATATTAGTAGGAAATTTCGAATTACTTGTTAAAAGAACATATTGCAGCTTAGATCAAATTTGTTTTTCTGGGCTTGAAGATAGTTCCAAGGGCTTGGTGTATGAATGAATAGATATTGGATGAATAGTATAGAAGGTTGGAAGGCTGTATCATCCTAAATTTTGAAATTTAGCAGTATACGTGCACCACACAATAGACAAAAACATATTAATATATTTTATCCAAAAATTTTAAGTTTTGACAATAAAAGCGGCTTTTTCCTCAGAAATGTATGACTATCGCCAAGATGTTCATAAAACATTGCTTTCATTTTGTATGAGAAGTGTTTTTTTATTGCATAAAATATCTACTTCCGCCATACTATGTCATCACATGAGTCTTATGATCTTTCGGTTTGGTTGAAATAAACTTTAAAACTTTAAAATTTGAAATTTTAAATTTTAATAAACTATTGTAAAGCGTTATTGTAATCGCGCATAATAATTCTGACATTAAATCCATCCAAACATGCGTTTTAGACGAACTGGACTAAGCAATCATTTTAATTGATCATTAAAAGCATTTTAATCATTTAAATCATTTCAAATTAATCAATTTATTGACATTGATTTCACTTCCTGATAGTATTTCAAATGCGAGTTACGTGTCCGATAGCAGGATTCGTTTTCCCTGATAAATTTCACAACAATGGAACATGTTTTGATGTAATCTAATCATGAATACCTAAAACTGTATGATTTTATAAGTAAATAAGCCCGAGGACATAGGACACCTATGAGATTATTCGGAATGATGCAATTATGCTTCTAAATTAAGTACTCTAAATGATAGATACAAGAGCTGTAATTAGTTTCGTCTGGAAACTAGTAAACAAGAATGGTGTTATCACGATGTATCTAGAATGGAAGGCACGTTGTAATCAATATATCTTCAGAAGATGATTATGAAGAGTTTTCGTCTTGAAAATCCACTTTTTCCCCTCAGACTTTGTATAAATTTAATGTTTACTTTCTCGGTTCTAAGAAGCAATCTTTGAACAGCATGATTTACCAAGAAATTTCACGTCATTTTATTATGATGAAATGTTCGTGAAATCAATACAATACTGGTTGAAAATGTGTGAATCAAATGTCATTACATCTGAGAAAATTGATTCCTGACTACTTTGAATTCAGATGACATTACAGCAGATCACTTTAGTTGTTGGAGTGTAATCTAAATGCAGAAGCAGACTGTAGTTCAGAAACCGCAAAACGTGTACATTGATCTGACTGAATTGTGTCCCTGTTTAGTAATCATAGATATATTATTACATAGCCTACGTATTATTCTACTAAGAGACCTGTCTTACGACAAGATGATTGATCCAGGCCCGAAAGAAGTTACTTACCATGTGTTAAATACATGATAATTTTGGCTTGCTATATATTTATTGTATTTACGACCAAATCACTTCAATCGAAATGACGGGACCTTAGATGTACTATATTGAAGAATATGTGCCATAAACATTAAGACTTCCAAGAACATATGGTATTTATATGATTATAATGTTATCTTTAAATGCTAAATTTTAACGACACGAGTGAAAAATCTGAACAAATAGGTGGTGGCACTGGTTAATTATATTCGGGCTTTCGTGTGTATAAGCATGAGCCTTGCGGTTTGAGAAGAAAACATATAAGGTATAAAAAAGCAAATACGTACATCTGAATCCTGGTCAGTTATCGTCATTGTGAAAGAAAAAGTGACAAGCTAGAAAAGGAAAATTATAAAACAATTGTTAAGCAGGTATGTTAATGACATTTCAACATGTTAATCTGTATATCATGAACTTCCGAACACTATTATAAACATAAAAAATATATTATAAGAACAAGTTGTAATTAAAATAATCAATTCAGATATTCGGGATATCCCTTTTTTATATTTGAATATGATTGTTGAATCTGATGAACTTTAGGAGCTGTACTTAACTGATTTTCAGGACATTGGTTAAAAGTTAAGCAAGAAGTTTAAAAGAATAAAATAAATACACTATACAATATAAAAAATAATCGTCGTCGATATAATGAGCAAAACTCTGAATATTTAATCGGTGAGATTCTTGGAGCAAAAGCACGAATTTGCTTTTAAAAGAATGACAAAATCTATATGCTGTATACGTTCTCAGACATTGCTCTTTAATAGGAACTGTGGCATATACAAGAAATATGTGCGAGTAAATTTTTCTTTTTTAAAACTCTATACCTATAGAAATGGCAATATGTTTTTTCCACGCTTTTCTTATTGACTTATGTAATTTTGCTTAGCTTTGATTTCTTTTAGGTGTAATACATTCTTTTATAGTCAAAAATACTAGATACGAGATCTAATAATGAATAAGATAATGTCAATTA
Organism: Solen grandis; assembly: GCA_021229015.1. NCBI lineage: Eukaryota > Metazoa > Mollusca > Bivalvia > Adapedonta > Solenidae > Solen > Solen grandis. The sequence goes on from CM037782.1 coordinate 14,844,141, forward strand.
CATGCATGAAAGAATAGATTAACATATATTCAAACTGAAATCTCACTATTTAACGCGTACAATATGTGTTATTATTACATACTACTTCGTCAGTTGTTATGTTGTAAAAGTTTAATAACGTTGTTATTTTATATGCATTTTATGTTTTCCTTGTTGTTGGTGGTTAAAAATATTGCATTCTCTGTTTTAGTTCTGATGTTCTGATTTTCAATATTATAATGTAAAAATGTCCCCATCACCTTGGTATAAACACCATCATTTGTGCCCGATCCAGGCAAAATGAAATAGAAAAAAAATCACTTATAATTTCTTTAATAAGTGATATATTCTTTAGACATTAGTAGTGTTCTATAAAAGGAGATATTTAATAAAGTTTCATGATTGCATGACTATAAATATAAACCTCCGGCGGGACTCGAACCCGCAATCCCCGGCTTAGGAGGCCGATGCCTTATCCATTAGGCCACGGAGGCGTTCTGTACCCTATCTGCTAGTAAAAACATATTCAGACCTCATTCTTGTATATGGCTCATGCGAATTTAATCTAAAAATAAAATTGATACTAATAGAAAAATACTAATAGAAAACAAAACTGAAATAGATAATTAGATCTAACCTATGATGATTATTCTGAAAGCAAACGACGTAATGAGGAAGCAAGGAAGAAACAGGGAACAAGACAATGGGATTAAAATGCATACTTACTTGTCATTTTACGCCCCACTACTAAGTGATCGCGCTCAAATTCGATCAAAGATAACAAGCGCTAAGTTAATTTCAAATTCTGAAGTCTGGTTAACAAACGCATTCCACTATTCCAATTTCACGGAATTCACGTACATTACTAGGTTTTCAACAATTTTACTTTACTAAATATAGTATAAATAGCACAAACATTTATTTCCTTTATAACTTACTTAATGTAATATATAATAAATATTTGTGTCCTTTTTAAAACATAGATGACTCTTTTATATAACGCTAAGCTTTATAAGATTTGACAGAAGGCTTGGTGATAAATATAATTTGACAGCACTATTTAACAATTTGACAGCAAAGCAATGCAAGTATGTGATACGATGGAAAAGTACATGGCTTCGACTCAATTCATAGATATATCTAACGTACATCGTGTAAGCACATTATAAGGATGTAACTGCTTCCTGTCGGATATAATTATACAGACGAGTATTCTCATAACATGCCCCCAAAGCTAACCCAGGTTGAACTATTTGACAAGAGGTAATTTACATTAGAAGCACTGGCCCTCTTGACCATTAGCACTTGCTTGCAGCAAAGTATTGCCCGTTTCAGTGAATTTAATAATTTCATTTTCTATATCGACACCTATACCGAGATTATCTCCTAGAGACCAGATTTGTATTTTACTTTTATATTCTCTACAAAGTTTTAAAATACCCATTAATTAATTAATCAGTTAACAATATTTGTTTGAGTGATACAACGTCCCACTAAAGGTGTATCTGTCATTTAGAGACAATGTCTGCCTGAGACGGATATAGTTCTGCTTAATTGCATTTTTTCGCCGTATACATGACACTACACTCGTTCACATTATTCTGACACCTAGCCAATTAGTCGTAGAACTAGTCCTAGTCCTGTATATACGCTGAACATAAATGAAGAAGAAACCAGTACTATGTTACTGTGCACATGTACTAGTTTCAAAATAAACATATGCTTGATGTATATTATACAAGCAAGTACAACATTATCAAAGTTCTACCTCCGGCTTGTACTTAGTTCAATCCACAAATCCATATATATCCACATCCACGAGGTGACTAATAAAACATTCTGTTTTATTTCAATGTTATATACGGTATTTTTGCCCAAGAAGATATCGGAATCAAACTAATGAAAACAGCAGTAATAACAATTACGATTCTTCTAGCTAACATTTTCTCTGCAGTTCCTCTACAGTATTTCACTCTTCTTTGACCTTAAATTAAGTTACCCCTCCAACGTGATTGTACTTCACATTTTTTCGGTTCTTCTTGGAGGCATGTTTCTTGTCTATATAAATTAACTATTGACATGTTGCATTTGTCGCTTCTCCCTGTTTTTCATACCATAAAGTTTGAGAATGTTTTATGTCTTTCTTTAAATCTATATGATCTTCTCAGCTTATTTTGCTTTACGTTTTACGAGATAATCATCAGTGATTTTCATCTTGAGCTTTTAAAATGAATTGATTCAAACTTCAATATTGTGTTTAACTATGACAAACTGAACAAAGCTGGCTAACACGGCCTATTCACTCGTGAATCATTAAAATCACAAAACAAAATATACTCACACAGACATGTCAGCCGTGACCTATCTAAAATAAGATATATAAAACAACAAGTAACGCCGAAACCAACAAAAATTATGAAGCAACTATTTTGAAGAGCTAGAGTGAAATCTGTAAAACGGTTTTAGCTACTGTTGTATGGAAGTGTACTTGAAGAAATACCTTTCTCAATACGCTCCAAGGCTAAACTTTGCGAGAATTAGAGAATATTTAATTTTGATAAAACATAGACGGAAATGTGTTGATTAAATATTTTGTCTCTATTCGTAATGTAGTGATTGTTTTCGAAAGAGATAAACAAAAAAGTAAGTACAGTGTATATAAATAAAAACGAGTGTGGTCTTGTTACAAATGAAACAAAAAATATTTTATGTTATGCTCATTCATCGTCGGCCTCGACATAACAAAGAGGTGAAATATAATTCTATTTCATCGTCCATGCCTATAAAAGTAACTGCTCCCGTGTTAGGATATTTGGACAGGGTATGTCAACATGTTACATTGTGATGTCACAGTTTGGTAGCACTATCTTATCTCAGACAAAGTCCTAACGTGACCGAAGTACTGTCGATTGGACGTGAAACTCTTTAGAAAAAATAAGCAAAATTAATGTATCATGCAATATATATTATATTTTATAAATTATTGATTTGAAACTGGCCATGTTATTTGTCCGGGGTTGTCGTATCATAAATACAATGCAAACTTCACATTTTAAAGCATTCTTGATACAAAATACTTTTTTCAAAATGCCAAGTATTTGATTATGGAAATTTACCGTTGTATTTCAAAATTACTTTTTCTTTGGTCTGTGATGATATGATGATTTAATAATACATGTGTAAATAATATTTTCTAATGCAGAATAGAAGATTATATATAACACTTTTGAACTTATAGCACTCCTAAAATAAAGCTTTGAAGTAAACATCTTCGTGCACCTAAAGATAAAATTATTTACTTGGTTGTAATGAATAAACTTGTGTTGAACAGTGACATAGGTCAGACATCTTTATGTTGTATTGTCCTAGTTGGAAATAAGGATTTACTATCGAGGAGAACATTCTTACAACTAAAATCAAAATTGTTTGTATTTAGTTAGTGGCACTGGGAATTTCGACATACTTATTACAAAGAAAGATATAATCCCCAAATGCTAATTAAATAAATTTGGATACATTTTGTTTTGTCTTTCAAAAATATAGTTGAGACATGAGTCTATTATTTTTATATTTTATTTCGCAGCATAATTGTCATATTTCAATATATATATATATATATATATATATATATTATATATATATGTTTGTAAAGCAATCTACAGCTTATCAAATCAAAACAAAATCGTTAGATGTTTTATGAAGTTATCATTTCTAGCTCTATGTAAAGAATTTAAGTTCGTAATAAAGCGAGAAGACAAATGTCAAATTCAAATCACCAAATATCATGGTCATATTTGTGTCTTGATAAAAAAAATCCATTCAAGTGCATTTTTCACAAGAGAATCAAGATGTATCTTTATAAGCATTTACAAAAGCATCATTTTTTCATCGTATAGTGTTATACTGGTTGCATAATTTTAAACAAATAGTTCTCCAGATGTTAGTATATAGCAAACTCCACGCAGTAGTTACCTCCCCTTACAGTTATAGATAACCACTGTCCCCACAAGTAAAACTTTAGAATTTAGCTAAATTTTCTTATTCCAAAGAAAAATATTTTACTGCGAGTGTCATTTCCCTAAGTATGTTTTCTTTAATAAACATCAAATATCGCCTTGTAGTAAAAAAAATCATTTTAAAAAATATTTTGTTGTTGTGACAGCAGACGGAGACGCCATTTTGTTAGTTTACCATCATCATGTGACATTTGTGACGGCAGTGATTATTATTTTTATTTTATTTTATTATTATTATTTTTTTGCTGGCAAGGGAAATCACAGTGTGGATTTGAGTATTTAGCTGAAGTCAGTAATTCAATGTTAATTAGCCGGCAGGCAGAAAATGACATAGAAGAAAAATGGGGCATAGATTTATTTTAGCAAGCATATATCAGTATTGTGTAGTACTGGTGCTTGCATTGATTGTGCAACACAAGCAAATCTTGGGTCCACCAACCGCCCATAGCTATAAGTAATACTGAAATTTATTATATACCTATACATTTTCTGGCCCTAAAACACGCAAAATACGAGACGCAAATACAACTCAACAGATTAAAAATCCGTATTATATCAGCGTCTAATACATAGTATGACGTCACACTGTGCGGACTACTTTCGGCATGGTTCCCGCTGTAAGTGGGCGCTATGTAGTAAATAGAGACGAGAACCAATACTACTGGGAGAACCAGTTTCTATTTTTATCAAAGAAATCCTCTCGTAAAATTTATTTAATAAACGATAAAAAAGGATGTTCTTGTTTGTTTTTTTAATTATTATCAAAGAAACATTGTTTTTATTTTTTTCTTTAAATTTCTTTACAAACTTATCACAAATAACAGACACGTTTTCGAGATTCACCGTTATTTCATTGTTGTCGGCTGCAGCAATTGTTTACATTTCAGGATAGGTCTAAAACGCTGAATATCTCTTTCTTCAATTAAGTGCTCACAGAAATGTCCAAAGCATCAATAATTATGCCAATGCATCTCTAGAAATGCAAGAACAAATGTCAGACATACTGTCTCTAAACCCAAATCCTTCTCATGTGGCTAAAGCTTAATCAGCCTATGAGCAAATATCAACATACTTCCAGTTCCACTTCCTGTCATCCCTGTCCAGCCCTTGAACCCGTTCCTTCAACATCTAAGTCTGGTGTCATCAAATATCCACAGCATGTCAGAAATAGAATGTGTCTCAAAGCACGCTGGTCAGATCTTTCAAAATGCAACGCTGATGAACTGTCCTATCACAATCATAAACAACACCTCGAAAACTGACGACACTTCTCCTACCTTGCCCAAACGCCGGAAAAGAATCTGTCCAGTTATCACGTTTGACACTGACAGTGATTGAAAAACGAAAGGTTTTCCAGCAGACATGTTTTATTCCAAATTCAGTGTCATATTAGTGTTTTTCATTTTGTTAAAATCCACTTAGCATTACAGTTAGCGTGTTGGCCGCCATTTTTCTTAAATACATGAAAAGAGGTGGGGGCGTGGCTTAAATTCCATAGTAAAATTCATCCGCCATTGATGATTTTTTTTCTTCTTCTTTTTTTTTAAGAAAAAAGTAATAAAGCCATCAAAACCCTAAAAACTGACTTCTTCTGTTTTGAAAATGTAAAGGTATATAATAAAAGGAAAATTATGTTGCAGTAGCTTTCCGTGGCTTCGTATTTTGCTTCTCGCAGCGTAGGAAGAAAGATATCTCGCTCGACCTTCGGTCTCGCGAGATATCTTTCTTCCAACGCTGTTCGGAGCAAAATACAAAGTCACGGAATGCTTCTGCAATATAATATTCCCTATATATATAAACGATATATATAAACGAATGTAGAAAACTATTCCCAAATTAATAAACTACACAATAGGTCTCTTTCCATCTTTTTAAGTTTTACTGCGATTGGAGTTTACGGTTTATTTACCAGTAAGTATTTTACATGCTGACCTGTTTATAGAAATAATGTTTGACACTCTCAATTGCCTTTAGAAATGATGATATTAACGCATTTTGGTATTTAAAAAAAAATACGGATAACAACCCCTTGGACGTTTATTACATACGATATCAGTACTGGCTGCACACAGTCTATGATTTCGGCTTTATCCTGAATAATAATGATACATGTAAGTAAGAAATAAGTAAGTACCCTTACACATGCAACATAATCGCTATTCTGACTAAAAAGAACTAGAAATGTCACGGAAGAGAAATCGATTGACGTGCCTTTATTTAATCTTCTTGGTACTTAGGTAATCTGCTTCGACTACGGCAGATTGCTACGCCACTTTGTAGCATTGATCAAGACCTAGATCAGAATAGTGTGATTTAAATATCAATATAAGGCATAAAATCCAAAACCGGAACCATTAAAATTTGAGCACAACACAGTGCATATTAAAGGCCCATTATGCTTCCAAAAGCAATGTATAGTCTTCGGACAGAAAAGCAAAGTGTGTGCTACAGATTTGTTACGAGATGTAATCTGTACATACTCGTTGTCGACAACGTTACTTCAATGCATAAATAAGAACTATTTTTTTTACTTAAGGAAGTATTTCACAATAGCAGTTTTTTTACTATATACACAAAGAAGGAAAGTCAAAATTAGCGAACAGATTTTTTTAAAACTTTGCATGATTATAGAGAATCATTCAGGGGCACATATCTCAAAAGAAGCGTGGAGACCCCGTTTTTTTATCCATAAATTTTTTTTCAAGTATGATTCTCGATAATCATGCAAAGTTGAAAAAGTATGCTCGCTAATTTGTCTATAAAGTGAAAACTGCTATTGTAAAATACGCCTTTAAGATCATCCAATTGTTTACAAAAATAACTAATTTGCATATTCCGCATATCTTCGTCTATTTTCATAGACATTTCGTATGTCTCCGTTTACGAATCATGGGTGCATAAATTGATGACGTAGCATATAAACAAATTGAAATTTTGATTCGAAGACGGCTTTTCAAATTCAAATTATTTCCGATTACAGACTGTCTTCGTGATTACTCACAATAATGAGAGTATATTGACATCCATCCAAAATACTAAATAGCGTAATTTGATCAACATTTTCCATGCATTTAACTGTTATTATACAGCAGATATTTGCACATCATGAACAGCTTGTGTTAGTCTGCAATATGTCAACGTTATTTTATAGTTTCTTTTTTCATAAAATTGAATCAATTTTAAATATATTGTGCCTTTAACAGTTACATTCTTTTTCTCCAATCGTGTCTTTAGAAGTCAAATTCCGTTAACAATGACATCTCACAGAAATTACTCATATATCATAATATTTTTTCTAAGGTACACATTTGAATTGCCTATTCTTTACATTAAATGTTTTATAATCTTATTTTTGTGTGTGTTTTTTCTTCATAAATACAGACATTATAGACATAAGTCAGGCTACTTTATGATTTATTGCATTAGTATGAAATGAGTTGTTACTATCCTATCTTGGAGGACATTTTTACAGCAAAGATCAAGTGAAGTTGAGGGAAACGGGTCCCAGGGGTTTAAAGATAGTTTTACAGAAAACATTTCTCACAAGTAATTGTATGTCTAGACCTGCTAGGATGGTATATCTTTCTTGTGTATGAAAGGTTTGGTATAGAGCATAATAAATCAGACTGTGTTTATAAAAGGGGATAGGATGGGCTGTAACGGTACATACCGGATCACATTCTGAAATTTCTATTTTAAAAATTACTTAGATACGTCTGTATACCCTTAAGTTGGATAAATAAACAGTTCAGTATAGTTATTTTTGGACACTAAATGCACGATGATCGGCAAGGAATTTCATAAAACTTTCCTTAAATACTAGTAAGAAAAATGTGTTTTAATAAACTATTGTTCAACATTATTAAAATCACGCATAGTCCAATCCAATCCAATCCAATCCAACCATGCGCTGTTGGCGGACAAGAACTTAGCAATAAACAAGAAGCTTATGGGGCGTCGCGATGTTACGCTGAATACAAATAAACAAGAAGCTTATGGGGCGTCGCGATGTTACGCTGAATACAAATAAACAAGAAGCTTATGGGGCGTCACGATGTTACGCTGGATACAAATAAACAAGAAGTTAATGGGGCTTCGCGATGTTACGTTGGATACAAATAAACAAGAAGCTTATGGGGCTTCGCGATGTTACGCTGAATACAAATAAACAAGAAGCTTATGGGGCGTCGCGATGTTACGCTGAATACAAATAAACAAGAAGCTTATGGGGCGTAGCGATATTACGCTGAATACAAATAAACAAGAAGCTTATGGGGCTTCGCGATGTTACGCTGAATACAAATAAACAAGAAGCTTATGGGGCGTCGCGATGTTACGCTGGATACAAATAAACAAGAAGCTTATGGGGCGTCGCGATATTACGCTTAATACAAATAAACAAGAAGCTTATGGGGCGTCACGATGTTACGCTGAATACAAATAAACAAGAAGCTTATGGGGCGTCACGATGTTACGCTGAATACAAATAAACAAGAAGCTTATGGGGCGTCGCGATGTTACGCTGAATACAAATAAACAAGAAGCTTATGGGGCGTCACGATGTTACGCTGAATACAATAAACAGAAGCTTTGGGCGTCGCGATGTTACGCTGAATACAAATAATCAAGAAGCTTATGGGGCGTCGCGATGTTACGCTGAATACAAATAAACAAGAAGCTTATGGGGCGTCACGATGTTACGCTGAATACAAATAAACAAGAAGCTTATGGGACGGCGCGATGTTACGCTGAATACAAATAAACAAGAAGCTTATGGGGCGTCGCAATGTTACGCTGAATACAAATAAACAAGAAGCTTATAGAGCGACGCGATGTTACGCTGGATACATTACATACTATGCTTACTCCCGAAGGCATAAGAGATATTACAACACGAATTCACAAAACTACAAATTAAATCTTTCTAAATGGAAGGGTTATAATTAGTTTCGCCAAGAAAATAAACATTAAAGAAGGAATGATGTAATTAAAGTATTTCTAGAGTTGGAGACACGCTGGAATAAATAAATATTTTTAGAAAATAATTATGAAAAGCTAATCTAGTTTTCGTCTTTGGATTTCCTCTTATCTCTTATCGAATTGCGTATAGCATTAAATCTTTACTTATTCAGTTCTCAGAGTGAATCTTTGAACACCATGAATTACCAAGTAATTTCACGTCATTTATGAAGACAGAATGTTCGAGAAATCAATACGATATTGATTTAAAATGTGTGAATCAAATGTCATTACATCTGTGAATATTGCTTCCAGACTTTTTTGAATTCAGATGATGTTACAGCGAATAATATCATTAGTTGAATGTTGTCTAAATGAAGAAGCAGATTGTATGTTTCATCGAAAAAATTGCAAACCACAAAACGTGTATATTGATCTGACTGAACTGTGTCACTTCGATATCTCAAAAGGTTTCACTCTACTGCAACCTTAAAATCAAGTTACTCTTCGAACGAGATTGCACTGTCAGATTTTTTTTTCTTTCAGTTCTTCTGGAATAATGTTTTTGTCTGCTTGAATTAGCTACTGAGCTGTTGAATGTGTCGCCTTCTCCCCTGTGCCTCGTGTTATGAAGAAATGTGTGTGAGTGTTTAATGTCTTTCTTTCAGTCTGTATAATCATCTCAGCCTATTATTGCTTTACTTTTTGGCGGGATAATTCTATCTACAGACTGCAAAATGAAAAGAAGCTTTAAGTTTTTCTTTAAAATTTCGTTTGATTGTAAAATCTGCATAAAGTTGTCTAAAAGACGTCACTTTCACTTTGAATTAATTGTACTTTAAATTTAATTTTTCGAATCGTGAAAATGCAAACAAGAAAGGAAAGTAATCGTAAGCATATTAAGAATATCAACTTGTGAAAGCGTTATCTGTGCCCGATATCAGATGAAATAGATTATTGTTCAGCGTTATTATAATCACGCATGGTAAAAGCAGTGAAAAATTCTAACAATGAATCTATATTTACGTTGTTGACGGACATGAAATTATCAATCAACGAGAGGCTTACCGACATTGCTAGCGCTTCCTTATATTATTTTAAATGCGAATATTCTGTTTGATTGTACGATGTGTATTCCCTGGGAAAGGTTCACAAAACTAGTTCTGTGGTTTCCAGATCATGATACTTTATTTCATTTCTTCATTATTTAACACTTTTAGACAATACATTATCCCGAAGGTATAAGATATATTGCAACACGAATTCGCAAAGATACAATTATATTTCCAACTAAAGTATTTCTCAGGTTATAATCAGTTTCGTCTGAAAAATGACCAAGAAGGTACAAATGATGTCATTACGGTATTTCTGGAGTGGGAGAGACGCTGGAATAAATACATTTTCAGAAGATAATTATGAAAAGCTAATCTAGTTTTCATCTTAAAATATCAACGTATCCCTTATAAAATTGTGCAACATTTAAAACATTAAATATTTACTTTCTCAGTTCTCAGATTTAAAACAGCATGGATTACCAAGACATTTCATGTTATTTATGAAAATAGAGCGTTCCAGAAATCAATACGATATTGATGGAAAATATGTGAATCAAATGTCATTAGATTTGTGCAAACTGTTTACAGACTATTTTGAACAGAGAATCTCATTATTGGTTAAAATGTAATCTAAATTAAGACCCATAATTTAGTTTCTCTCGAGACATCGCAAATCATAAACGTATATTAGATGTTAATTTTACTGAATGGTGTCACTTTGAGGTAAACATGAGAATATCCTTACGTGATGTAGATACCTTAGACGCAAGCCATTTCTCAGAATAATGTTATGTAATTCATTGAAGTCCCTATCGTTATTATTATTTTGCGATTTATATAATGAAAACTATGTCATTTATCTTGAACTGATTTTGAAGGTCTTGCAAAGGCATGTCTGAAAATGTATTGCACTGGAAGACTAGTTTATTTTAATCAGGCAAGAACTTATATGTAGAAATTTGTTCTTAAAGCTGATGATTTAAGGTAAAGTCCCTGTAATGATTCCGCTACGTCCTGGACCACTTAACCTCTACCAAGATAACCAAATTGAGGGTACCCTAGTGAAACACAAGAAACCTAGGTTATCTCCGTGAAAGACCATGAGGTCTGAAATGTAGCGGAACCATTACGGGGACTTTACCTTATGACACTAAGGCAGTTATTTGCAATGTTTACATTCAACAGTATTACATAAATGATTAACGACCAAATTACCGAAAGCTTCTAAATAATCGATAAACTTCTCATTAGTATATGTGCCATAAGCATTTAGACTTCACCAAACATGAATAATACAAATGACCATTAATGTTCAGTTTGAATCTTTGCTAAATTTTGAAGACAAATCTTGAAAACATAAACAAATAGGTGGTCATATTGGTTAAATATATTCCGCTTTTGGTGTATTTTAGTGCAGCCTTGCATCCCTAACAAGTTTGTTCACTCTCAGTTGGATTACATGTGGCACGTTGACAGCTGCACGCAGATAAATTGATCTCAAAAACTCTGTACTTTCGGAGCTGATGGTTTAAGAATAGCTCTAGCTCCGCAAACCTTATTTAGCACTAAGTAATTAATTCGGTTATGTACGTATTTGAATACCATTGCTTCTTTTAAGAAAATTACTTCAATAATTATCTCTTAATTATGATGTTGTCTTTTAAATATCCATTTATATCAGCATAATTATTTACTTAAATACTATAAGAAACAATCAAAACTTAAGCACTTGCTAAAAAACTTTTATATCTTTATTTCTTATATTTAAAATATTTTAAATTTCAATTTTACATTTATTATCTCATCTTCAATTCGCAAATGTAAAATTGTGCTCTTTTTAGGTAAAAGAGTTACTATATAAAAAGAGTAAATGAAAACCTTCATGGACAAAAGGAACATATTTACAATTAACAACCCCCGGCGGGACTCGAACCCGCAATCCCCGGCTAGGAGGCCCTTAAATCTTTTTTTTTTTATTATGCAAATCTTGATTAAAATGTAATGGTGACATCATGGATTGACGTCAACACTATCATGTTACTATCGGCTTTGATACATCTGCTTATTTATATAAGCATATACATAGTTGGATTCAACTTCAAAGCAAATGAACGTAGTGTCGAAGCTTTTTAAAACGACAAAAGAAGCGGTGTTCTGTGATATTTTGTTCCAGAATTGATGCCCTTATAATAGCATAATATTTACTCATTTTATTCGAAGTTGATATAAGAGCCTTTTGCTTTATTTGTGCAAACTATGCGGCTAATAGTTCGTCGGTGGACCATATGTGGCGAGGACACTACGCGGTGTTCTAAAGCACTTCGAAAGATGTTGCTCTCGCTGACTAGATGTTGTTCTAAAGCACTTCGAAAGATGTTGCTCTCGCTGACTAGATGTTGTTCTAAAGCACTTCGAAAGATGTTGCTCTCGCTGACTAGATGTTGTTCTAAAGCACTTCGAAAGATGTTGCTCTCGCTGACTAGATGTTGTTCTAAAGCACTTCGAAAGATGTTGCTCTCGCTGACTAGATGTTGTTCTAAAGCACTTCGAAAGATGTTGCTCTCGCTGACTAGATGTTGTTCTAAAGCACTTCGAAAGATGTTGCTCTCGCTGACTAGATGTTGTTCTAAAGCACTTCGAAAGATGTTGCTCTCGCTGACTAGATGTTGTTCTAAAGCACTTCGAAAGATGTTGCTCTCGCTGACTAGATGTTGTTCTAAAGCACTTCGAAAGATGTTGCTCTCGCTGACTAGATGTTGTTCTAAAGCACTTCGAAAGATGTTGCTCTCGCTGACTAGATGTTGTTCTAAGCACTTCGAAAGATGTTGCTCTCGCTGACTAGATGTTGTTCTAAAGCTCTTCGAAAGATGTTGCTCTCGCTGACTAGATGTTGTTCTAAAGCACTTCGAAAGATGTTGCTCGCAATATATCCCGCAAATGCTTAACTCAGACATTTAATGTCAATTTTCATTTATATTTTATGAAAATATCGGTATTCAACGAATCCACATGAGGACTTTACCATCACCACTTTTTGCAACATCTGTGAATTAAAAGTTCGCATGTATTATATCCATCAGCTTTTACTATACATGGAGTTTTATATTGCATTGTTCAACAAACTCATTGCAAAGTTTGATTTTTGGAGCATATTTGCGAAGCTCACAGTGGCGTTTGGATGTATGTGCGAGCAATAATGAGTTAGTGCGTGCGTCTTATCGATATTGTTTGTTTGTCATTCCGGGTTACAACTTAGACATGGATCGAGGGTTTTCTAAAATAACTTTCAGCAAAATTTGCAACAATAAGACAAAGTGCCACAAACCAAAACCGGAAGGAAGGGGGAAACTTATCTGGATTGTATCACTAGATATAACGTTCCTCAAACTGTATGATTTGCCCAAATAAGACAATGTATCACGCACAAGAGATGGGTCCCTAGTTCTAAGATCAATGTCACACGTAGAGGTGAAAGGCCATGGTGCTTACAGTGCAAAGAATTTTCTTTCGATTTTATATCTCCAAGTTTTCGCTCTACGGCAACCTTAAAATCGATGTACTCTTCGAACGTAATTGTTTTCAGTTCTCCTGGAATAATGTTTTGTCTGCTTGAATTAGCTACTGAGCTGTTGAATGTGTCGCCTTCTCCCCTGTGTCTAGTGCAATGAAGAAATGTGCAAGACTGCTAATGTCAATCTATATAATCATCCCAGCCTATTACTGCTTTACTTTTTGCGGGATAAAACTTAAAACTGTAAAATTAAAAAAAGGTAATTGTGAGTCATGTAAGTTTCGATGTTTTGTAAAATCTGCAAAATCTGTTTAAAAATGAGGTGTGTGAAGTTAGCGCGTAGATCGTAGATCGTAAATCAACACTATAGCTAATTTTCTTTGTCGACCTGGGTCGTAGATCGTAGCTCAACCACTCAAATAAACCAAAATAAATGGTTGAGCTGGGTCGTAGATCGTAGCTCAACCATTCAAATAAACCAAAATAAATGGTTGAGCTGGGTCGTAGATCGTAGCTCAACCATTGAAAAAGTTCACAGAATGGTTGAGCTGGGTCGTAGATCGTAGCTCGACCATTGAAAACTTTCATAGAATGGTTGAGCTGGGTCGTAGATCGTAGCTCAACCATTCAAATAAACCATTATAAATGGTTATGCTGGATCGTAGATCGTAGCTCAACCATTGAAAAAGTTCACAGAATGGTTGAGCTGGGTCGTAGATCGTAGCTCGACCATTGAAAATTATCATAGAATGGTCGAGCTGGGTCGTAGATCGTAGCTCAACCATTCAAATAAACCAAAATAAATGGTTGAGCTGGGTCGTAGATCGTAGCTCAACCATTCAAATAAACCAAAATAAATGGTTGAGCTGGATCGTAGATCGTAGCTCAACCATTGAAAAAGTTCACAGAATGGTTGAGCTGGGTCGTAGATCGTAGCTCGACCATTGAAAACTTTCATAGAATGATTGAGCTGGATCGTAGATCGTAGCTCAACCATTCAAATAAACCATTATAAATGGTTGAGCTGGATCGTAGATCGTAGCTCAACCATTCAAAAATACACTGAATGGTTGAGCTGGGTCGTAGATCGTAGCTCGACCATTGAAAATTATCATAGAATGGTCGAGCTGGGTCATAGATCGTAGCTCAACCATTCAAATAAACCAAAATAAATGGTTGAGCTGGGTCGTAGATCGTAGCTCAACCATTGAAATAAACCAAAATAAATGGTTGAGCTGGTCGTAGATCGACTAACCATTCAACCATTCCGTGAACTTTTTCAATGGTTGAGCTACGATCTACGATCCAGCTCAACCATTTATATTGGTTTATTTGAATGGTTGAGCTACGATCTACGACCCAGCTCAACCATTCCATGAACATTTTCAATGGTCGAGCTACGATCTATGATCCAGCTCAACCATTTATATTGGTTTATTTAATGGTTGAGCTACGATTACGACCCAGTCTACGATCTTCGACCCAGCTCAACCATTTATATTGGTTTATTTTAATGGTTGAGCTACGATCTACGACCCAGGTCGACAAAGAAAATTAGTTATAGTGTTGATTTACGATCTACGATCTACGCGCTAACTTCACACACCTTTAAAAATGATATTTTCTCTTTGAATTAATTGTAATGCAGTTCTAATAGTTTGATTTACGAAAATGCAAAATAGAAAGATTAAGACTATAAACTGTGAAAGGCGAATTTTGTGACCTGTGTCAAATAAGATGAAATGAATGAAGGATAAGACGTTAACAAATTATGAATCCACTATTTTGATGAAATTTATTGAAATTTGTAAACCGTAAAATGATTTCAGTCACTATTATATGGAAGCATTGACTACTTTTTTCAGGAAACTCCCTGGCTAAGCAACGCTTAAAGAGGAAAATACAAAAATAAAAAACAGAACAAAAACAAAACAATATATGTAACTGAAAAGCCGACTAGAATAAAAATGATAGTCCGTCTCTATCGTCTCTACTGAATTTTCAAAATGGAGAAATAGATACATGACAAATTTTAAAAGTTAAACACTAGTAAATAGGAGACTGATAAACAAATATAATGAATACATATTGTTTGTATTATAAATAGCCTGTGTACAGAGGATGAATAAATAATAAAATAATAATAAATATTCATCTTA
The DNA here is from genome assembly GCA_021229015.1 of Solen grandis. Lineage (NCBI taxonomy): Eukaryota > Metazoa > Mollusca > Bivalvia > Adapedonta > Solenidae > Solen > Solen grandis. Next base: position 14,859,820 of record CM037782.1, read on the forward strand.
CAGAATAAATGTATAGTGTAAACTTTTTTTTTTTTTTTTGGATCGACACATTCTTATTTAATATAAACGAAATTAAACATGAATTTACTGTAAGGAGATCGATTGTCATGGGATACAATAAGCAAAAAAGCGAACCGTAACAGGGATTTCGTGGGCTGAATCTCCGGTCGCATCATACCAAAGTATTGAATAATATTTATAAATTAGATGCATTATCTTCCTTTAATGGTAATTCAAGTACTAGATATGCTAACAAACTGCATCGTGATATCCCAGTTGAATTGGCCGTACTATGTCTGAAGAAGACAAAATCCTAACATGACTGCAATACATTGTGAGACGAGAAACACATTCAAACAAACATAAAGCAATATGAATGTGGCATGCTTTACTGCGCTGATAAATTGATCTAACTGAAATTGTACTATACTAGTGTATGCGATTCCGTGGTGTAGTGGTTATCACATCCGCTTAACACGCGGGTCTGGATCAATTCAGAACATTTTATTTTTTTTTAAAAAAAATCAGTTTTATCTGATATATTGTATTCGTGTTGTATTTCAAATGTATACTATGATCTATGATTTGATGGTACGTGTGTTTATAATTTTTTCCAGTGCATAAAACATGTATATTTCCATCTGATAAATAATTTAGAAATTATGACATCCTTAAGTTAATCATTTATAAGAACTTTTTTAGTTTTTTTAACATAATGTGCCAAAAGAGGTCAAAGTCAACTTTCACACTAAACACTATTGATTATAATGATCACTCATAGCTGAACTTGTAGTCAAAAGTAAACACATTTTGACGAGAGGCACATAACTTATTCTTACAAAGATACGCGACGCATCTTAATTTCCTTATGCAAAGAAAGATTTGCTGGGGACACGATGGCTTTTACCCTCCTCCTTTCAAAAAAAAAGTAATAACTTGTTTCCTGATCAATGTATAATAAATAATCTCTGCAAGTGTAGGTTATCGCGACTTCAGCGAAAAAAATACAGTACCCCCGAAGCAGATGTTTGCGGTATCACGTGAGACGTTCCCCAACATGTGTCTTCACCATTACAGCGTAGCGATTTATGAAGTTAGCACATGCGTGAAGAGTGATCAGCCAAGTGAAAGCAAATGAAAAATAGATTTTATAAATCTAAAAAATAGTTTCAATGTTTTTTTTTCTAACCCTTTGAACGGTTTGCATTTTCGCAACGTTATGCTTTAGAAATTGTAGCAATTTCAATGTTTACCAACTTTAAGTACCACAATCTAAAGATGTTGTTCACAACACACGTATAAATCAGAGTGTTTTACATCCGAATAATAAGTCCTGAGTCTGTGATGAAATCTAATCGGAAAATGTTTTCTGCAAGAATTTATTACAATTATTATTATCTGTTTAGATATTTATAAACATTATTATAATGCTACGGTTGAGCTAAAATTTCAATGCATGTCTTATTTAAAATTATCCCCTTCAAATGAGAAATTATATTGTTACTTTTTTATTATTTTGTTTCATCTAAATTGATGATTGTGTAATTTATGATTTTAGACATTTTTTCCTATGCATACGATATATGTTTCTAAGACGCCTAGGAATTCTTAAGTTTGAACAGTTACGAATGATACACAAACATACATGGTGACATCTATTATAACACTATGAAAAATAGTAGTATTTCACCAACGCAATGTAAGTATTGTACTTTGAAACGTAGAAGGCGACTATGGGCGACAGTTGAAATAGTATCGAATTTAGTCCTTCTATACAAAATAATAAACAACAATAGAAAGGAATGCATGGTTTTCACTGGAAGATAAATAAAGCTGGTCACTAGTGTTTAAAAAAAAAATGGAAATCAAATTTCTCAGTCAAATTAACATTGAGTTATAATGCTACATGATTTAAATTTGCGGTGATATCACACCGTAGACACGTGGCATGATACCACAACCAGTCACATTATCCAGACACAGGGTCAATTATAGACTAACTATTCCTTTATGCTTAGCGCTAATTAAAGGTGCTATATCAGTACCATTTTTGAACGATTTGAATGGCATGTCGTGGTCGGGGATCAAACCCACGACATCCCACTTCCTTTGAGGGACGCTCTACGAGCACGACTGCCGGGACCAATTAGACCTACGTAAAACTTAAATACATAGGAACTCATTTCGTCATACTTTCCCAAATAAAAACACTTAAATATATCATCTCTTACAAAGAAATCTGTCGGTATGGTTATTTACACCAAATTTCTCATTTACACAATAAATATACTTTGTTAAGGTAGAAAAGTAGACAGTGTTACTACCTTATATAAGGTAATCCATCCATCATTGAATTATAAATCATGGTCCTTCAAATGCTTTTAAAACTTCAGCATATGTCCAAGCACCTTTTTACTTGGAGTTAGAAACTCTTCCTCTACGTCTATAAATCCTTTAGTTACATTTACTATAAAATTCCCATGATCACTTGATGGGCCATAATCACAATTTAATGATGGAGGGATTACCTTAACATTCTAAATATTACTGAGTGTTAAGCAGTGTTGATGGAAGTCTGGTTTGATTCTAGTACAACAAACACTATGAACACTTAATCCTTGTATTTGCATGATGTTTGGAGATGGTTCAATATGGCCCAGAACTAATAAATCTTCACCAGACTGTTTTAGAAAAACGTGAACATTTCTCTGGTAATAATTAATGATGATGTGAAGTAATTGGAGAAAGAGGAATTTAATTTGCTGTAATGAAAGTTTCATATCACACTCATTTCGCATTTTCCTGACAACTACTCTGTATACCCGCTGAGCACCAAGGAAGAAACAATCAGTGCAATATTCTAGTTTTGGATTAAACATATACATTTATATCATACCAGCGTATTATACTATATACTACGAGCTTTCTCACACATATTTTATTTCATGAATGTTACTTACGAAATTACTTTCCAAAAATATACAAAAAATCAAACAGATGTATACAGCAAAAATGTTTTTAAAATCACGAATCTCTCGGTTAACATTTTCCGTTGGTCCCTCGTGCTTTTTTCACTCTTCTTCAATCTTAAAAATTAAGATACTCTCTGAAAACGAATGTGCTGTCATAATTGTTCAGTTCTATTTGCAGATGTGAGTTTTGTCTCTATGAATTAGCAACTCAGCTGTTGAATTAGTCGCCTTCTCCCTTATGTATCGTGTTTCTAAAGATATGTGTAGCAGTGTTTAATTCCTTTCATCATCTTTCCTTATTGTGAATGATATTCATGACGAAATTGCTAAAAGAAAAAAATGTTTGATATTCAGGAAAAAACTCCATAAAGCTGTCAAAACATGGTATTTTAACTTTGCATTTATGGTGAAACAAATTATAGGGAATCGTTGAGACAAAAACAAAAAAATATATCAACATTTAAAGCATAAACCTATGAATAATGTTGTCCATGACCTATAAAGTAACAAAGAAAAAACAAAGAAACCGAAGACCATCAAAAGTTTATGATTCCCCCATTTTAACTGAAGAATACGAGTGAACTCAGTTACTGTGAAATCATTAATTTTCGTGGGACACTAATTTTCGTCGATTTTGTGGAGGGTTTTATCCACGAATATAAATCCCCACAGAATCTTGTCTCTTATATAGACCTCACGTTTTCTAGGACACATATCCACGAATAAATGTGCCCACGAATTACCCTTAGGTACATAATCAACGAAATTTAATGTCAACGAAAATAAATGATTTTACAGTATTACATATGTAAGCGTGGAATGCTGGAGGATAATGTTTCCTCAAGACACACACTGGCTATACAACACGTAAACTAGAGAATTGATAAATACACAAGAGCTTGAAGAGACGACTTGAGTTAAGACAGTCGTTCTCAAGACAGATACCAGGGTGTTGTGATTAACACAAATACATATTACACGGACTATTATGGCTCCTAAATGTTGGGTTCGATCTCCGGCCGTGAATTACCAAAGTAATATAAAAGTAATATAAAAAAGTTCATTGCTTCGTGCCTTGTGTAAAAGAGTAGTTGATCCGGTGTGAGGTTATTGTGACTGGGTAAGGTGGCATTCCACATTCTTATAACGCAGTTGGGCCCAAATATATTGGTCACAAATAGACAAAATACTACTGTCGGTAGGACTGAAACATAATAATTGTGTTGTGCACAATATATATAGATATCTTTATGATATAGATTTCTTTAAAGCAGCTCGTTCACAGATGGTCATTGACTTAGAATGTGTGTATTACGTCTATCCATACCCATCTACAGACGAAATTTTACCCAATGCAACCACCCGAGATCGTGAAAAATTGTGTGGTTTTTTCAATCACAGGCAAAACCGTCACAGACAGTATTGAAACTATATTTAAACTGATAAAACTTATACATGTATTTTGATTCACTGAACGTTTTCCGCATGCGCTAACTGCAAAGAATGAACTGCCGAAATCGCTACCCTGAACTGACGCCATGTTGAGGAACATGTCCTTCCTGGATATCGTATTCTGAATTTAACCGATTTCGTCGAAGTTGCGTTTACCAAAATAGCGTTTTCCTGTGCAATGTGACCTACACTTCTCGAGTTTATTTGTCAGGAAACAAAGACTTAACAAATATTATTGAGGGAGAGTAATTTTTTTATTTCTACTGATCATCTGTGAACATGCTGCTTTAATGTGCTGAGCCATTGATCTGTTTGATATTGTTCTATACAAGCACCTGTATATGTGATTCCGTGGTGTAGTTAAGCACGCGGAAGGTACTTCAATTTTAAGTATTCAAGCATGTTATCTATAATTACATATTATACAAATAATAATCAACACTATAAGCATGTCAATAAAGCCCAGATTATATACTAAATATTCACTATCGTCATGCAATACGGTAGTTCTTGTTCCCAGAAATCAATTGTTTGATATTGTTGAGAGTATAGCTGACGGCTGAAAATCAAAGTTAATTGTTCCTCTAGGCATAAAATGATAGTAGGTCATCTATTTATCTCAGAAACATCAACCAGTCTTGTGTAGTACTGGTGCTTGCATTGATCGTGCAACACAAGCAATCCTCAAGTCTTCCAACATTCCGGAGCTAACAGAAATATTCAAATATATAGGAACGTATGTAGACAAAATGCTCTCAATCTAATTAACTACACGACGTATCTTTTTGCATCGTTTTCAAGTTCTGCTGCTATTGAAGGTTACTGTTTATGTACCATACTTTCCAACAAATAGAGGGGTATCCGTGGCCGAGAGGGTAAAGTCGCTGACTTTAACACTCACTCAGTCCCTCACCGCGTGGGTTCGAATCTTGGCAGGGTCATTCGGATTTTCATGTGAGGAAGCCTTCCAGCTGGCTTGCGGTAGGTCGGTGGTTCCGTGCATTCTGGGTCTTCCTCCACCTGTAATTAGCTGGACGTCTCTATATGATTGAAATACTGCCGAATCGACGGTTAACTCAAATGGTCAAGTCAAATCCAACAAATAACAACATGTAACATGCTGACTTGGTGATCTATATTCTTTCATACTCTTCATTACCTTTGGGGTAAATATATAAAAGCAGGGTATTTTCTCTTTTCAGATAATCACTCACGGGACGTACATAACATACAATATAAGTTCTGGAGGCACACATTATATTCTGTTTTATCTTGAATAATTGCGATAAATGTAATAGACAGAAATCGTGTATAAGTACCCTAACACATGCTACATAATCGCTACTCTGACTAAAATTACTGGGAATATAACGAGAGAGAAATCGATTGACGTGCCAATATTTGATCATCTTGGCAGTTTGGTAGTCTCCTAAGACTATGTATAGAAGATTGAGACACCACCATCTCTCATTGATCAAGACAAAGCGCAGGAATTGGGATTTAAATGTCAATGTATGGCATAAAATCCAAATATGGGATCATTATTGGAAAAGGATAAAGTACAATGCATATGTATTTTTTCATATCCATCCGAATCTTTTGAATATTATATAAACAAGACGCTTCGCAGAAATAATTCTTACATCATTAGTTTGGCTTCTTTAGTTTAATTTCTCATTTGAAACGTCTATTCTTTAAATTGAAGTTTACTGTTAGCATTACATACGTACATATTTCTTTTTCGTTTTGCATTTATGCTTTTTTGTAAAAACCAGATTAAAAAATGTTTCGACAAAAAAGTGCTCAACAATTTTATATTTTCGCGGTTTCAAATTATTATACCATTTCTAAAATATATATTTTGCCAAGAAACTTGTCAAGGCATATTCTAAGCCATGAGAATAGGTGACATAAATCCGGGGTTTTGAATTATTTATTATTATAATTTTATATCACAACGTTAAATTAGCCCACACACACACAAACAAACACACACACACAGCGTGACATAACATATCAGTTTTCTTTTTAAAAATAATATTGATTAGTTATACTTAATAAATGCATAGCTGTTTTTGATTTTCAAACAAAGCACACGTTTAATAAAAGTTGGTAATGTGTATCCTTAAGTATTATAAGTTAAAACTAGTTCAAGGCATGCGCATTACAAATATTTTGGTGTTGGATTGACATGTCCTGTTATAATGGTATTGTTCTTATCTACGAGAGTTTGATGAATAACATAATTAATTTAATTGTCTTAATGAAATTTATGAATGGTATAGAGAGGGTTGTGACGACACGTACCTGATAACCTTATTATAATTCTAAAATAGTTCCCTTTGATAGTTTACATAAACTTTTCAGTTTTATATGTAATCAAAACAATGAATAATGCAACAGTTCAAATCATGCAAATGATCGCTTAGAAAATCTTTGAGAACTTGTTCGAGTTCTTACAATCGTTAAAGAGCTTAACGAACTATAGCCAAACGTCATTGTAATAACTAGTTGTACTATGTGACACTAAATGCACGCAGGCGCTGTTGACAGGAAATTTAAAAGTATTCAACGGCTTATTGACATTGCTAAATCTTCCTCATTTTATTCTAAATTTTATCATTTTTGTCGCTATTAATTAGCACATTTAAAAATGCTTTTTTTATATAAAATTCTACTTTTCCTTATAGACCTTATAGGCACACATGTAGTATTAGTTTTTTACTTTCCGATTCTAGGAGGGATTTTTCAGAATGATTTACCAGTAATATTACGTCATTATATTTAGACTTAGTGTCCAAGAAATTGATACGATCTTAATTGAAAATTTCTGAATCGTTGTCATTACACCTGTGTAAAATGATTCCAGACTATTCTGAATTCAGATGCTATAACTTTACTGAGGATAGCCCTAGTGTAAAGTAGTTCGTAGAATAATAGTGTTTAGTTCATGTGGGAGGCGTCTCTCTCTCTCTCTCTCTCTCTCTCTGCGTGGACAAATGCTATCAAATAAGATTATTATTATTCAAGGATTAAAAACCTTACAATATTTCATTTTTCTATAATACTTTCATTTTATTTTCCGAAAAAAAAAAATGTCTGAAATGAATATAAGCTAGCATACACTTCCTCGAAGTTTGTTATATAAATTTGTTAAATTTCCTTTGCATTGAATTTAATTATCAATTTATTCATTGATTCTTAGTGTTTGGCAATAAACCTATGATGATAAAATCTAATATACAATTACCAAACAACAATAATTATACTTGTGAAATAACTACTTCAATAAAAGGTTTAGTCAATTAAAATTATTCCACATGGAATATTTCGTAGAAATTGAGTCATTTGTGTTGGAAATTAAGAAGGTCTTGCAACAGTATGCTTGATAATACATTCCACTGGAAGACCAATCAAATATTGATATGTAGAAATTTGTTTTACGACAAACTGATGGCTCAATGCACGCAGCCAGTGATTTTCGACAAAATTATCTCAAACGGAAAACTGAAAGCTAAAATACACATTTCTTATAGTATAAGTGCCATAAACATTTAGACTTTTATACTAACATAAAGAATACAAATTATCATAAATGTTCAGTTTGAATGCTTATAAATAGGTGTCACAATTTGATAAATATGTCCGGTGTGTGTGTGTATTTTGACTTGACTATTTGAGATTACCGTCGCTTCGACAATATTTCAGTCAGCTAATTACAGGTGGAGGAAGACCCCGAATGCATGGAGGCATCCGGGTAGATCCACCGACCTACTGGAAGGCTTGAAGGCTTCCTCACATGAAAATCCGAATTACCCTGTCGGGATCCGAACCCACGCGGTGAGGGGCTGAGTGAGTGTTAAAGTCAGCGACTTTACCCTCTCGGCCACGGAGGCCCCGCGTGTATTTTAATGCAAGCATTGCGTCCCGAATTAAGATTGCTCACACTAAATTGTATTCAATGCGACACATTGACAGAAACACGCAGATGAAATTATCTGTAGAAACATGTTCTAACTTCTACGACATGGCTTGATGGCTCAAGGCATGCATTGATTAAGTATGAACGCATTTTACCACTCTTGCTTCCTTGAGGAAAATACTTAAATAACTTATTTGTAAATTTATTGTGTTAGCCTGTACGTCATCCATTTGTGCATTTGTGTCAGTATAGTTATTTATTTAAATACGTTTAGAACCAGTCAAAACTTAAGCATTTCTTAAAAATGTCTTTCCTTTTATTTCTTATATAATGTATCAGCCATTTGTACACTGTAGAAAGTACCATCTCATCTGTAAATCGTAAAATGTGTTCTTTTTGATAAAAGACTGCTCTATAAAGGGAGTATAAAACACATTCAGGGACGAAACTAATAAGTTAACAAATATCAACCTCCGGAGGGACTCGAACCCGCACCCGACTTAGGAGGCCAATGCCTTATCCATTAGGCCAAGGAGGCGTTGCATACAGTAAATTTTAAAATGATAATATGGTGGCATATTCTTGCCAGCCGCTTATCCACTTAGCTATGTGGAAAACCTTTTATTATCTGGCAAGCTGAAAATGTTCAAGTTATCCACTTAGGTATCTTAACAGGACTAAATCGTCTGTTAGTGCCCACTCCCACTACTGCAAAACACATATTCCCTTAGGTTAACTTGATATCGTGTTTTTTCCAGATAATTATGTGAAAAAATGTTTGTTATCCAAATAATTTAACTAACTTGAAAAAAGGCGAGATATCCAATTATCTTAAATGAATATATGGCTGGCAGTAGTGGGCACTAACAGGCAGTTTTATCTTGTTAAGATACCTAAGAGGATAACACGATAGTTTTCTACTTGCCAGATAATAACTGAATATGTGACAGTTTTTCAGAAAAGTTTCAACATAGCTAAGTGGATAAGTGGCTGGCAGAAATATGCCACCATATGATAAATACCCTGTCGATGTTTCTTTCAGTCTTACCTTTGGTATACGTGTACAATGCGTCCATTAAGTTATACACGTGTACACGGGTAGCTTCAACTTCATGGCAAGAATTCTTTAAAAAGGAACAAATTAGCCATTGTTTATATTCTGTTCCCATGTGAGATGATTGTAGGGAAACAGGTTACACATGTACAAAGTTTAGTTGATATTAGAGGCTTTGGCTGTATTATCATTTTTTTTGTAAAATATGCGGCATATATAGTTCGCCGGTGGACATTTTATGCTGACAGTGTGTTGCGAAGCGTGTGCGTCTAACCGTCCGTGTTTGCTTATCGAGGGAATCTTCAATAATTTGGCAGCATGATTTCGAAGGTTAGATTAGTTTATCTGGGCTGTATCACTAGATATGGCATTCCTCAAACTGTATTTGTCTAAATAAGACAATGTGTCGCACACAAGAGATTGTTCCTTAATTCCAAGATCAATGTCACACGTAGAGGTGAAATGTCAGTGTGCTGACAGTGCTAAAATGTTCGTTTTCGATTTAATATCTCAAAGTTTTTACTCTCCTGTAAACTTAACATCAATGTACCCTTCGAACGTGATTGCACTATTTTCTTTTGTTCTGGAAGACATGTTCTATCTGTATGAATTAGCTACCGAACTGTTGAATGTGTCGTCTTCTCCCCTGTGCCTCGTGTTATGAAGAAATGTGTGTGAGTGTTTAATGTCTTTCTTTCAATCTGTATAATCATCTCAGCCTATTATTGCTTTACTTTTTGTGGGATAATTCTGTCTTGAGACTTCAAAATGAAAAAAAAAGGTAATTGTAAGTTATGCAAATTTCGTTGTATTTTAAAAAAATGCATAAAGCTGTCTAGAAACGGTTCTTTCACTTTGAATAAATTGTAACGCAAATTTAATATTTCGATTCATGAAAATCCAAAATAGAATGGGAAGCAATTATGACGGAAATAAGAATATAAACTTATCTAAAGCTTTTTCCGTGACCAATATAAATATGAAATTAGTTCAAGAAAGAAAGGAAAACATTCGAAAACGTTAACATTCTATGAATCTAACATGCTGCCGAATTCGATTGAAATCCGTAAAACGGAGTCAGTTACTTTAGCATGCTTTTTCAAGACATTTCATGCTTAAACAACGCAGTAACTAGAGAATACAAAATTATATATCGAATTGGACAGTCGACTAGAATCAAGAAAGTCATCCTCAAAACAGATGCCGGGTTGTTGTGTTTGCCACAACCGTATACCACGCTGATAGTTTTGACTCTATCCTTTTTTCGAAAAGAAAAAAATCATACTAAAAATAAGAATAAAGATAAAGAAAGATAAAGCAATTGTAAATATATACAAATTGATAAACAAATACAATAAATTATAAAATGACAGCGATTATATTCATGTTATATATGAAACCCTTGAAGTATTGATGTACAATTTTTACAAACTTTTGCCTTTCTTTAAGTTTCGGCCCATTCTTATTTTGTACAAATGAAAAAAATAGACATTTACTGTAAGGTGCTCGTTCTTCGTGGGATACAACTAAAAGCAGCAACAGTAAGTATAATCAATTCCATTTAATATAGGTTATGGCAAAAGTGAAATTAAATAATGTTGTTGTATGCCGAGCATGGGTACGTAAGTTATTGATATGTAAACTACATTAACACATGCATTAAATCCCATTATGCTTCCAAAAGCAGTGTATATTCAGGGGACAAAAAAGCGAAGTGTGTGCTACAGATTTGTTATAAGATGCAATCTGTACATACTCGTTGACGGCAGCGTTACTACAATTCATAAATAAGAACGAATTTTTTATTCAGTTGTTTACAATAATAACTAATTTGCATATTCCACATATCTTCGTCAATTTTCCAAAGGCATTCCGTATGTCTCCGTCCACAAATCACGAGTGCATTAAATGGTGAAATATCAGATAAACAAATTGTGATTCGACGACGTTTTTGTTTATTATTATTATTATTATTTTATTATTTTTTTTCAAATTCAAATCATTTCCTATTACAAGATATCTTTGGAAATATTCGCCAATGCAAAATTTAAACAATTAGAATATTTTGACATCGATCCAAAAAATTAATTGCGTAATTTGATCAACATTTCCAATGCGTTTAATTATCATTTTACAGCAGATATTTGCACATTTTATACAATTTGTGTTAATCTACATGTCATTGTTATTTTATAATATTTTATGTAATGAAATTGAATCATTATAAAATATATTGAGTCTATCTCAGTGATTCGAAGAAAGTGCAACAGTTAGATCTGATCTTTTATCATTCTTTTTCAACTTTATTTTAACAAATACATGCAGTTTAGTTAAATAGGTTAAAAAGGTTTAATATTTTATAGCCATAAAATATCGTGATATGTATTGCGATATGCTTTGAGCATATCGCGATTTATAGAGATACGAAAATTCTTGCGATACCCATCTGTAGACGTAACAAGGAAATCGTGGGTTCAATCTTCGACAGCGACATAACAAAGTAGTGAGAAATAGTTCTGCTATATCTTCCTTGATATGCGCACAGCATATACTGGTAGTTCGAGCACTAGCTGACCCTGTGTTGGGATATTGTGACTAGGACACTTTGACATCGGAGCTAGGCAGCATTATATTTGTCCCATGTAGACAAAATCCTAACGTGACTGGAGAACTAGCGGTGGAACCATGAAGCACATTGTTTGTATTCTGTAATATAGACACTGCTTCACTGTGCTGATGCATTGGCCTAACTTACATTGTTCTGTGCATATGTATGCGATTCCGTGGTGTAGTGGTTATCACATCCGCTTAACACGCGGAAGGTCCTGAGTTCAATCCTCAGCGGAATCATTTTTTTCTTCTTTTAATGCAATTTGATACATATATTTATTTATCATGCCGGCATTTTGACATGGAAAGAGGACCTAAATATCATAAAATCATAAAAATGCCAAATTGCACTAATACATCTAAACAAACCCTACTCACCTTTAAAAAATGAACGTTTAACATTTTGTTAAATGATGACTTCTAGTATGCTCATTGAAAGACTTTGAAACAATACTGATATCTGACATAGAAAGTCATAAGAAGGTATGAGGGGTGGCCTTCAGCTACCTGAGTCGCTGGTGCTCGAAACCGGTGTCCCTTTTGCACCCCCACCACTTAACCAAGTAATGAATTTCTAGATACGCCACTGTTATGGGATAGTGTTCCCATTTCAACTACACAATTGCTCACACACTGTCCTTCAGAAAATGTATTAAATATCCGAAGGCCATAAATCAAAGTAAATTGTACCTTTTGCAAGAAAATATTACATCTAGGAAATAAGTTGGAACATTAGCTTTGGCTACATTGATCAATAGTATGTATTAGTATGTGGGTAAAGATTCCGTGGTGTAGTAGTTATCACATCCGGTCCAGAGTTCAATCCTCAGCGGAATCATTTGTTCCTTTCTTTTTGGACGTCCTGAGCCTGTGATAAATTCCAGTCGATATCATGCTGATTGGGTAGTCTATGATTTATTCATTTTTTTCCAGTGAATAAGACTGTGCATAAGGTTTCTACTAAAATATATAGCAGTCCAAAAGTTAAAGAAATTTAAAAAAAAATACATATTCATATTTATATATTTTGCTAAGGAACATTTCGTAATTCTCGAAAACAAAATACTTCGTATACGTAATTTAGGGATCAACCGTGCTGTTATTCGGAATAATGTTGGAACAGCTACGGCTGATATACAAACATACTTAGTGGTAAGTTTTATTTGGCTACTACATGTATGAAAACACTATTTTACGGAAGCACAGACGGGACATGGTGTTTTTCTTTTTATTATCTCGTGGCCACAAAAAAAAAATCTTGCTAACTCGTGGCCACAAGATATAACTGAGAAAAAAAAACAACAAAACACACCACACACAAAAAATTGGCCACGGGATATAACTAAGAAAAAACAAACAACAACAAGAAGAAAAAATATTAATTCGTGGCCACGAGTTAATAACTAAGAAAAAATGCTAATTCGTGGCCACAAAATATTGGTAAGAAAAAAATCAGAACAATAAAAACAAATATCGCTACCTCGTGGCCACGAGAAAATCTAACGATTTAACTGGTCAGTTAACCGTGGCCACGAGATAATAAAACAGAAAAAAACTAATGTCACCTCTGTGCTTCAGTACTACATATTTGACAATCAGTAGGATGACTATTTTGGACATGCTGTCACTTCAGTACTATGATAAATAATAGGCGCCTATGAGCGAAATTTGATTTAGTATCGAGTTTGGTTCTTTTATACAAACGTTATCACATAAAGTATACAGGGATGCAGTGTTATCACTGGGTGACAAATAAAACTGGCCACTAAAGCTTAAAAATCAAATTTCTTAGTCAAATCAACATTGAATTATAATCACATTTGTGTTTGACCTCAGCAATCATATGTAAATACATGTTCCTTCGGGACTTACTGTAATCACAAGCAAGAGAATCACTACCATCACGAAATGATTGTTTGAAATGACCTTCTAAGGCGCAAAGTACTGATCCAACCGTCGAGAGTGATTGGTAAACAGTTATGAGAATAGAAGAACTTGTTTCCAAATTGGCTTAAAAAGGAATACATTTAAACTATATTAAACGCGTGTGTAAAATTTTACACTGTCAGCCTAGAAAGAATTTATATCTTTTAGGAAATAGCTAATGTCTATATATCAAAATTAATTGTGCCTTAAGGGAACTAGAAAATGATATATGGAGAAAAAGTGGGTCATAGATTTATCAAAGAAAATATAACTCAGTTTTTGTGTATTACTAAATTGATCGTGGAAAACATGCAAGCTTTGCTTCCATCAACTTTATTTAGCTCTACGTGATTGTTTGGTTTTAACGTTCCATCGCCAATATTTAAAAAAAAAGAGTGGGGACTTTGTTTACATGATACTGATAGGTGGCAATAACACGACATAGACACTTGGCATGATATCACATACAGTCACATTATCCTGACACCGGACCAAATACATACCCACTGCCCCATTTATGCTTAGTGATAATCAAGGGAGCTATATCAGTGCCATCTTTTAATGTCTAGAATGGCATGTCCTGGTTAGGGATTGAATCCAAAACAGCCCGCTTCCTTTGACGGACGCTCTAAGCGCATGGTCATCGGGACCGGTTAGACCTAAATAAAACTTAAATGCATAGGAACTCATTTCGTTATACTTGTTTCCCCAATTAAAAACACGTAATATATCATTTCTTACAAAGAATGTCAGTCGGTTTGATAATTTACAATCAACTTACTCATTTACACAGAACCAATAATTTGTCATACAAGGATAATATACATTCTTCCTTTCTTAATTTAAGGTAATCCATCCATCATTAAAATATAATCATGATCCTTCAAACGATTAAAAAGACTTTAATGCAGATCCAAGCACCCTTGTCTTGGAGTTATAGGCTCTTTTGCTCTAAGTCTATAAAGGCCTCGATTTGCTACAAATTCCCATGGTGTTTGGAGATTTTGACCCAGAGGAAATAAATATATCAACAGATTGTTAAGTTTTTTTATTAACATTGCTCTGGTAATAATTTTCAACGAAGGTTTCATATTTCTAATAATCTGTCTGTCTGTCTGTCTGTTGGGCTTAACGTCCAAACGACAGTATTTCAGTCATTTGGAGACTTTGTCTACTAAAGACAGATATTGTGCTACCATACTGCAGTATCATGTCATAACGATGTAATATGATACCACACCCTTCACACCACATCCTGAAACTACCCTTATATGCTGAGCACCAAGCAAGAGAGCTATACCAGTACCAATTTACTTCGCGGTCGGGGAACGAACCAACGTCTCCAATTCAAATAGTGGTTTACAATTTGCTGTATTAGAATTCTTTTTACCTCGACTGAAATTTTAATTATTTCTAATTATAACAAAATACGGATACTTTAATAGACTCTGAATAATGTTGGATGCCCTCTCATCACAAAAAAAAAAGAGAAAAGATTCATTTATTCAAAATATGATCATACCAACCTCCGGCGGGACTCGAACCGCAATCCCCCGGATTAGGAGGCCTATGCCTTATCCATTAGGCTACGGAAGCCTTATGCCTTGTTTAATAATTTGTTTGTTTACAATAAAATGAATAAAACTATCTGACCCCCTCCCCACTCTCTCTCTCGCTCTCTCTCTCATTAAGGGAGAAATAGTGAGATATCAAGCCACAATACTCACAGAAACAAAATCTGCCAAAATCATTTCAGTATATGCAATTCTTCGGAGAAATTTTTAACACCGTGCAGAAAGCAGTTATTGTTAAAACTATTCAACACTACTTGTACAACCGATGATATCCCTCTAAAATACAGAAAAAGAAAGAGAGATAGAGAGAGACCCGCTTAGCTCTCTAACCCTTATTCTTTACGGTATGTTTTATTAAGACACATTATTTTATGGATTTAATTCAGATTAAAGCCCATTATTCTTGTAAAAAGTAATATTTCTAAAATAATTACACAGCAAATATTTCAAATAAAGTATAACGAAATACAAATAAAATCATTTTATCATCTCTTTAACACTAATTCTTCCCCATTAAACAGATTTTATAGACTAAGTGATTTACAGCTAAAAAATAACACGGGAAAGGTTATAAATTGATATGTCGGAGCTAATTGTGCAATTTCTGTTACATTACGTTGAATGATTTTCATTTGAAATAAAGTAACTTTCTGGTAATGCTTCGACGAAATTACTCATATGCGACAACTATATTTGCCGGAGGCAGATGATCGATTAGGGGTTTTAAAGGTCTAATTTCTGTGATATTTCCCTCAAGTTATTCTGTGATAATGTGTTTTCAGATATCTTAACTAATTATTAATTAATTACTGTGCTGTCAAATCGTACTTTATTTACAGTGCTTTCCAGAAATGTTTCCCGATTGGATTTTTTTTTTCAAATATCGAAATTGCTTTGGCCCACTTAGCACTCAGTGTAATAAATAAATGATGTTTTAATTATGGCATCGATCTCAGGTTCAAGGTGTTTAACACGTTCACTGCGGCACATGGAAGTGGTGAGTTAGACCCCCTGTGCGACATGTCAAAGTCGTAAAAATAGAGCTGGAAAAGCCCAACTGCCTTGCTCTTAACATATAAAATTCTTCCAGAACTCGTTGCTCCGATAATAGCTTTTGTTTGCGGAATACCGAAATAGTGTTGGTGTGACGTTTAATCGAAACACATGATTAATTTCAGATGTGTGGCCAACGGCTCCGACCATGACATACCAGAGTTGATAAAACGTATTACATGGCACTATTTGGCGCTCAGCATATACTCCTATACAGGGTATTTCCAAGACTGGTGTCAGAATAATGTGACTGGGTCTGGTATTATGCCACATGCTTACAGCGTAATACTGCTGTGTAGCAGCACTATATCTGTATCAGGTAGACATAGTCTCCTAATGACCTAAATAGTGTCGATGCTTATTATTTACCATCAATGAAATCGAAACAGGTATGTATATCCGTGATGTTAGGAAAGTTCCGAGTTTAATCCTCCGCGGAATCACACAATCGTTCCTCTAATCGTTCCATGCATATAAAACCATAGGAAGATAAAACAATCAAATTAGAAAGCTTCCCCGACTAGTATATTATACGTGGCATTCTGGGTGATATAAACCTCACGTGGCTACTTAAGACCTACGATCCTGACTAACATCGTCCTCTGATGCTAAATATCTGTAGCTGTCTGGTATAAATGTATTATTTTCGTTTTGTTGAACTGAAACTATACAATAAATGTTATCTTTCCGCTTTACTTCCCCGGTCTCACCAGGCTAATTGTGTACTTCTAGTTTCCTAATCGAGTATGAAACAGCGCCAGTAGCACGAGGAGAGTCTATTTACGAACTGAAAACGAATTTGGGAGACGAACTATATAAGGGATATATGTAACAATGTAGAAGTTGTATTGGCTTTAAAATTAAGTAAGTCATTAAATGGCGTCTCTTGTCTACAGGCATTCATTCATTC
>CM037782.1:14877392-14927392 GCA_021229015.1 Solen grandis
ATTCATTCATTGTTTCTTTCTTTCTTTCTTTCTTTCTTTCTTTCTTTCTTTCTTCTTTTTTCTTTTTCATTCATTTATTTAATTTTGCATTTGTTTGCTCTCTTACTCACTTACTGGTTCCTTCATATTTTTGTTTTATTTGGTTGCTTATTCATCGATTAATTCATCTATTAATCATCCATCCTTGAAATAGAATTGATGTAACCATCAGAATCATGATAAAAAGATGAAAATATTTCAGTTCTCTCGAAGTCATTATTAATTTGTATATATTTGATTACCTTATGTATACCTCTGGAAATGCAACCTCCAGCAGCAATATTAATACGGTATGCTAGTTGTTTTTATATCTCGTTTTAATATATAAAATATGTAAATATTTGCCTCACGATTAACGAGCTGGTATGTGGAAAGAGGCATAATTTGCCTACTGAGCTTTTCATAGCAAATTAAAAGGGGCCTTTGTCGAATAGTAGGTCATCTTATTTCACATGAATTGTTATAATATTGATGTATAATTTGTCGTTAGTTTGCACATTTCATTAGGTTCGAATCCCGATAAGGACTTCGGATTTTTCATGTGAGGAAGCCTTCCAGCTGGCTTGCGGTAGGTCGGTGGTTCTACCCGGCTACCTCTGTGTACTCGGGTTCTTCCTCCACCTGTAATTAGCTGGACGTCGCTATATGATTGAAATACTATCGCAGCAACGGTAAACCCCAATACAACAACAACAACATTCCATTAAATGTTATGTGAATTGATTTTCAGTCACAAAACACGGAGGCGGGAGGTCGTTGATTCGAACCCCAATCGCAACTTTATAAAGTCTTTGAAAATGGTACAGCTAGCTCCTCCATGTTTGGTGCTTAAATTATATTCAGGGTAATTGCAGGACTGGGTACCCGGTGTCGGGGTAATATGACTTATTCTTGTAGCATACAACATGTCTAAGGCTGGCAGCACTATATTTGACTAAAGTAGACACGGCCTCTAAATGGCTGAAATACTATCGGATATATAATTAGGATTAGATAGGGAAAATCAGTTTACTAAAATACCCGGTCCCCACCCACACCCACTCTGTATTAATTGTGGTTGGCACAAAATTGCATAAAAATGACGTCATATAAGTTTACGACATTTCACGGATAGAAACGTTAATAAATGAATAATTATGTTGTCTGCATTCCATGCAGTTTCTAATGTCAATGAATACCATGGAAGTATCGCAGTATATCCAGGCGTCATTGATATAGGCCTAGTATCAAACCGCGTATATATCCGTGAAATGTATAGAAATGTATCATTTAAATACAAATTTCCATTTTAATTAGATCGTTTTGATCGTGTATGCATGATGCTGTGGTACGTTAGTGCCGCAAATAGCTGGTGAAAATTAATGAAAGCGAAGTTTTGGTCATTTGAAAATCCCACGGTATATACGCCATTGATAACGAAATATATACCGTGAGTTCTGTCGATGATCTCCTCTATTTTATGCAGTGCTTTTTGTATGAATATCACAGGAAGACATCGCTTTACCCGCCCGATATAGACAAGTAATCGACATAACTTCAAACCAAACAAACACTTTCTATCATCAAGAACATATTTGTATCACCCTGTTTGCAGTCGCCGTTGTTTATCGCTGCTGCTACTGTTCATGTGACATCTAACTCGTTACGCAATCTGTAAGTTTTATATGCACGTGTTCACCGCACATTTCTCATCTGTTTTACAGGTAATGGTTGTCTCTGTAAAGATTTTTATCTACGTTTAAAGCTTTCCGAATCTCGGTGGCAGTTAGTATTTATTGCAACTATGACTGTTGTGTTTTATACTCTCGCGCTATCCCTTTTGTTTGTTTGTTTGTTTATTGTTTGTTTGTAAATGTGTTTGTTTGAACGTCCCGCCGACAATATTTGGAGACTGCCGGCAAATACATGTACAGTGTTGCCACAATGCAATGTCATGCAGAAGACATGTGGCATGATACCAAAACCAGTCACATTATCCTGACAACGGTACAACCAATCCTGGAACTACACTTATATGCTGAGCGTCAAGCAAGGAAGCCATACCAGTACTATTTTATTACGACTATGGATTGCCGCGGTCGGATACCGAATCAACGACCCCCCGATTACTAGGGTGGACAGTCTAACCACTCGGCCACCGTTGTCACGCTACTCCAGTGTTAGCTGACCAAACGCTGACCGGTGTAATATATTTAAGGCATCATCTAATGGTAATATGCCATATCTGATCACTGGATGATTATGTTTCTATAACTCTTTGTCACTGTAAAACACCTAAAAATAAATACATTTAACCGAGAGTTTGGATTTTGGAGAAATAATCAATATTTAACATTGGCACCTTTGAGAAATATAAAATAACATGTTTTACATTATTTTGAGGCGATGGAGACAGTTCCTTAATTTTATTGGAGAACCACAGGCTTTAATATCTGGAGATAGCGGCATTAAAAGGGACGCTACTGAACGTGGTTGGCCACGACACGATATATGTGACTCCAATATATTTCCTCAGTGAAACTCGGAATTATAAGATGCTGCCGTTTGGTGAAAGGCAAACAAGTTCGCGAAAAAAAAAATAAGAACAGAAAAAGATCCATATCCGACATGTAGTTGGAAAAAATATAAACTTACGATAACAAGAGTTTTAGCCTAATATGAATGTTTATGAAGTTGTATTAAAAATTCTGTAAGTGTGTAATATGTAACATACGAGGTAAAGTTTTAAGCGTTTTTCGCATATTTATCACAATGTTTAAACAGGGTATCTTTATGGTTAATATGATTGCCTCTTAAGAACGGCATCGTGTTAAACATGGTCATGTGTGGGACAGTAACGCGGCTATTTGCAGTCTCTTTCTTTTCTTTTATTGCAACAAATGTTATTTTAATTATTTTTAAAAAGAAAAATTAGTCCGTCACGTCTGAACTGGAATCACTAAACTCACGAACAGTAACAGTGCTTGGCTTATATGCAGTCCAGGAATTCCGTATCTTATTAAATTGTATCACGTGTTCATCCGAAATAGAGATCGAACTGTTTGATAAACATCCGCTGACGTCGTCATCACCATGGTAATCGTCACTAAAGCTATCATTCACCTCATAACCGCCGCCATCTTGCCATACAAGATCAATATCTTCTAGCTGCTGTTCCATCATTTCTTCATACACCCCACAATATTTACTGATATCTGTGTCACTTCCGGTTTTACAGCACTTACATAACTTAATAAGACCCTCAGAATTTTTAATGGAATTTCTCTTGGTATTTGTACTTGACCTGTGACGTTTAGAACTTTCGCCGCCATTCATGTGGCTTTTCACGGACTTACTACAGCCGTCACTTCCGCTTTGGGCATAATTGCTAGAATCACTTCCGGCCGAAACTTCTGATATGTCCGAAATTGTGTTACCTGTTCGCCACGTGTCATACTGTATCCAAAGCGGATATTTTTCGTTATATGTAAAACTGTTCAAATTCCCTATACAAGCGTCACAATCATTTGTCAACTCAAGATACGTGTAGTCCAAATACGGGGAAGGAAGCGTTACTTTATTGGAATTACTCGAAACACCAGGCGTGTCTATGAGCTCACACTGATTGCGGTTGGCATCTAGAAGCATTTCCGGTTTCTGAATCTTTTTGTGCTCGTATTTGTTCTCTAATCTCTCTGTTATGTTGTCTATCTGTTTCACGAGCACCCCGATGTCTCCGAGAGTCACATGAATATTAGACATAACAAGTTCTATGTTTTGAATCATGTCTTCAATTGTTCGACGTAAATGGTTACTTTCTATACGGACACCAGATCCGGACGTTGCCATAGCAATGAATGTCTACATCGAGGTTTTCTCGCTTCTCTCGACCCGCTGTGCTGACATTCTGAAAAAAAGAGAGAGAGAGTCGTTGGTAAATGAATATTACAGTGTTTCTAGCCTGTAGGTATTCTGTATTGATTTTTGTGAATAATCGTTTCTTCGTGCTAGCACCGGCGCACCTTAACAAATAAGTATTTCACACTTCACACATTTTGATAAAAATATTCACTTTAATTTAATATTATTTGTTCATTTTATATCATTTTTTTTTTAAAAAAATGCAAGTAAAATCGAGAGTTAAATTCGAAAAGGGGTACCAAAAGCATCTATATTTCTTAGGCGAAGGTATGTAACAAAATGAATAATGAAAAAAAGAAAAAGCAGCATCACTGAAGGTAATGAATACCACAGCATAGCACCTTGAAACATGTAAATACAGAAAAAATGATCCTGACTTTCGGAACATAAAGTAAGAAGAAAAACTTCAGAGTATTGCAATATTTTTATTTTAAAATTTGACGTTCTAATGCTGGTAACCCTGAGCTTGCACATGGTTTTTGGTCGAGAGCTTAACAAAAGACCCACTCACTAAAAGCAAACTTTGTGCAAAATATGAACGTCTAATACCAAAGGAAAATGTCATGGGACAGATTTAATTTATTTATCCTGTGACACTGACCTTGAGCAAACAACATTGGGTCAAGGTCATTATGACACAAATTTAAAACATGTTCGGTCTGTGACCTTCATCTTAAAAAATGAGCTTCGGTCATGTCAAGACACACTCGATTCTCATAAGCAACTTTACGTCAAGTATGAGCTTATGTTGTCAATGTATTTCAGAGTTTAACTGAACAAAAGAACTGATCGACAAAGACCCCATACTTCGTTTGCGGTCGGTAAAAACAACAACTGAACAACAACAACATAAAAAGCATGACGAGAATTAGATTTACATTTGAAAAGTTATATTATCTGTGATAATGTAATGACAGTAGTTTGTAGTTGTGATTGAAATTAAATAGTATTTCTGCTACTGCTACTACTTCTGTTACTTCTACAACCAGAATTGCAGTATCACCACCGCCATTATTATTACAAGTACAATGAGCTAAGGAATAGTAATGATTAGAAGTTACTACTCGGTCATTTTCAATAATTTAGTAAATTTGTTGATTTTATCATTTTCGTAGTAGTATCAAAACAAAATAACAGATGGGGGTATTTAAATTAGCATTTATGTTGTAGCAATATCAAGAAATAGTAAAAGATGATCTAGTGAAACTAGAACCGCAAAATTTCGATTTTTGTTTCTCTATTATAATGAACATGGTATTGAAGGGAATCTGACATCATGTTTCAATACACAGTGGAGGAAAACGAAACTTTTTTTAATCGTACATATCTTTAATATAATAATAATTGATCAAGATTCCAATGTGTGTGGTTATTGTGCGGTGCTAACGCAAATGCGTGCGACTCTTAGAATCGACTATATAGAGAGGCATGGCGAAGAAAACTAGACAGTCAAGTCTCACAGTCAAGCCTCACAGTCAAGCCTCACAGTCAAGGTCAAGTCTCACAGTCAAGTCTCACAGTCAAGCCTCACAGTCAAGTCTCACAGTCAAGGTCAAGCCTCACAGTCAAGTCTCACATTCAAGGTCAAGCCTCACTCACAGTCAAGTCTCACAGTCAAGCCTCACAGTCAAGCTCATAGTCAACCACACAAGTCAGTCTCACAGTCGAGTCTAACAGTCAAGCCTCCCAGTCATACCGCACAATCAAGTCTCACAGTCAAGTCACACAGTCAAGCCTCACAGTCAAGTCTCACATTCAAGTCTCACAGCCAAGCCTTACAGTCAAGCCTCATAGTCAAGCCTAACAGTCAAGTCTCACAGTCAGGCCTCACATAAAGTGTCACAGTCAAGCCTCACAGCCAAGCCTCACAGTCAAGCCTCACAGTCAAGTCTGGCCCACGTTAAAGGGAATGTTTCAAAGCCTGGATAATCAAATGTGCTGCTGCTGCTAATGATGACGATGATGAGTTCTAAATGTTGTAAAACAAAGAAAAACATACAAGTATCTAAATCAGAGCATAGTTGTTTTTATGACAGCACTCATATCGTCGACTTTAGTGACAGCATTAATTTTTTTAACTTGATTTATTTTACATCGATTACAAAACAAGTTATCACAGCTCATATCAAGCCCTGTCGATGGCTCCGGTGGCGGTGTTTGTGGTCATATTGTCGGAGGAAACCGGAAAACCTGGAGAAAACTACCCAATTCTCTGGACTGGCAACCACTCTTCCCTCCAGCGTCCAGTACCAGGAAACGAACCCAGAACGCATTGGTGAGAAGCGACGAGCGTTACCACTACACTTTTCAGGTACCATTTATTAAGAAAACAATCGCAAGATCTACTGCAAGAAGCAAAAGAAAATAAAAAATAAAAGAAACGATAAGAAAATCAAACGTACCACAATTTCTAAACCCCAATCAAAATATATTTAACATAGTAGTAGTTGAAATTAATATTTAAAAATACAGTTTTGCTAAAATAATGCAAAAATTAGTTCCCACGTCAATTCAGCTCAAAAAATATCAAGACACAAGCACAAACAAATTTCTCATGTTTTTTTTTTTTTCTTGCGCATTTTATCTCGGATTAAACACGTTTTGTGTAATTTGATACGTGTTTTGCATGGAAGCGTAACATGACGGCAAATGTATCATAATGCTGTCTGCATACGTGACACTCGTGCACGAAGTTCACAAAAAGGAACTCTTTCAACCCTTATATTTATAAACACATTTATAACATACTTAGTAGATATCAAGGTTGCAGTCTCACAGACATTGCAGCAGACGTGCACTCGTATTGCAGCAGACGACAAATCATGTTGCTTGATCGACAAACAACGTGCTTTGGTTCTAAAGGGGGGGTTAACTAGATTTTGTTCCAAGAGGCTATGGGGAGTGTGTGTGTGGGGATGGGGGGGGGGGCATTTATTCAGCGAAAAAAAAAAATCAACACGCGAAAAGGTTAAGCAAAAATAACGGCCACCATTTGCGAAAGAAAGAATTTAACTAGAACGAATAATCACATTGGACGTGGTTTCGTGATCTTAGTTTGGGATCAATAAAACTTAAAACCTTTTTTAAAAAATAAAAGCAGGACACACCCTATTGCATATACATGACTTATTGCATTTTCTAAATAATCTAAGTTTGTTTAAAGAATACTTTTTTTTTTTAAAATGTGACGCGGTTTAAAAATTAGCAGCAGACGATTGTTTATCTGTTTACGCGCCTCAAACTATAATTCCTGTTTCCCCCTTTCCCACGCTAATGTACGAGTCATGTACAAAAACATAATCGGAACCAAACAGAGGTAGCAGTATATACAGGGTCAACCGGCAATTATTCACGCAACCGATATGGATGTCGTCTAGACACATGTTGTGTTGACCTTGAAATTCTTTTTCTGAATAATTTGATAACGTCTCTTGGTGAAAAATATGATATTTACATTCAATATATTCATTTGATGACTCATTCATTTTTATAGATTTTATGTACATAAAACAAAACGAAAATACTGTGAATAAGTAAATATATGAATTTAAAAAAAAAAACAAAAACATGAAATAAATAATATATAATATCAGGCATACTCTGCCTACCATCTGAAAATTTATATATTCTAAGCCTCATTTACGAATAACATCCTGATCAAACTCGGTCCTGATTTTGTAATCTTCATTTGCTTGAATGACACACATAACATGTTCTTAAATTCTTTTACAGCAGTTAAGAAATGCGATCTAGGCCAAAATTAACTCATATTATCAGCAACTAAAAGTAGTCACCGTCCCTGGCTGTAGCCGTACTTCAGCCACATAATGTGGCGCCCAGATAATTATAAATGAAGGAAGACTCGAGATGCACATTGGGCACCAAGGTAGAACCATCGGCCTACCACAAGGCTCCATTACATGAAAAATCCGCGCAACCAGACTGGGTCTCGAACCCGCAGCGGTAAGGAGCATAGGGACAGTAAGTCACGGTTATGACCATGCAGTAAAGGAGTTCATTTTCATCAAAACCTGTAAATATTAAAAATATTCGTAATGATAGCTAGGTTTAACCACATTTTTAACAATCACATTTGTTTGTTTGTTGGGCTTAACGTCCCGTTGACAGTATTTCATGCTGTCACTTGCAGTATTACGCCATAGACATGTGACATGATTTTAGGTGAATGTGTGCGGTGCCGAGTTTTAATGTGACATATAATTATCATCACATTCGTAAAAAAAATACAAATGTGATTTGTTACGAAAGTGATCTATTTAAACAAAGCTTTGTCTTTTAGAGACCCATATCAGGCACGCATGTAATGTGCAACTGATGTTACAACAGATTAGACTTAAACCTCATCCAAGAAATTGATGGTAAGAAAATGGCATAAGGTTTTCAAATGTATGTACGAGGTTAAACATTTTGATTTAGTTATTTTATGTTATTTGGGAAACACTTTTGAACAACTTATTTATACTAATGGATGATTCCTTAGATTGGACAAGTACTTAGCGCATGGGAAGGTCATAAATGTGATTCATTCTTTAAAGACGTTTCAGCGGGATACCACTGATTATATTTTTGGTAAAAAACATTTTTGGAATTTCTCATTTATTTTGGTACAATGTTAAGGGAACCCCCAAATTTTAATATTGCTGTTTAAAAACATGAATAAAAGTAAATGTGCTTTATGGTGAGTTTCCAAAAAGCCACATTGTAGCGTTTTTATGCAAAATTGGCTTAACTTCCAATAAAAATCAGACTTAATTAAAAACGAGCGTGGTGAGACATACATTTCTTACATTTTCAGAAAGCCTTTATATCAGAGGATTGAATCTATAAAAAGGAATTCTGTACGTTGATTTTTTTTATTTATTTATTTTTTTATTAGGAAAAGTATATAAATTTTTCATAGCTTTTGGTATACTTTGTTACTTTTGTATATATTTTGGTCCATTAACAATGACTATTTTTGTCCATGCAAGTTCGACAGTATTTTCCCCAAAACTTATAAAACACATCACAAGTTACAAATTATGAGAAAATATTCTGAAAAAATTATTTTGATGTTATTAAAATATTTAGAATGCAATCTTTCCAATTTTTAAATGCTTTGATTTTTTTCAACAAATTTAAGCAAACAGTGATGTTTTACCATAAGATTAATCTCTAAAACGAACATGGAGCCCCCTATTAATTCCACAGTCGTGTACATTACATATGGACTACGGTTTGTACGAAACTCGTTGGTTTGATTTATCCCGGGAATAAGAAAAGCTATGGTGTGTAGATTTACGCGATCGTGAGAAAGACCGATCCCGGTTACCAAGTAGTTAAAGCGTCAGCCCCGGGAGCGGGAGATCGTGGATTCGATCCTCGGCCGCGAAATACCAAAGTCGTAAAAAGGCACAGATAAAGCTCCCTTGCTTGGCGGTCAACATATACGAGTAGTTCCAGAACCGATTGGCCCGGTTTCATGATAATGTGACTGGGTATGGCATCATACCACTTGTTTATGCCTTAATATCGCAGTGTTCAGCAGCACTAAATGTCTCATGTAGACAAAAGTCCCTTAATAACCGAAATTATGTAGGTGGGACCCAAAACAAACAAACGTAAGAGAGACATATGCCACGGGTTATTGCAATAATCAGTTACTTTAAAAAAAAACGTTAAAACGAATCCTTTATGTGAAATATGTAGAAATAATTACTACTGAGGAAAAAAAAAGTAAGTGACAGATTTTCCTCGTATCGAGCTAGAAGAAACCATAACAAATATATAAATTGTTGACGTCTCTCTCGCGGTATTATTGATCGGGCTTGCAGCTGGCGTCATCTAGTTGCCAATCACACATACTGGCGCGCGTCTCCTTGGCAAATATACACCTCCTGTGCTTGATGAATGTCACGAAGTTCACACAAATATATCGGAATAATCCGAAGTAACTAGAACTAATTTAACTTCTTCGAATTCTTCTGCAAATTATACTTCCATATTATCTCCTGCCAGATTCTTTTAGTGTCTATTCAAAATGACAGTGATTTATTGCAATTCGGTTTTGTGATTCAAAGACTCGTGGCTCATATTATGACAAATAGATGTACGAAACAATGTGTGGTTTCGTCTATTAGACTAGTTCGGTGTTAGCTTTACAGAAGGGTTAGACTAATGAATACCATACATCCTTGCATGTGATATGTATCAATTCCTGAACAGTGACAAAAATTACAAACGGATGATATATAAAACATTATTATTACATAATCACTATATAAAGCAAAAACCTCCTTATCTTCATTCGTCAGTGAGTATAGAATATCAGTATACATCAAATATATAAATATTTAAGTCTTTCTGAAACCAACCAAAGAAAGACCAGACACTAATACATCACGTATTCAGTCTCGTTTTTTTTTCTCCCTATTAAATGTGAAATTTACTTTCATAACAGTTCCTAGTCAGTTATTGTTATTTATAAAATTAATATCTTTTTACGGATATCTACTCGACCGAGCCGTCTCCAGAAGCAACAGAATCCAACATGAATTCAGAAAGCCAATCAAAAGGAAGCACTGATGTTATTGAAGCATATACCGCGTGCTAAATAACTTGTTTGTCTGATAGAAATGTATTGATTCCTACAGTAAAATATATACTACGGTAAATTTTACATTCCTGTTTTAGTTTTAATATGATTTCATATCGTTCCCTCTTAAATTTCTTCGATTTCTGTAGTTATACTCGATATGAGGTCTTGATTTATTTTCACATCAATACCCAGTCTTTAGATTATATCGCCAATCTAGTTGTATATCTAAAGTTATGTGATTCCTTCTAAGTCAGTCTTGGTTATACGATATCTTCCTGTAATTTTGAATCAGTGTGATTTATTATCACTGTCATATAATTAATCTATAGTCTTTTTCTAGTGCCATCACTCTTCTATTTGAAATTTGTTTTATTTCGATAACTCGTTCTTTGTTTAAGATCTGTTTTAGTTCTATATCTTAATTTTTTATTTGAGATTGTTTTAGTTCTATATCTTAATTTTTCTATATGAGATGTGTTTAAGTTCTATATCTTAATTTTTCTATAGGAGATGTGTTTAAGTTCTATATCTTAATTTTTCTATATGAGATGTGTTTAAGTTCTATATCTTAATTTTTTATATGAGATGTGTTTTAGTTCTATATCTTAATTTTTCTATATGAGATGTGTTTAAGTTCTATATCTTAATTTTTCTATAGGAGATGTGTTTTAGTTCTATCTTAATTTTTCTATAGGAGATGTGTTTAAGTTCTATATCTTAATTTTTCTATATGAGATGTGTTTAAGTTCAATATCTTAATTATTATATATGAGATGTGTTTTAGTTCTATATCTTAATTTTTCTATAGGAGATATGTTTAAGTTCTATATCTTAATTTTTCTATATGAGATGTGTTTAAGTTCTATATCTTAATTATTATATATGAGATCTTAGTTTATATCTAAATTTTCTATAGGATTCTTTAAGTTCAATATTAATTGTCTATAGATTGTTATTCTATATCTTAATTTTTGATATAGATGTGTTTAATTCTATATCTAATTCTATATGAGATGTTAAGTTCTATATCTAATTTTTCTATAGGCATATGTTTAGTTTATATCTTATTTCTTATTGAGTGTTAAGTTCTATCTTATTTATAGAATGTGTTTTAGTTCTATATCTTAATTTTCTAATGAGATTGTTTTAAGTTCAATATCTTAATTTTTTTATATGAGATGTGTTTTAGTTCTATATCTTAATTTTTCTATAGTGTTTTCACCAGTAGTTTATATTTATCAATCCTTGCAATGTCTGGTTTATTCGTCTGCTTTCCCGTTTTAGTATTTTAGCATCATCGAGCCTCTTTCTTTTCCTTTACACGAGGTTTTGCTTTGTTTTGATAACAATGCTATTTAAAAAAGCACTTAACGATTAACATGTATTTAAGATTGACTATAAGAAAGGACTTGTCTATTGCAACACTTTTACCCTCCTAATTCCCCGCAAACATTACTTTCACTGCAATTAATTCAATGCCATCGATACATTGTAAATGTATTACTTTTGTCCAAGGCAATTCTACCAGACGATCATTCGTTCTTTTTCGGCTCAAAAAAATATGCGCTGTAGACAACTTAACAGTTTGCAGACCTTACTAATATTCTATTTTATGGACGATCTACTTTTTGATTTACGTCGACATAATCAAATAGAAGTCCTGAAATAAGACGGACATTTCCCGAGAGAAAGTCTTTCTACACACACAAAAGCAATCATCATGCAAGGACGAAACACGACATATCCATCAGTCTCAAGCCATGTAATGGACCAATTGCGTCTGTAACACTTGCCCATTGGACTACGTTGTGAGCACCAAAGAAAGAACCATTTACTTCAGAAAGCCAGGTCTCTAATCCGTCAGTCAGATAAAAGGAAACTTGAAGAACGTTTGCGAGTGACATTAAATCAGCTGGGGGTTAATTTCACGTAATTGAGGATGACACTGCTGACTGATCTATCGCCTGAATTATTTTGATCAAAGTTGCTTGTGGATCTACATGGTATTTAAAATGTATATAATAATTCATAAATGTATTTCTGTATATATGCATTAAATATTGATATGTAAGAAAAAGTCGAAACAAACCTGTGTTATCAGAGAAAGGAAGGTGACAGTGGT
Organism: Solen grandis; assembly: GCA_021229015.1. Classification (NCBI taxonomy): domain Eukaryota; kingdom Metazoa; phylum Mollusca; class Bivalvia; order Adapedonta; family Solenidae; genus Solen; species Solen grandis. The sequence continues at coordinate 14,890,052 of CM037782.1, forward strand.
TACTTAGTCGAACTTATCTTTAAATTTACAGAGGGTTTATATTTTCTTATTAAAGTAAATACATAATTGAAAAGCATCAGTAAATTCTTATGTATTGCATGCTTATAACACAAAATAATACTCAATAAGAGACTCGTTTTTATGGTTTTTTTGTTGTTTTTTTACAATTTTTAACATTGTTTCATTACCACCTTTGCATATTTCTTTCCGATGTGATGCATTCATACCCCATTTCTAAGATTATAATGTCTATGAAATACCGCTAAATTATCCTTTTATTGCAAGCGTGGAGTGAGTCAACCTATGTTCCTTGCAGCAAAAATACATTTCGCGTGTAGGATGGGATAATAAAGTAAACTGTATAATATCTTATCAAATCCCAATGCTAATGTCCATCATGTTTATGGGAAGTTGGGAACATTTATGTAGATGGTGATAAAGCCTCTATATTAACAGCCAATAGCTATTTCTACTCTACAAACTATGAGTTCTAAAGATTCGGGATTTCGATTTAACAAAAAAAAAAGGTAGTTACAGAAGTAAATGTAGATGTGCACTTTGGCATTTTAATGATTTCATATTTAGATACTGCATTTTTTTTCCAATATGGTTTCTGTTCAGCTAAACGTTTGAAACAGGGTTGTGCTTCCTTCTTTATCGGGGGGGGGGGGGGGGGGGGGGGGGGGGGGGGGGGCATTCATATGCGTCTTCCTGTTTATTTTATTTTTTATTTTCGGAATTTATAAATGATTATTTTTTTGGTTTTAATACTATGCTTTAACAATCGAAAATCTGAGTATGCACTTTCTGTTGCAACTAAATACGAAATTTATAAATGATTATTCTACCAACTCTTATAAGAAGGAAGTTTGTATGATAATTAGTACTCGATTTAAATTTTGGTCCAGCATTCTGTATTTGCAGTTTTGAAACTAACTAAATAACGGTTGATCAATACGTTAGCAATCTCCACACTTAGCCAAATACCACCTAAAAGCTACCATACGTCGGGAACACGTCGTGGTTTAAACAATAACTTTTTTATTGCGCCTTCCTGCTTCCAAAGGCCACTCAGATCGATTTCAAAGTCTTAATATGCAAATTAATACTAAGAGTCAGTTGTGAAATAAAAGGCGTCAATAATGTGAGTAAAAGTGCGAAATATGAAAGGTTTGGATTAAAGAAAAAAACATCGCTAATGCAATTCAGCATCATGCCAAAATAATGCCATTAGAAAACGCAGGTAGCGTAATATGCGGTTGGCCCACACGTAATATTGTAATTAAAATATTACAAACCGTCTTAATTGAAGGCTTTGTTACCGTGGCAATAACGGTATAACAGAGCGCGTGCATCACGGGTATTGTTGATTGTATGAACGTTCCTTGATTTGATAGGAAATAATACGCTAGAAACATGGCAAAGGCTTTAAAGGATGTGTTGTAAATATCGGGGAGCAAAACTGAAACACCGATCGAGTCATACATTAAAAATGTTAAACTGATGTAAAATAAACTTGAAACTTTATCATGAATAAAGATAGTGAAAGTTAACGTAACTTTAAAGTTTAAAATCAATATCTCTCTATCTCTCTCTCATCTGTCACCTTCTCTCTATTTCCCTCTGTACTTTTATCAAGTTTTTTTCTCCTTTTCTCTATGTCACCACCTCTGTTCTTTTCTGTCTCTTAAATTCTACATTTCACCGTTATAAAAACCCAGAATGTTAACTGTTCGACATAATCAATACGGAAATGCATGAAAATTAACTACGTCTGATCAATGCGCAAAATTGCATTAATGCGTATGCCTGGTTTGAGGGCATATATTAAATAATAATCTTAATGAGTTATATTCGCAATTGAAATACTTTTTTTTTTTGCCATTCAGGTTATGATAGTTATATTCATTGCAACTTGCATAAATACTTTAGACGTAACACCCGCCAGATGTATCCTTTTACAATGATACCGCCCGCCGGGTAGTTGTGAATCATTCGCATTCAGATTTCATTAGGTGACGTCATCATGTACTGAGTGCAATTCGTCCTTTGTAAGAAGAAACTATATATGCACAACTTCGAATCGCTTATCACGTTTTCGGGTTTTTACTATCTTAGCGATAACAAGCAAACATGAACCATTTGTTTGTTACTTTGTTGTGCTTGTTTGTATTTTAATCATTTCTTTTTCATTTCTTTGCTTTGCTAAGTAGGTTTCTTGCTTATAAAAACTTCATGTACCTTCTTTTCAGTTTTTTTTCCTTCTTCCTTTGATTGTAATTTAAAATCAATTGCGTATTCACAAAAGCCATCTTTACATTGCTTAAATAAACGTATATGGTAGATGCACATGGCAATATATTTATGAGCAGGGATTAAGGATGCCGCAGATGAAAAGTGGTTTAGTATATATCCAAACAAATCTATAGGCTCTTATGTCATCACATGCACTGTCGCAAAACATTACAGTCTCTATCTGAACTAAATGCGGGAATCATTAAAACATTTAAATCGTTTTTTAAGTCGACTGGGAACAACTTTTGCTTGTATTAATCCCTCATGACGGTTCCTGGGTTGGACCAGTACTTTGCACCTTGGAAGATAAAGATTCATTACAACTTAAACTCATACTTATCCTCGACAGTTCCTGGGTTGGACCTCTTTACTTCTTGCCTCCGATTGGGTTTGAACCCTTCGGATCTGCAGTCATGTACGCTAGCTATGGACCACTTAAGGCGGTGATCACTAGCACTAGTAGTCAGTCCCTTTCTACTGAGGCTGATTCTTTAAGGAATGGAACAAAATAATCTTATGAAATAAAATTTTAATTTAAATTTAGTTTGTTATGGACACAGTGTAGTACTTAGTTTATTGATACTTATTTTTGATACTTTGAAAATATGTTTCTGTTTGGAGTTTGCATCTCAATAAATTACGCCTATATCACGTACGTCCCTTTTTAATGACTGTATATATAGACCATAATGCACATTTAAAGATAGATTTATTCTTATATCAATTCGATATATAGATGCGCAATGTATTAATTGTTAGTCTGCACACATTCACAAGTAGTTTTTGGAACTGCTCGTTTTGTCATCAATCCTTATAAATGAAGAGATTCCAAGCTGTGGCGGATATGTCATTAGTTTCTAACGTAAGACAACTCTAATGGGTTTCAATCTTTAGTGCCATGTGTTTTTCCTGTGGCTTAATCAATATCAGTATGTGAACATCTGAGAGAAAATGTAGATACATGATTACAAATGGAAATGAGATAGGGAACAACCCCCGCACCCCCCCCCCCCCCCCCCCCTCTCTCTCTCTCTCTCTCTGCTATGATATTATATAATATATATTGTTATAAAAAAATAAATGGTATGTATATGTTTTATTCATACATAATAATAGCATGTATTATAATGACAACCTATTGCAACAATTAAGTATGACTTATCCCTGGTAACCGACATAAACAATTGTGACAATACACAATACAACAGTCTGTCATTGCTGCACGTGAGTTGACAGGTTTATTTGTACTTAGTTATGCACAGGTACTACAAAAGCCGAGATCGCAGCAAATAGCCGACAAAACATGTAAATAAATGCGGCGAAACATGCTGACGTTACAAGTGGATACAAACAAAACATGCAGAGAGAACAATGCATACCTAAGGTGGCCTTTCCTGTCCGTTAAATCCACAGTGAAAAGTCCAACGCATGTGTAATATTAGTGAATATTACATAGCGATTAAACATCGCTTAGTTCCATACCATACATGTCATGTATAAAGTAATTCCACAGACACTGTAGTATAATACATGACTCCTAAAGTGTGTATTCATTCCACCTGTATAATGTTATCATGCTCATAATAACATATAGTCACGTAGCCATTTAATAACTCCATTAAGTGCGGGCATGTCCACAAAAGCGGACTAATAGGCCGTGAAATAATCCGCCCCGTTTTAAACCACTATCTTACCAGACTGTTATGAAGACTCGACTGTGAAGGCAGTATTGAACCGCCTTTCTACATGAATAGCTAGCTCCCCTTGCAACGTACGTTTTCTTCTACAGAGACAGAAAATAAATACCATGTAATTATTGGTATATTTTTTAGTCGATGAATTGACTGCGACGGTTTTGAAATTAGACCTTCAATTTTTTGTTGTCAGAGGCTATGGAGTTAGAATAAAAACACGAAAGGCTAAGAAAAATATCGAGTTATTCTTTTGATAGCATTGGAGACTGAAGTCAGAAGCACCCACGTGACTGTGAAAGTGATAAACGGCGGATTAGCCACTCCGTTGATTAGATAATCGGATTACTTCGGTCCTGTTCACCTGAATGATAGATACCTTGCTAAGAGCAGAATGTAAGGCGTGCCATTCGGGTCAAAGGACTTAACCTCAGAGGTGTTACAAAAAAAATAAAGTGTTGCAACAATACAGTGAATCGACCCACCTTGAAAAATGTCGAATATTTTATTCCGAGTTTAATAAATGATTCTATATAATTTGGAAAATGTAATGAGTTATAATTATGTTGTCGCTTAAACGATTTTAATGGAGTGGTTAACATGTGAAAAAATGACGTGACATACATTGGGCGCTTAAAAACATGATAGCATCTCTTGGATGTACAACATTCAAATACTGTTTCAATTGTATATCTATAGATAAAAGTTGAAACTACATTTGAGATCAGTTAAGAAAGGTTGGGCTGCATTTCCAACACCTGTCGGGTTAAAACTACTGTTTTAACAATTGGTGTGTCATTAGTACACGAGGATAAACCGTGTTAAATTACGCATGTCGAAATTAAAAAAGAAAGCTATTTATATATCATAATAACTTATCTGAAATACTGTCATGAACTTAATGAGGCGCCTGTGCCTTTTATACCATCCCAATTTCTACTGAAATGACTGTAATTCTACTCCACATCATATATTATATACAATTTAACTCAATTTGTCAAAGTCGCAGTCAAATCATTTAAACATTTGGATCGCTGATGTTAAACCACTAGCAGTAAGTGGAGGTAGCAACTAGACACGAGATGAAAAAGGTGGGAATATGAATAAATGAATGAATGAACGAACGAACGAATGAATGAAGAACGAACGAACGAACGAACGAATAAATGAACGACGAGAAGAAAGACGAACGAAAGAACGAATGAATGAATGAATGAATGAACGGAAAACAACCAATTAAATGAAAGAATGAACAGACAAACGAACGAGCAAATTAATGAATGAATGAATGAATTGAAAAAGGAATAAATGAATGAGTAAACGGACAAATGAATAAATGGGCGAACGGACAAATGAATGAGTGAATCAAAATCCCTTTAATTCTCTTCGATCTGTAATTCCCCCCAATTCTTGATTCTCCAATATGAAGCTAAAATAATTCCCTAGAGAGTCACGCGCGCGCAAAAAAAAAAAAAAAAGCTTCTTTCACAGATATGCAGACATTTCAACACGTCGTCTTTCTTCCGCATTCTAAAATAAATAGGAGTGTTGATTTATACGCCTGCAATGATGTTAACGCGCGGGAGATGCGGCCAGCAATACACAAAATGCGTGTCTACTGCACGACTTTCTAAAGTTGCAAAGATATTACATACACACGCACGCACACACATGGTGAGAAATAAAAACTTAATATATAAAATAGGGAAATAAGAATAACGATATGCTGCATAGACAGAGAGATCGGCAGGCAGGTGGACGAACGGACGGGAGACAGCCAGACTGACAGATAGGTTAGAATGGAATTGGATGGATGGTTGGATGGAAAGATAGAAATTTTACGTCTGTCGTGACGTCATTTGACATCATCTTTGAAAAGAATCAAATGCAGTAACCACAATCTTAACAGCCAGGCAGTAAAAGGCATTATGTATTTCGGCTGAAAGATTTTTTTTATTAGTTTAACCATTAATTTACTTTACGTCTCTGATAGATATCGATCAATAAACTTACTATAAAGTCAACAAATGGAAGCATTATATGAATATATGGCATCTTTTTGAGCGCCATAAAATTGTTGTATAATTTTTCTGTGCAGGGTCACTAACATCAACCACTATCGGATCAATCCAAGAAAGACAACTACTCCCACATCATCGCTAGTCCACAAGAGTTGTAGAACTTGTGTAATTGTACGGGAGCTTATACCTGTCATGAATTATTTTTCTGTGTCATTATAACACGCTACTTAAGTTGCTCATACTTATCCTTAAAGCATATTGCGATAAAGACGTACATATCTCGTTATGACAAACACGGAATCTCATTTGAACAACATAACAACTCGTTTTAAAGACTTATATAACACCTCTTGCTATGACGGATATTCGGTCCAAAAACATAGTATCTCGTTTAACGACTTATTTATCTCAAATAACGACTATCGTATCTCGTTTCAGAGGCGTAGTATCTCATTTTAACACCTTTCTTATCTCGTCAGGACTGCTAGTGTTTCTCGATAAAATGACTTAATTGTTAGGTTATAAACGACGGTCATTTAGAACAGAACAAAACAGACATTAAAGCTTATACAAAGTACATCGTCTACATCACATATATGTTTATACATTATATTGTCAACGTATAAGAATTATGGCATATACAGTATGTTTGTGTTATAATCAATCATAGATATGAAATATCTACATCATTATACAAACACTGGAGGAAAAAAATAGAAAAGAAAGATCAGAGAAAAAAAAATCGGAGGTTGGACTAAACATTTATCTTTCATATTTAATATGGTATTTCTTATACTTAAAGTTTCCCTAACACAGATTGCAAGTTTACTTGTTTCATTTTTGTTAGCTGATTGCAAAAGTTGTATACATTTGTACACAGAGGGATGTATGTAGTAACAACGTTTTAGATATTTAATATTAATATCAGCATAACTCGGACATATACAAGTAAAATGAAATTCATCTTCAATATCAGTATTTTTACAAACTAAACAATGTCTTTCCTCATGTGGTATTCGATTTCTGGCATATCTAAGGTGTGTGCATATCTACCGGTTAGAAAGAGGGTCACCATTTCGGATGAGAATGTTTAATGTAGAACAAAATTATCATAGAAAGTTGAACGTGAAATGAAAAGGGTGATATTTAGTGACGAAATGATGAACCATTTAATACCCGAAGGTCAGCTGGAGGTCTTGAGAAAGGCCAGTGAAAAGTGGCGTCCTAAGTCTTGGGTTTACGGCTGGCAGCCAGGGTAAGATTTTGAAGTTGGTGGAATGGAGTTGTATGTGTTACATAGGTGTGGTAATGTTAGCTTTCATAGGTGAACATATGAACACCCAAAAGTACATTGAGGCACTTCATCAGTATTTCCGGCCATCTGTTACAAAACAATTGAACGATAATTTAGTGTATTTATTTATTTGAAACCTTCGAGAAGACAATGTTAAAAAGGGGGAGATAAATTACTTGAAAATGGGCCCAAGAGTTATGGCCCTTGATGAGAGTGTAGACCTTGTGACAGTGAACAAGTATATAAAGTTTGATGACAGACGGTGTAATCGTTTAGAAGTTTAGAAGGGCAAGGGTGGTAAGTTTTTTTTTACGACGACGTCAACGACAACGACAACGACGACAACAGAGTGATGACAATACCTCGACTTTTTTTCTTCCGGTATACCAAGAGATTTTATTCCACTTTGCCGCAATGAGTAAGTCAAGTACTTGTCCAGAGAGGCAACATGGCAAAATACTAGCCCATGATCAGCAGATACTGTACGTTTACTCTGATTATTGTTTGTATGACACTCGTGTTACAAATTGATAGCTCTCATTTATGACATTAACTATACATCCTAACCGAGAGTCGTATAACCCCTGAACAACAGGCGTCTGTACTCTTGCAATAAACTTGTGAAAAGACCTCAATGGTTATATCTCTTGTACATCTGTGGTCGATCCCGATAATCGATTGGCTTGAACCGTCGCTTCGACAGTATGGCAGTCATATAGCGATGTCCAGGTAATTACAGGTGGAAGAAGACCCCGAACGTACAGAGGCAACCGGATAGAGCCCACCGACCTACCGCAACCAGCTGGAAGGCTTCCTCACATGAACATCCGAATGACTCTGCCGGGATTCGAACCCACGCGGTGAGGGGCTGAGTGAGTGTTTAACTCAGCGACTTTACCCTCTCGGCCTCGTAGGCCCCCACGTCTATTGGGTCTTATATTTTGTTAATGTTTATATAATATCAGACTTAATGATATTTTGATATACATGTATATATATAACAAATGTTACAGTGCATAATATCACTAATTCATAACGTAAAGTCTGGATCCTTCTTTTTCCAGAAAGTGTATGTTTAGAATATTGGTAATAAACATTTTACCCTCTGTAAACTAATAAACTTAACAAGCACATGTAAAGCTTAATAGACTTATCGTATGTAAGCATTTTTATGTTTTGTTTATATATTTAGATAGTGTTCAAGAAACCTCAATTAGTTTCGAAGATCGACGAGGCGGCCCGTCAGTTTGTGGTGCCTTTGTTACTGGCTTATCTGTTTTCACCTTGTTGGCTTCTTGCCAATATCTATTAATATTTTAAATTCTTCTGAGACTCAGCTATTTTTAAACACCCATTTCCATAAACTTGCCGGGCCTGATTACACGGGAAGCATTTTTATAGCTTAAAAAATCGTCTAAAATATGATTATTTGAACTGATACCATGTTTTTATCTAACATCACCGTAGAATATGCTGCAGTAATGCATTCGTTTCACGAAAATACTCAATCTCAATTTCCCTCAACTCGAAATTAATTTTATAACATTTCTTAAATACTTCGGATTTTCAAGACTTTTAAAAATGTATTTCAAAAATATTCCGGCTTGAATGTAGCGCGTATATACATTTGGGACAAGGCATGATACCCGAGTACATAAATGCGCTCTATTATCAAGCCGGGTATGAATGACTGGCAAATTTATGGCGACGGGAGATAACAGGTTAAACTGCAGAAATTGCTACTGTTATAAGAATGGACACAGAGTGGCCATGTGTGGAATATGACGCCATTTTCAGCTATCACGAGTCGATTCGGAGAAGAAACATTCTATAAAGGATTTTATTTCTTTATCCAATTCGGTAAAATATAGCGTATGTGAAGAGGTCTATATTCAAGAAAAATAACAGCATTTTTTGTGAAAATAATACAATTCCTTGTAAACTGCTTTAGATTCAAATCTCTCAACAAGCGTTTCTGTGCGTGTTTGTTATATGTGTATAGAAAATGATTAATCAAAACTAATAAAATATGCGGTAAAATGTTTGCAGATTATATAGATACTTTACAATTAACAATTATCCATTGATAAAAAAAATTATTGAAAAAAAGTAAAATGCACAAAAACGTTTTGTGGCTTATACTTCAAAGATATTTCAGTTTGGGTTTTGGAAATTTTACAGGAAGATTTATCAGCATGTGGCTACATGCCTTAAAGGGAGTGAAATATGTTTTTATCAAAAAAAAAAAAACACACACACACACAAATAAAAATAGCAACGGGAAAAACAAAAACAAAAATAAACATACACACAATCAGTTCTGTAATACTATTCCATGAAAACGAAACATTTAAACGTAATTAGCAAAACTGAAATTTGCACAAGAACACAAAGTCCTGCAAATGCATGAGGGGCCTTGTCGCCATGTTACCACCCCGTCCTCACCGTGGCAACAACCCCAGGACTTACCCAAATCTGCCAGCGACCGTCTGGGGTTAGAAAATAATGCAAGCGGTCATATACGTAGTGGGGGATCTAACCAGTCAATGACGTACAAGTCCGTGCGTTGATGATTCTGGGTCTTCAGTTACAGCTGTTTCTGAAACATGTTCTCTTTCTCTCACTGACCACAAATACTAGATTTGAAAGATTTTAGTGTCAATTTGGAAGTATCTGTTGCTGCTGGTAACCAGTTAGACATTCTTGGGTGCATTGAAGCTTGTATCTCTTTCCATTTTCTAGCTGACCATTCACTTGATGTTCCAGTACTAGTTGTGCCTGACAATGATTTGAAAACTACCTGTCAAGTAGTAATTGGTACAAATGTGATCAGACGATTTAAGGCATCAGTTTCTTCAGAGCATAATTGTCCGAAAGCATGGCATCTTGCTTTCGATTCTCTAGTGTGTGTACCAAACGTTGTGCATTCGACTAGCGAACATGCCATTACTATAGGTCTATGGACCGCCTGTACTGCATACGAAATAGGGAATGCACACAACAAAATGATCGGTTCACAAACTTTAACATAAAGAGCACATGACAGGAATAACAAGTAACTGTTGTTGCACGCAACACACGAGTCCCCTACTGGCGGGGTGCATATTTTTACATTACCATAGCAACCAAGACAAAAACAAAAAACAACAAAAAAAAAAGTGACGCGCAGAATCGCCATACTGCCATCTATTAATATAACAAATTTCAATATATATCATCCCAACCGGTTTTTAAGTTATCGCGGGATCCAGATTTCCGGACGGACATACAGAAAGACGGAGGGCAAACCTATAGTCCCCCACCCCCGGTGTAAACACGGTAGGGGGTCGGATAGACAGAAAGACGGAGGGCAAACCTATAGTCCCCCACCCCGCGGTGTAAACACGGTAGAGGACTAAGAACAGTATAATGAGGCAGTAAAGGCGTTCCATATAGGTTCCTATGAGGCCGTCTCGTTACAAAGTATAGCGAGAGGTTTGAATCATTCAAAAAGCGAAAATATGAATGACGAATAGAATAGAATATTGATTTAAAGACACCTCAAAAGTCGAAAGACGTTATACGGTGTCTAAAAACGCTTAAAATTTCGATAAGTCACAAAACTGTACACAAGTGAATCCCGCACAGCAGGAGAGTAAACACGTTTAATATATCACGTATGTAAAATCAAAGCTCGTTATATATACCAACGTCTTTAATAAAAGCGATCAAAGTATCAACAGAAACAGTATCAAAAAGGTCTAACATAGAGTCACATTAAAATAATTAGTTCTTATAAGATTTAAATCAATACAGTCGACTAAAATATGTTTCCTGACAAGGAATACATACAGGTTGCTCTTCACGATTTAATAGATAAGAGTGAGTCAAACGAGTATGTCCTATGCGACAACGATTAATAACACATTCTTCCCTACGCACGGCGCGGGAAGATGGATACCAAAAACCTAAGGATGGTTGAATAGAATGTAATTAATTAAATTGAGCGTTGTCCCAACTAGATTGCCATTTTGAAAAGATCCATTTATTTATGGAAGATTTCAAATCTGTAAATGGATTTTTTATATCAGCTTCGTCTAAATCGGAGGCTGCTTTAACAACACGATCAGCTTTCTCATTACCACGAATTCCCATATGACTGGGAACCCAACAGAACATAATTATGTTTGAAAAAGATAGGTAATGATGTTTTATAAAAATATCTTGTATTAGTGGATTCGAAAAGTTATTTTTAATGGATTGTAGAACAGACAAGGAATCATAAAATATGATAAATGTATCGGACCGAATAGACGATACCGAATGTAAAGTTAACTCAACAGCTTTTGCTTCATCTGTATAAAAGTCATAATGATCTCCATAATAGACATAATTTTATTGAACTTTGATTGAAATGAAATTGGATCAGTGATGGATTTTTTAGAATTGTGAAGACTAAGATTAACTTCAGGTCTTTTAAGTGTCCAAGGTGGAATTTGTGGCACTGGTTTTGTTTTAATGACTTTTATGTCAACTTCTAAACCTGGAATAAGATTCTGAGCACGCAAACCCAAAGGTTTGATAACCTTAGCTTTGCTCTCATATAATGTTTTATAGTTAGGGTGAAATACGCTATCATAAGCTGAGTTACTCGGATTTGATCTAAGTTTTGTAATATACTGTAAGGTTAATTTTTCTCGACGTAGATATAAGGATGGTTCATTTGCAGCTACATAAAGGCTTTCAACAGGAGATGTTTTAAATGCGCCAAGAGCCAAGCGAAGTCCTTGATGGTGAATTGTGTCCAGTAACTGCAAATATGATTTTCTGACTGAACCATAAATGATACAGCCATAGTCTAGTTTTGAACGAATTATAGAACGGTATAAATTCAAAAGGACTTTTGTGTCTGCCCCCCAATCGGTATGGGCGACTACTCTCATTATGTAAATTGCCTTTAGACATTTATTCTTTAGGTATTTTAAATGGGAAATAAAATTAGTTGTTGTTTTTTTTGTCGAAAATCACTCCCAAGAAATTTAAATTCGTCAACGACAGGAATATGAGTACCATCCAGTGTTAAATTTGGGTCATCGTGCACACACTGTGTCTTTGATTTAGAAAATTTAAATCCGTTTTCAGATGCCCATTAAGACATTGTTGAAGCTGCCTTTCAATAATACTCATATTTTTGGATCTATAGCAAATTAAGTAAATTAGCAAAAGTCGTCAACGTAAAGAGAGCAATCAACACCAGGATTTAAACATTTAACAATACTATTTATTTTAACACTAAAAAGGGTAACAGAGAGAATACTTCCTTGTGGAACTCCCTGCTCTTGACTAAAACAATTCGATAACGTAGAACCACATTTGACTTTAAAATTTCTGTCTGATAAAAAAAATTCTATAAATATTGGTAAATGGCCCTTAACACCAAAATCATGCAAATCTTTCATAATACCATGTTTCCACGTGGTATCATATGCCTTTTCCAGGTCAAAAAATATACTTACTAAATGTTCCTTTTTGACGAAGGCGTCACGAATAAAACTTTCAAGTCTAATTAAATGATAAGTTGTACTTCTCTGATTCCTGAAGCCACACTTGAAAATTTGTAATTAGGTTATTAGACTCTAAGAACCAAACAAGGTGAGCATTAATCATTCTCTAGAGTTTTGCAGATGCAGCTTGTTAAAGCAATAGGTCTATAATTAGTAGGGTTAGTATTATCCTTTCCAGGTTTTGGAACTGGAATAATAAATGCCCCCTTCTGTGAAGGAGGAACTATACCTGAAGACCAGATATCATTAAATATATTTAACAGAGTGTTCAATGAAGAGTGTGGAAGATTTCGAAGTAATTGATATGGAATGTCATCAGGGCCTGCAGCGGTGTAATGAGATTTTTTAAGGCGTCCTGAAGTTCAGACAAAGAGAACGGTGTATTATAAGCTTCATCATTAGATGAAGTAAAATTAAATTTTTGCTTTTCCGATTCCTTTTTGTGTTTCTGAAATTCCTTAGAATAATTCTTAGGAGACGAGTTTTTAGAAAAACATTCCGCCAATAAATTAGAAATACTTTTTTATCAGCAACCTCTTCATTATTTTGGTCATTTGAATGAGTAACAAAGGAATTAGATTTGTTTTTGCCCGTTATCTTTTTAATCATTTTCCATACCTTTTTCAATGGAATTTTAGAATTAAGTTTTGAAACGTATTCATGCTAAGAATTTTTCTTTGACTGTTTTACGGTCCTACGAGCTATTGCTCTGAGTATTCTAATTTGATCATGATTTTCTTTTGTTGGTCTTACATTGAATCTTTTGACAGCAGATCTGTTTTACGAATGTCTTTTTTGCATTCGTTATTAAACCATGGTCTACTTTTATTTGTAACTATGGTAAATTTTGGTAACCTTGGGTATTTCAGTTTAATTGTGCCTTTGTTTGCCGGTAACACGTAGTTATATTGTGAACAAGTTGCCGTATTAATGCTTTTCGGTTACCTAGGTTTTGTAACAATAATACTTATAAAGTGTTTTTATCATTAATTTTAGTGTACGAAATGGATCTAGCTAAAGAGACGTTTGAAGATGTGATGTTGAAATTGGAGGAAATGGAAGACTCCTATCTGGCATTAAAAGAATTTACATTAGGTAAACTTCGTGTCTTTGGCGATATTGTGTCAGAGATCGAGAAGAAACAGTCAAGTTATGATAGGGAGATTCGGGAAGAAATGGATAAACTTTCCAGATGTATTCAGATTTTTAGAGTAGACAGAGCTCTGATGTTAGCGATATTCGGGAAGAGATGGATAAACTTTCTAATAGTTACCCTCAGGTATACATTGTTCGGCAATGGAATGGGGTTTAGAAGAGAACTTGACTATAGGGTCATCAAATTCTAAAGTAGTTGAAGAAAATAACTCTTTATTACAAAGTGTCTGAAATTTACCCCGATCAGCTTTTTTAAAATTCCAACGTAGAGAGTATCATCAATACTAGAGTTAATGTTAGTTAATATAATTGGAAAGTGGTCACTTCCACACAAATCGTCATGCACTCACCAGTCGTAGTCTAAATATAAAGTAGATAGGATATAGAAAGATCAATGGCCGAATAATAACCAGTTGCAGGATGAGATTGTTTTTGTTGATAAAATCTTCTTCAATTTTACCTTTCTCATTAAAATCGTTACAACCCCATAATGTATTATGGCCATTTAAGTCACCTAAAAGTAAATAAGGTGCAGGAAGTTGATTTATAAGATTTTCTTAATCCATAGGACTCAAAGTAGAACTTGGAGGTATATAAATAGAGCAAACTGTGATCACTCTGTGCAAAGTTACACTAAGTGCCACAGCCTGTACATGAAGTTGTGTTTTCAGTTGAACTTTACTATGAGGAATATTACTTCGGATTTAAATTGATGAACCGCCAGCGGCTCTATCACAATTGTTTGAAATAAAATCACAGGAAGTATAATTCCTAAAAGATACATTATCATCACATTTTAAAAATGTTTCTTAAAGACAGACTTTAACTGGAGATTGTGAAGACAAAAGTAACGATAATTCATTGTAATTAGCTTTAAGATCTCACAACTCCATTGTAAGATTTTATTTTCCATGAATTATGCGAGAACGAGAAATGATTGCAGTATTAAAAATCATGAGGATGAATTTGACTTTGGCGAAGATGAAGACGGAACTCCACTGGAGCATTCCATCTCCTCCCCTCCATCATCACCCAGGATTTCGAACCTGTTTAACTTCCGAGAGGAATAGCTGGATCCCTTTGGCTGACGTCCGGATGGCGGACATCTATCTATGGCTGGTTTGTTGCTTTTTTGCTGTTTGTGAGAGTTATTTTGGTTGCAGTAGATTTTGTTTTTTTCTGGTCTTTTTGACTCTGATTCAGTTTGCGACGAGCTATTGTTTTTGAAATTTGTGAATAGAGTAGGTCAGATTGCGTCCTTGAGAGTGACAGATTTTGAACAGGATTTTATAACAGAGGAATAAGTTTGTATAGGGAGCTGTACATAAAGTTTTTTGGCTTCAGGAAAGAAGACATGGTTTGTTGCTTTAATTCGGCAGATTTCTTTTTCCTTGATCCAAACAGAGCATTGATTTGAGTCAGACTGGTGATTTTCACCACAACTGGCACATTTTTTTTTTATTTTATTTTTTTTTGCATGAACCTGCGAAGTGACCAGACTGTTCGCTACATCAGCAGCATACGGGATCGTTTTTGCATCTGTCTTCATGGTGACCAAATTTTGACAAGTATGACATCTAAGGGGGTTTGGGATAAACAGGTCAACTTTAATAATTCTATAAAAGATTTTCAAACTCTTTGTTGGTGTATCAAAAGTAAAAATAATTGTGTTTGTTGGAATTCTCTTTTCGTTTTTGGTAATTCTAATTCTGCGTGAAGCGATGACTCCTTGGGATCCTAAGTTTTGGAATGATTTCTTCCTCAGGAACCTCAGCAAGCATGCGATCTCTGATAATGCCTTTTGAAAAATTAAGTGATTTAACAGTGTGTTTGAATTTCAATATTTGCGAATATGAATGACGAAAAACCACTGTTGGTTAGGCTAACACATGGTGGAAGTTCTACAACATGGTTCATGTGCTAAGTTACCTGTTTACATATATTATATACAGTGCGTCCACTGATGTCCCACCACCAAAATATAGGAATAACATCAAAATATAGGAATTTGAAAAAGCAAAATATAGGAAAATATAGGATAAACAAGTCACTGTTATGCGCACACAACACACAAGTCCCCACCGCTGTGGTGCATAACCTCTCCCTATTGCTATCAAATGACATTGCTTATCGAAGATCCATAACTTTAAGCCATATTTTGACCATTTCCATTATCAAAACAACCAACATTTAAGCCATATTTTGACCATTTCCATTATCATAGCAACCAACATTTTGCGAAAAACAAGAGCTGCCTAATGACAGCACAGTCGACTTTTCAATTTGTTAGTTAGAAAAATTTATTCCATTAAATGGAGATAATGACGATGTTAAACATTCTTGTTTATAGTTTTACGTCCGAAACGGACGATTGTTCTTTAGAAACACTTGGAAGATTTCATATTCATCTTTCTACTTATTGGTCTATAAAGATGGTAAATACATGTGTGCAGTTTGAGGGACATCCATTGAATAAAATTAATATGATGCCATTGAATGTTTAACAAAGCTTTAACAATTTTAAGATACAAAGGGGCATTCTTCTGTGAATTTTACCATTTTTTTACCTAAAATTAAGGATTTTATAGGAAATTAGGACAATTTATAGGAAAATATTGAATGGCAGTCAAAAATAGGAATCTGTAGGAAAAATAGTAAGTGGAAGCCCTGAATATGTCTTCCAAAACCTTACATAACAGGCCTAAATCCCCAATTTTTGTTGATAACAAGTTGCAGGTGGTGGATGACTTCAAATGTTGACATATCAACTCCTGATTCTAATCCCGTGTCCTTTGTTGAGGAGAATGGCACTAAAATTTTATCTTGTCAATTTGTCTAAATCCCAGGATTTGCAGGTTTTCCAGGTTCTAGGAAATTGGCGCCAGATATTTTCCACTGGTCCTACTTATTTGGGTTGTGTTAGTGTTATTAAACACAGGGTTGTACTTAATGAAGATACAGCGTTCAAACACCCATATCGGAAGATACCTCCGGTGATGTATGAGGAAGAGAGGCAACATATTCGTGATATGCTTGCTTGCGGAGCAGTATGGAAAGTGACAGCCCTTATTCCTCAAATGGCGTACTTGTTCATAAGAAAGATGGTAGCCTGATATGTTGCATACTTAGAGTGTTTGCTTATAGTTTATATATCTGTTTAAATGTAAAACTCATTTTAGTTTGTTTGTTGGGTTTAACGTCCCACCGACAGTATTTCAGTCATCTGGAGACGATGTCTACTTGAGACAGATATAGTGCTGCCACACTGCAGTATCACGACGTAGACATGTCGTATACCACACCCAGTCACATTATCCTGATACCGGGTCAACCAGTCTTGCAAACTACCCTTATATGCTGAGCGCCAAGCAAGGGAGCTATAACAGTATCATTTTTACGACTTTGGTATGTCACGGCCGGGGATCGAAACCCACGTCCTCTCGCTCCCAAGGCGGACACTACAACCACTCGGCCACCGGGGACGGTAAAACTGTTCAAACTTTAGAAAAAAGAAAGGGAGAGATATATACCTTTCATTTGCAGTTGGCCTTTTACAAATGTATTTTTAATGCAGTTTTACAGTATTTTTCTAAAACTTTTCATGGTATTGATTCTTTTGTAAAAGAGAACATGTATATACTAGTTTCCAAACGTAAGGCACTGCCTTGTTTCACGAACATGTAAGTGAGAGAAAGGGACCTTTCGCTGGTTATATACCTTCTAACAATTCCAATGTATCATTGCTATGTCAATAAACAGCACCAGGAGAGTTTATGCAGCATTGAACGAATGGAATATTAAACTTCAAAGTTGAATAACTACGCCTCAGATGACATTTACAACGCTGACGAAACAGGATTGTTCTTCAAACTGCTGCTCGTCAATCATACGAGTTTTAGGGCATTGGTTGTAGCAGCGGGAAGCCAATCAAAGGGTATGTAACTGTTCACGTTTGTGCAAATATGAAAATCATGGTCAATAAGCCGCTACTAGTCATCGAAAAAATTCACAAGCCTAGGTGTTTTAAAAACATGAAATCCTTGCCCATACAATGCAAATATGAGCAACGCAAATGAATGGACGGTGACATTTCACAGCCTGACTCCAGAAGTTAGACACGAAAACAGTCGCTCTCGTTTCTGATAACAGCCAAACCCAACCAACCGTGAAGGACCCGATAAATATAGAGCATGTCTACCTACCACCAAATACAACAAGTGAGATGGACCAGAATGTGATCAACAATCACAAGCATCATTACAAGACAGAAATCGTCTCATGCCAGCCATCAACCATTGATAAAATGATACCACCGGACAAATGTCTGTCACTCCTTTCCGCGCGACACTACATTCACAAAGCGTTGTCAAATGTGAAATCAACAGCAACTGTGAGCTTTCACAAGAACCAGTTCAGACAGAAAAAGAGGAGTGAGAAGTTCGTATAAGTTTTCCTATTACCGAACCTTTGAGAGTTATTTTTCCACTTTTGAACACATTATCGGACTCTTTAGTAACGTTAAATGTCGTACTAACGCTAAATGTCAAACTTGATGTTATATATCGCATCTGTGACGCCAAATATCGCAAAAAAAAATGTACTGCCACTATATGTCGCAACATCAACGCTAAATGTCGCGTTCTTTTATGAGCACTCCTTTGTAGTATAACTTGCCTGGTTTAAACTCCCGACGTATCCTGTAACAGTGGGCTAGGGGTTACCGGGATGAATACCCACAAGGTTATGTTACGTTCTTAAACTTGAAGTTTTCTTTTCTGCATTTTTGCTGCTCTCGGGTAATGGAGTACCATAATTTTAGCCATTTCGACAAAATAATCGATACCAAGTCAACGATCTTATTTCAACCAAAAAATAAATACAAATACGTATATTGAGATTTCTTTTTTCATTGGTTTGCATCGGTGATCCGGAATCCGGCGTAAAACCCTAACAGCACCGTGGACAACCAAAATATTTTAAGTATCGAGCCACAAAGAACGATTTCCTTTTTTGACATGCAATAAATTAGGATTTCTTGGTATTTAGATAAAGAAAATTATTTTGTTTAACGGAAATAATTTGAAATTACAATTTGTTTATCTGAAACGTCAGTAATTTATGTACTCGTGATTCGTTAACTGAGACATACGGAGTGTCTATAGAAAATTGACGAGGATATGCGGAGTATGCATATAGAGTTTATTTTTGTAAACATTGAATTATCTTTAGTAAAAGGTTCTTTCTTATTTATGCATTGTAGTAACGTTGTCGTCAACGAGTATGTACAGATTGCATTTTGAGACAAATCTGTAGAACACACTTTACTTTTTTGTCCGAAGAAGAATATTATAACGAGCCTTTATTGTTTATTGCTGACGTTCAATTTTATAGACACCGTCTTAGTATTTTTTAAAGTTTAAACATGTTTAGATTTATTTTCTACATCTATTTGTGAACATAAGGATGATTTAAAATAATGTGTATACTCAATATCAAAGATGCGCTGCTGTCTCGAAAAGCAGCTTGAAGAAAAATAAGAATAAATCACAATGTCAAAATTTATTTTTACTTGGATTTTTATTGAATTGGATACGACCCTCCTGTAAATAAATATATACCCTTATACAAAAAACATTGGCCGTTATGAACTTTTGTCATTTGACCGTAATTCATCCGTTATACTGTTCCTTAAGTTTAATTTTAAATTGAAAGTTAATGTCTTAGGATTAAAATTTACTTGACGATATATAATGCTAAGATAAAAATCAAAGCGATAGAATCGCAGTGCCATTCATTTAGATATTCATTTCGAGTTGTGTCCCTTTTGAATACTCACGGAGACTATAGACAACAGTACAAACACACGGAACAGATAGAGCAGTTCCCTATGGCAATCCCTCTTTCTTAAATTAACACAATAAACTATTCCCTCTTTCAAATTCTCTACCGTTGCCTCACTACATTTCTTATATCCCCAGCGTCTCCTCTCAAGACATTAACACACGTACAGCCGGCTTCCTGATAAATATACAGAATCAAATGAGGACTGAGATTATAGGGGAAAGACGAAATGTAAGCTGAGACTTTGAAGGAGAATGTGTGTGAACAGATGGATGTAGGACTTATTTTCAAGAAAAAGACATTGCAGAATTAACAGAAAAGAAAAACGTGGTGGAAAAAATGCTTCCAGTGAAGAAAAGACTTTTACAGAGGGAAAAATATATGTATGAGACAGAGTGACTGTTGCATTATTTGAAGAAAGAGAGATTTGAAGGGGGAAGAAGAAGCAAATAAAGTGAAGATAGAGTATAAAGATTTAAAGACAGATTTATTTTTAAAAAAGATAATATAGTAAAAAAGTTTTAAATGAATTACGACTAAAAACTAAGAAAGAGAAACATGAACACTTTGCATGAGAGCCCACGACCAGGATCATGACCTAAGCCGTACAACGGTATAGGCCGGTTGAGTTCGCCTCCCCTTTAGGGAAAGTCTGCATTGTGCAGAAACTTACTTGGGGCCTGACTCTCTCATAATCCACGTACATCACTTGTAATATCTTTCGAACGGGTATTGGATTGGTTCTACATTTAAATGTTTTTGTTTTTTATGAAAATAAATATTTATTATTTCGTTTAATTATGTTATATACAGAGATATTTTACCTTCCAGAAGCTCAAAAAAATACAACTAGCTAACTGAGTAATAACAGAAAAAGAGCTTATTTTGGTGTTTTTTTTTCCAACGAAATGGAATATATTTATTAAAAAGCCCAAGGATAATGTTATAAGTGTTATAATTCCATTTACAATAAGGCTCTAAAGTGGTAGCGACTCCGCTTCACAATCCTCTCAGTATGACATCGCGTTGGTTCGAAACCCCGAGGTGAAAATCAAAATAATCGGACTATTTATATTATTGGCTGAGAAAGAGGTTTTTCAAAACATCAATCCTAAGTCTGGTGACATCTTCAAGTTGGCCAAGCAAATGCGCCGTGACAATCAAGATGTAACAGGCGAGAAACCAGTTAGGAATGATGAAGGCGAACTCTCTCTTGATGAGGAAGCTATGGAAGTGGCATGGAAGCAGCATTATGAGCGCCTGCTAAATGTGGAATTCCCCTGGAACTCTAATGATCCCTCAGATGAACCTCCCACAGAGGGCCCAGGTCTTCCAATAACCACTGAGATGATCGAAAAAGCAATAAATAAGATGGGGCTGGGTAAAGCAGCTGGCCAATCTGGCATTGTGGCTTAGATGCTCAAGCCCACAGGCTAGGCTGGTGTAGCATTTATTCGAGACCTCGTAGAAGCCATTGTCAGAGAGAGACGTATCCCGGTGGAGTGGGAAGAAAGCTACATAGCCTATACAAAGGCAAGGGTGATACACTTAACAGGGGACATTACCGTGGCCTAAAGCTGCTTGACCAGGTCATGAAAATCTCTAAGAGAGTTGTGGAACAACTGATCAGAAATCAAGTACAGATTGATGGGACGCAATTTGTCTTCATGCCAGACAGGGGAACCACGGATGCCATTTTCATCATACGGCAGATGCAGGAAAAACCTCATAGCCAGCAAACCTTTATATATGGCTTCATTGACCTTGAGAAGGCCTTTGATCGCGTTCCAAGGAAAGTCATATGGTGGGCCATGCGGAAGTTAGGTGTTGAAGAATGGCTTGTCCAAACTGCAAAATCATTGTACTCCAATGCTTGGGACGAATTTGATGTCAATGTAGATGTTCATCAAGGCTCTGTACTAAGCCCACTGCTTTTCATAATTGTACTGGAGGCATTGTCATCTGAGTTCCGCACAAACTGTCCTTGGGAGATGCTTTGTTGAAACCTCCCTAGAAGCGTTGTTGGGGAGAGTGCAGAAGTGGAAGAAAGGCATGGAGGAGAAAGGTCTCAGAGTAAACATGAATTAGACCAAAGTAATGATTTCTGGTCCCAATCTTGATTCTCTGAGAAGAACAGGAAAGCACCCCTGTGCTGTTTGCTTAAGCGGCACAGGAAGGAACTCCATCTTTTGTACCAACTGCTCAAACTGGGTCCACAAGAAATGCAGTGATATCAAGGGTCCTCTTAAATCTGACCCGAGCTACTGGTTCCAAAAAACAGGCCGAGATGGTTTTGCCATGTCGAGTGCATTCAATGGTGGATATCCCAGGTGCGTAACCTTAACATTACTGGTCAAAGGGCTCCAGGCAGACCAAAGCTGTCTTGGGACGACCTAGTGAAACGGGATCATGAGTTTCTAGGGATGGACTGTACCAACCCGCTAGATCGCCAGGCATGGAGAGGGAGACTTCGCTCCCGACTGAACAGCCAGGCCTAACCCTTGTGAAAAGGGATAATTCGTGGCCTGGATAATCAAAACTTGATGATAATGATGATGACATTTAACTTAATTTCTTACTTTGTAGTAATATTATTTATAATTCTTTTCTCTTCTAAACACAATGAAAAGCTTGTGGGTGATATTTCATTAACCATTGAAGCATCTAAAATACAACCGGCTACTGTTAGAAATCTGGGAGCTTTTTTAGACTCTAGATTGGACTTAGATCACGTAAACTCAGTGTGTCGATCTTGTTATGCTCAACTTCGCCGAATTAGCGACATCAGACAGTATCTTACCACTGACGCAACAAAATCGCTTGTTAACAGTCTTGTTTCATCTCGATTGGACTACTGTAATTCTCTGTTATATGGATTACCAAAAAACACTCTCCAAAAGCTACAGACTGTCCAAAACACAGCGGCTAGGATTATTACAAAAACCCCACGTTTCAGTCATATAACCCCCATCCTTAAAGAACTGCATTGGTTGCCTGTAGAAGCCAGAATACAGTTTAAGATATTAACTCTTACGTTCAAGGCACTACATGGTCAATCATCGGAGTATATTCAATTAATGTTAGAAATTTACAGACCCAGCCGTGTACTTAGATCCCAAGATGTTTCAGTGACACTAGTCCAACCTAGAACCAAAAACAGCGAAATATGGGGACATATGCTTTACTCTCAGTGCTCCAAAACTCTGGAACTCGTTGCCAGTATTAATACGAGAGTCCAGCAGTTTCGTCTCATTTAAGAAACTCTTAAAAACATATTTCTTTGTTCGATTCTAAAGCGATTATTAAAATGGAAAAACTGTGGATTTAAACATTTTAATGTTGTTTTTTTACACTTTTATTTAATGATTTTTCCCCGTTTGCTTCTTAAATTTTATCAGGGAACCTTTACTTTACTTTAATACAATTTGATTTTATGACACTGTTGTTACTTATATTTTAAAAGACTCCACGCATGATATTCTTACCTTATTTTAGGTGTATTTAGTTTCAGTGGATGGTTTTATTGCATGTTTTTTACATCCCCTATTTTCTTTCTGTGTGTTTAAACAGATTGTAAAGCACTTTTGAACGTATAACATATATGAAAAAAGTGCTATATAAATGTGGTGTAATAAATAAATAAAATACATAATTATTCTATTCTAATCATTCATTTATTTAAGTTTTGACCTACATTTCATTCACTGAGCTGCACAATCATTTGTATTTTTTACTTGTAAACGTGCATTCAAAGTTGTTTCAGGGGAAGAAGAAACACATGAAGTGAAGATAGAGTATTAAAAAATAAAAAATTTCTGCGTGAACATGCTCAGTCTGTTCCACGTGAACCTGCCCAAATGTGTGAATTTACTCTTAACTGTTCCGTGTGTACTTGCCCTAACTGTTCCGTTTGTTTGTACTGTTGACTATTGTCTCCGTGAGATTCCACTTTTACCTTTTCAAAAGGGAAACAACTCGAAATGAATATTAACGGTTGTCTGGCACTGCGATGCTGTATTATGTTGTTCTGTGGGATTATTAGTTTCCCCAGTGCATTTTTAGCTCACCTGAGCACAACGTGCTCATGGTGAGCTATTGTGATCGCCTTTTGTCCGTCGTCCGTCGTCCGTCGTCCGTGCGTGCGTGCGTCCGTCCGTCGTCAACAATTTGCTTTAAACAACATCTCCTCATGAACCGCTGAAGGGATTTTGACCAAACTTCACAGGAATCATCCTTATGATGCCCTCTATCAAAGTTGTACAAATTATTCAGATTGGTTAAAAAAGTAGGTCACAGGAGCTAAAAATAGATTTAAAAAATGCAAACTTTGAAAATCTTCTTCTGCAAAACTGCAAGGCCTAGAGCTTAGATATTTGGTATGTAGCATCATCTTATGGGCCATTACCAAGATTGTACAAATCATAGCCCTACGATGATAAATGACCCCGCACCAGGGGTCACTTGTTTTACATAGAGTTATATAGGAAAATCTTTAAAAATCATCTTCTATGAATCCATTAGGCCTAGAGCTTAGATATTTGGTATGTAGCATCATCTTATGGTTCATTACCAAGATTGTACAAATCATAGCCCTATGGTGATAAATGACCGCGCACCAGGGGTCACTTGTTTTACATAGAGTTATATAGGAAAATGTTTAAAAATCTTCTTCTATGAATCCATTAGGCCTAGAGCTTAGATATTTGGTATGTAGCATCATCTTATGGGCCATTACCAAGATTGTACAAATCATAGCCCTACGATGATAAATGACCCCGCACCAGGGGTCACTTGTTTTACATAGAGTTATATAGGAAAATCTTTAAAAATCTTCTTCTATGAATCCATTAGGCCTAGAGCTTAGATATTTGGTATGAAGCATCATCTTATGGTTCATTACCAAGATTGTACAAATCATGACCCTATGGTGATAAATGACCCCGCACCATGGGTCACTTGTTTTACATAGAGTTATATAGAAAAAACTTTAAAAATCTTCTTCTATGAATCCATAAGGCCTAGAGATTAGATATTTGGTATGAAGCATCATCTTATGGTTTATTACCAAGATTGTACAAATCATGACCCTATGGTGATAAATGCCCCCGCACCAGGGGTCACTTGTTTAACATAGAGTTATATAGGAAAATCTTTAAAAATCTTCTTCTATGAATCCATTAGGCCTAGAGCTTAGATATTTGGAATGTAGCATCATCTAATGGTTCATTATCAAGATTTTCAAAATGGTGGCCCTTTGGAGATAAATGATCCCGCACTAAGTCTTCTCCTCTGAAACCATAAGGCCCAATGCTTATATATTTGGTGTGTAGTATTGTCAGGGCTAAAATGTTTAAGATTGAGTTATATCAGAATTCTTGTCTGTTTAAAAACCTTGTAATCAGTTGTAGCAATGGTACTCAGGTGAGCGATCCAGGGCCATCATGACCCTCTTGTTTAGTGACGTTTGGAGTTACAGATGAGACATATGACGTCAGTTTTTAGCTCACCTAAGCACAACGGGCTCAAGGTGAGCTTTTCTGATCGCCTTTTGTCCGGCGTCCGTCGTCGGTGCGTGCGTGCGTCCGGCGTCAACATTTGCTTCAAACAACATCTCCTCCTAAACGGCTTGGCCAATTTAAAAAATATTTTGCAGGAATGTTCCTTGGATGAAGCTCTACTAAAGTTGTATAAATGGTTCTGGTCCATTGCATAATTAGGTCACAGGAGCTAAAAATAGATTTTAAAAATGCAAACTTTGAAAATCTTCTTCTGCAAAACTGCAAGGCCTAGAGCTTAGATATTTGGTATGTAGCATCATCTAATGGTTCATTACCAAGATTGTTCAAATCATAGCCCTACGGTGATAAATGCCCCCGCACCAGGGGTCACTTGTTTTACATAGAGTTATATAGGAAAATCTTTAAAAATCTTCTTCTATAAATCCATTAGGCCTAGAGCTTAGATAATTGGTATGTAGCATCATCTTATGGTTCATTACCAAATTGTTCAAATCATGACCCTATGGTAATAAATGCCCCCGCACCAGGGGTCACTTGTTTAACATAGAGTTATATAGGAAAATCTTTAAAAATCTTCTTCTATGAATCCATAAGGCCTAGAGATTAGATATTTGGTATGTAGCATCATCTAATGGTTCATTATCAAGATTTTCAAAATGGTGGCCCTTTGGAGATAAATGACCCCGCACAAAGTCTTCTCCTCTGAAACCATAAGGCCCAGTGCTTATATATTTGGTGTGTAGTATTGTAAGGGCTAAAATGTTTAAGATTGAGTTATATCAGAATTCTTGTCTGTTTAAAAACCTTGTAATCAGTTGTAGCAATGGTACTCAGGTGAGCGTTTCAGGGCCATTATGGCCCTCTTGTTTACTTTTAGCGTTGGTTGCGACATTTAGCGTCAGCCTTGCGACATATGTCAAGTGCGACATTTAGCGTTGCTGCTACATTTAACGTTGCTACAGACTCTATTGTCATATTTACCACTGGTGATTTTATATTTTTCAATAATATACCCTCTGATTCGCCTATAACAAAATACCGATACATCTATTTTCTTTGATCCCACATGGTAACTAAGCTTTGACAAACAATGTATTTACTTTTTCATTCTTCTTTAAACTGGATATATTTTCTATATTATGTCCACCACGTTTTCTTCATCTAGGTTTTGGAAAGTTAAGCACCACATATCTTGTGTCATGTGAAACTGAAATGGCCATAACTTCTGTTATATTCTTGAAACTTCACAACCATTCTTTATTACCCAAACCTTTGATTTAAAAAAATCTCAAAGTATAAGTTGTTGTATTGTTATTTTATTGGGGTTTACCGTCGCTGCGATAGTATTTCAATCATATAGCGACGTCCAGCTAATTACAGGTGGAGGAAGACCCCGTGTACACAGAGGTACCCAGGTCTTACCGCAAGCCAGCTGGAAGGAATCCTCACATGAAAAATCCGAAGTCCCTACCGGGATTCGAACCCACAGCGGTGAGGGGCTGAGAGATTTGTAGTCAACGACTGTAACCGCTCGGCCACGGCGGCCCCTCAAAGAATAAGATCTTAATTTAGAGATTTCAAATCGAAAACAACAATAAAAAACATCAAAACGTGTTCTTTTCTAAAAAAATCACATTTTATTTTAATTTACATCCAATTATTGAAAATTCGGTATTATCTAAAATATAAACTTTTGATCAGAAAGGTTTACCCTAGTCATGTGCTTTTGGAAGCCATTAGAAAAAGTTTGGAAAGAAAATCCAGGTCATTATTATAAAACATAGGGGAGAGAGAGCAGGATTTGGATAGGTTTCGATGGTGCACATGTCATTTTATCAGAATTGGAGGGTATTTTTGGTTCTGTCTCTACCTAAGAGGCATGACTTGACTTTTTGAGTTTACCGTCGTTTCGACAGTATTTCAGTCATATAGCGACGTCCAGCTATTAACAGGTGGAAGAAGACCCCGAATACACGGAGGCACCCGGGTAAAACCACCGACATACCACGAGCCAGCTGGAAGGCTTCCTCACATGAAATTCCGAATGATCCTGCCGGGATTCGAACCCACGCGGTGAGGGGCTGAGTGAGCGTTAAAGTCAGCGACTTTACCCTCTCGGCCACGGAGGCCCCCTACCTAAGATAAGTTTTATTGTGCTAAGCAAGAAGAGCATGAATCTACTGCTGAGTATAGTATGAGACTAGAGAAGCTGCTCCGTAATGCAAATTTAAACCTAGACACTTTAACTAAGAATGAAGTGTTAAGAAACAGGCTGTAGTCTGGTCTGAAGGATAAAGAGTTGAGAAATGTGTCAAAGTTTAAGTTTGAGACCGTGATGGAATATAACTTAGGAACAGGAGTTTGAGACAGAGAGGACGAGGGCCATACAACGTCAGAGTTTGACTCCCCGTTACAACAGATTGAACAGGAGAAGAAATGGGAAAAAGAGTGCACCTGTACCTCACAGCTAAATTTAGTAGATATTGCAAATAGCGAAACCCCGAAGGATACAGAGACAAATGACATCCGGCTCAAGGAAACTGGGTCCATCAACACTTCGCTGACCAACATGGGAACGTTTGTATGAAGTTGTTGTTGTATTGGGGTTTACCGTCGCTGCGATAGTATTTCAATCATAAAGCGACCGTTCAGCTAATTACAGGGGGGGGGGGGGGAGACCCGGAGTACACAGAGGTACCCAGGTAGAACCACCGTCATACCGCAAGCCAGCTGGAAGGCTTCCTCACATGAAAAATCCGAAGTCCATACCGGGATTCGAACCCACAACGGTGAGGGGCTGAGAGATTTGTAGTCCACGACTGTAACTGCTCGGCCACGGCGGCACCTCAAAGTATAGGATCTTAATGTAGAGATTTCAAATAAAAAACAACAATAAAAAACATCAAAACGTGTTCTTTTCTAAAAAAAAAATCACATTTTTTTAATTTACATCCACTTATTGAAAATTCAGTATTATCTAAAATATGATTATTTTATAAACTTTTGATCAGGAAGGTTTACCCTAGTCATGTACTTTTGGAAGCCATTAGAAAAAGTTTGGAAAGAAAATCCAGGTCATTATTATAAAACATAGGGGAGAGAGAGCAAGATTTGGATAGGTTTCGATGGTGCACATGTCATTTTATCAGAATTGGAGGGTATTTTTGGTTCTGTCTCTACCTAAGAGGCATGACTTGACTTTTTGAGTTTGCCGTCGCTTCGACAATATTTCAGTCATATAGCGACGTCCAGCTATTAACAGGTGGAAGAAGACCCCGAATACACGGAGGCACCCGGGTAAAACCACCGACATACCACAAGCCAGCTGGAAGGCTTCCTCACATGAAATTCCGAAAGATCCTACCGGGATTCGAACCCACGCGGTGAGGGGCTGAGTGAGCGTTTAAGTCAGCGACTTTACCCTCTCGGCCACGGAGGCCCCCTTCCTAAGATAAGTTTTATTGTGCTAAGCAAGAAGAGCATGAATCTACTGCTGAGTATAGTATGAGACTAGAGAAGCTGCTCCGTAATGCAAATTTAAACCTAGACACTTTACCTAAGAATGAAGTGTTAAGAAACAGGCTGTAGTCTGGTCTGAAGGATAGAGTTGAGAAATGTGTCAAAGTTTAAGTTTGAGACCGTGATGGAATATAACTTAGCAACAGGAGTTTGAGACAAAGAGGACGAGGGCCATACAACGTCAGAGTTTGACTCCCCGTTACAACAGATTGAACAGGAGAAGAAATGGGAAAAAGAGTGCACCTGTACCTCACAGCTAAATTTAGTAGATATTGCAAATAGCGAAAACCCGAAGGATACAGAGACAAATGACATCCGGCTCAAGGAAACTGGGTCCATCAACACTTCGCTGACCAACATGGGAACGTTTGTATGAAGTTGTTGTTGTATTGGGGTTTACCGTCGCTGCGATAGTATTTCAATCATATAGCGACGTCCAGCTTATTACGGGGGGGGGGGGGGGAAGACCCCGAGTACACAGAGGTACCCAGGTAGAACCACCGTCATACCGCAAGCCAGCTGGAAGGCTTCCTCACATGAAAAATCCGAAGTCCATACCGGGATTTGAACCCACAACGGTGAGGGGCTGAAAGATTTGTAGTCCAGGACTGTAACTGCTCGGCCACGGCGGCACCTCGAAGTATAGATTTAATGTAGATATTTCAAATAAAAAAAACAAACAATAAAAAACACAAAACGTGTTCTTTTCTTAAAAAAAATCACATTTTTTTATTACATCCACTATTGAAAATTCAGTATTATCTAAAATATGATTATTTTAAAACTTTTGATCAGAAGGTTACCTAGTCATGTACTTTGAAGCCATTAAAAAAGTTGGAAAGAAAATCCAGGTCATTATTATAAAACATAGGGGAGAGAGACAAGATTTGGATAGTTTCGATGTGCACATGTCATTTTATCAGAATGGAGGATTTGGTTCTTCTCTACCTAAGAGGCATGACTTGACTTTTGAGTTTGCCGTCGCTTCGACAATATTTCAGTCATATAGCGACGTCCAGCTATAACAGTGGAAGAAGACCCGAATACACGAGGCACCGGTAGAACACGACATACACAAGCCAGCTGAAGGTTCTCACATGAAATTCGAAAGATCCTACGGGATTCGAACCCACGCGGTGAGGGGCTGAGTGAGCGTTTAAGTCAGCGACTTTACCCTCTCGGCCACGGAGGCCCCCTACGTAAGAGAAGTTTTATTGTGCTAAGCAAGAAGAGCATGAATCTACTGCTGAGTATAGTATGAGACTAGAGAAGCTGCTCCGTAATGCAAATTTAAACCTAGACACTTTAACTAAGAATGAAGTGTTAAGAAACAGGCTGTAGTCTGGTCAGAAGGATAAAGAGTTGAGAAATGTGTCAAAGTTTAAGTTTGAGACCGTGATGGAATATAACTTAGGAACAGGAGTTTGAGACAGAGAGGACGAGGGCCATACAACGTCAGAGTTTGACTCCCCGTTACAACAGATTGAACAGGAGAAGAAATGGGAAAAAGAGTGCACCTGTACCTCACAGCTAAATTTAGTAGATATTGCAAATAGCGAAACCCCGAAGGATACAGAGACAAATGACATCCGGCTCAAGGAAACTGGGTCCATCAACACTTCGCTGACCAACATGGGAACGTTTGTATGCAGTCAGGAAATATAGCGACGTCCAGCTATAAACAGGTGGAAGAAAACCAAGAATACACGGAGGCACCCGGGTAAAACCACCGACATACCACAAGCCAGCTAGAAGGCTTCCTCACATGAAATTCCGAATGATCCTGCCGGGATTCGAATCCACGCGGTGAGGGGCTGAGTGAGCGTTAAAGTCAGCGACTTTACCCTCTCGGCCACGGAGGCCCCCTACCTGAGAGAAGTTTTATTGTGCTAAGCAAGAAGGGCATGAATCTACTGCTGAGTATAGTATGAGACTAGAGAAGCTGCTCCGTAATGCAAATTTAAACCTAGACACTTTAAGAATGAAGTGTTAAGAAACAGGCGGTAGTTTGGTCTGAAGGATAAAGATTTGAGAAATGTGTCAAAGTATAAGTTTGAGACCGTGATGGAA
Organism: Solen grandis; assembly: GCA_021229015.1. Taxonomy (NCBI): domain Eukaryota; kingdom Metazoa; phylum Mollusca; class Bivalvia; order Adapedonta; family Solenidae; genus Solen; species Solen grandis. The sequence goes on from CM037782.1 coordinate 14,921,000, forward strand.
TATAACTTAGGAACAGGAGTTTGAGACAGAGAGGACGAGAGGCATACAACGTCAGAGTTTGACTCCCCGTTACAACAGATTGAACAGGAGAAGAAATGGGAAAAAGAGTGCACCTGTACCTCACAGCTTAATCTAGTAGATATTGCAAATAGCGAAAATCCGAAGGATACAGAGGCAAATGACATCCGACTTAAGGAAACTGGGTCCATCAACACATCGCTGACCAACATGGGAACGTTTGTATGCAGTCAGGAAACGTTAGCGGATGTTAGCGGATGAAGGTCTTAAGGCAGAAAATGTACTTTTAAATAATTTGAAAAAATATCAATTAAAAACAAGTGTGAAATGTTAACTTTTCGATGCTTTTGTTGGTGCTGTTCTGAACTTCATCAGTGGAATATGGGGATTTGGTAAATATAAATAAATTGAACGTGTTCATCTTAAATTTTGTAAAATGATACTAAACGTGAAGAATCAACAAGAATTGGTTTTTTAATATACACGTGTAATAAAACTTTGGTGTAAGGTATCATTTTCAAATAATATTCTTATTACTTCTATAATTTTATGGTAGGGATTTATGACAAAATCAAGTGAATCTTTGCATGATATATTTGATCTATTTAAACTTGATTATTTGATTAACTTTTTATGCATTTATACATATATACATGGTATGACAAGAAACTGTAAAGTTTACGTCAGTAATAATATACCGTCTGTCTGTAATCATGATCCTGGTCAATGTGTCATGGGATGGCAAGATACGGCACTGCGACATCAAATAAAAGACTAATTTACAAACAAAAAATGCCGAAATAAATGTATAAATGTTCTAAAGATTTAGTACCTTTAAATAACAAAACATGTCCATTTTAGTACTGACATAATGCTTCCATGTAAAGGATTGAAACTTTCCTTTTTGGTGAGCCTACTATCTATTGGTATTTAGCAAACTTTGTCACGGACATGTCTGAATCTATTAAAACTCCTATATCATTCGGGAAAACATTATAAGAGATGTGCTTTACGTGTTAGCAAACAAAATTTCACGAAATCATAAGGTTTCCCGAATGTTAAGAAAATCCGTTTGTTTGTTTGTTTGTTTGTTGGGTTTAACGTCCCACTGACAGTATTTCAGTCATTTGGAGACGATGTCCACTTGAGACAGATATAGTGCTGCCACACTGCAGTATCACGCCGTAGACATGTGGCATGATACCACACCCAGTCACATTGTCCTGACACCCCGCCAATCATTCCTGCGTCTACCCTTACATGCTGAGAGCCAATTCCTTGAGAAAATAGGAAATATGTTTGCCCTATAACTGGAGCTTTAGTCTGAGTTCTTTCATTTCTTAGTTAAATCTAACCGCCCTCTTCTCAGAGGTTTTGGCATCTGAATTTGGTTTCAGGGTAAAAACATCGCTGAAGAAATTAGCAAGGACGCTTCGGGTCTTTCCTTAAAACCCCCACTTTCTGTTTTGTTAACTTTTTTTAGTTAATGCATTGTTAGGCTTTTAATTTGCCTTTTAAACCGTTATTTTTTTTTATATCTAAACATTTTTGTTCCTTCCTAGTTTCAGGCTCTTTCAATTCTTGAAAGTCTTTTACTATTTTAGAATGTTTTTATAGTGTTTTTTGTTTTGTTTTGGGGTTGTTGTTTTTTTAGCTTCATTCTGAATTCTCAAAATGCAGTCTCATTGCTATGAACTCGGTCTACGGAACCTGATAACTCAGATTTCAGAATACATGCTCTCTATGAAATAGACTAAACTGTTTATATATATAATCGTGAGTTATTCGTATCTGACTTGCTCGTATAAGTAACTGCTTCAGATAGTCTTATTTAGATCATCTTTTATAGACATTACACCTACTAGTATGAGAAATTAATATTTCATTCTGTTTCATACTCGCAGATGAATATTATAGTCTACGGCTATATGTACGGACCCGTGGATGATTTTAGATCAATACATACGTATCTTCTAGTTATAGAAAAAATATTAACGCAATTTGAATGCAGTATGCAAAAATGGTCGACATTGCATTGATGTTCATAAGATACCAAGCATTACAAACTGAAAATAACTTTAAATATCGTTTCCGCGTATGTACACGTTTGGACTGGATCCGTCCCAATAGCTTATGCTACTATATTTTGTTCTGGTAAGTAATGTAATCAGATTACTTTAACATGTTTATATTATTGTATCTTTGTGACTCAGGATAGTGTGACATTCTTATTGTTTGTTTATATGTACTGCGCATAGAAATTCGGAAAGTAGTTCGTAACTGTTGACCAACATATCAGCCCTGCCCCTGTCTAAACTTTAATACCGAAATAAAATCTTAATCATGACAATATCTTAGCAGGGCGTTGGGTTATTGTATCTGTACTGAAATTCTAACAATACTTATTATTCTTAGAGTAGGTAAAAAAAAAAAAAAAAACGCATTCTTCAATTCATATTTTACAAAATATTCAAATGCATAACTGAAGTTGAATTATTAGTTTTATAATAAACAATTAATGCTGGAAAGCTAAATACTTTGGTATTTTATTAGAGAAACAAGAGAGTAGAAATTCGGCCCTTAGTATTTTTTTATTTTTTTTTTCCTTTAGGTAAAATATCTCGCCGTTACCTTTGTCTACTTGAGACATGTAATTTTGCTACATTGCAATTTTGAGCCGTAGACACGTGAAAAGCTACCACACCCAGTCACAATATCCTGACACCGGGCTGACCAGTCCTTGAACTACCCTTTTATACTGAGAGCATAGCAAGGATATTTACAAGTACAATTTCTTACCACCTTGGAATGTCGCCCTAAGTATTTAAGGTAAAGTCCCTGTAATTGTTCCGCTACGTCTTGAACCACTTAACCTCTACCAAGATAACCAAGGTGTCTTAGTGAAACATTTGGAAACCTTGGTTAACTCCGTGAAAGGCCATGAGGTCCGAATGTATATTGTTTTGTTTGTGTGGTTTACGCCACGACGTATTCATCATGGAGACGATGTGGAGGTGTATTATTGTTTGTTTGTTTGTTGGGTTTAACGTCCCACCGACAGTATTTCAGTCATTTGGAGACGATGTCGGGGATTATTGAGCGCAAAGTAGGTGGAATTCGAGCCCGATTGATTCCTCAAATATCGTTTCAATGTTAATGGACCTCATATCGATAGTTTCACTTGTTTTCCAAAGGCTGCTCAGAGTAATAAAGGAGAAGGGCCGCTACGGCACGATTTATTCCTTATAAAAACGACATTACAGATAGAACCAGAAAGAAACGACATTAAGTTCATGCACATGGTAATTAGTACAAACTTCCAAAGATTTCGTCGGCAAATTCGCTACATAACGCCTCCACTGTGTATCCAAATTATCAAATATAGACAAAATACATATAATAAAATGTAGACTTTATATACCAATGATAGATATTTTGGTCGTATGTTTGCATTTATCTTGTAAAATCAATAATTCGTTATTGCTGTAGACATTATAAAGACACAGGGTAGGGTGTGATTTAGATTAACACACCCTTTGGGATTAAAAAATATCGAGATAATATTTCAAGAGTGAAAGATATATTCATATATGTGTTGAGTACAGCTATTTCATTGTACCATATAAACGATCATGATGAAAATAATGCAAATTTCCGGTTCTTCCGAAGAAAATGTATGTACTGACTGGTAGTAATAGAGGTTTACTTCAAGTAAACATTAAAACAATAATTGAGAATGATGTTATTGCAATTGCTTAAAGTCGTTACACAGTACCTCTTAAAGTCTTCATTACAGGGTTGACATTCATAGATTTTGAAGTTAATGGTAATGTAATGGGATATCAACTAAGTTTGCACGCTGGTCTTAGATGTTGAACCTAATTTCCGGAGATGCTTTGATGCGTCTAAGTGACATACCTAAATTGGTTTCATAAAATTTTTGCGCAGCAAATTAACTTCCGTCTCAATGGCAATAACAAAGACATCTAACAATTTTTGATTATGACAAAAATTGAGCTGACTTTAAATAAAAAAATAATTTTTTTTTTTCATTTTGTGAGAGGACTATTGAAGATAACTATATATTTTGATGTTGTTGATTAAATCATGTTTATTATTAATTACTCGACAGGGATTTAAATTTGAAAAGAAAAATAGTACAAACAACTTATTTACCCAACAAATATGTCATAAAATAAGATGTTGATTTGTTTGCTTACTTATTGATGTGTCAAATTTGCTGTTTAATGACGAAAATGATCAATAGAATATGTTTTCGGTGGCAGTTCTAAGCTTTTGCTATTGACCAAAATTTTTCACCCGGAAATTATCAGATTTTTTTTTAAGCGCACCTGCTTATAGACGTTGTTCTCATTGGTTGACGGTCTATGCTGGTTTATTTAATTTTCAGAAATGTAACTGAACATTAAAACTAAGTGCAAAATTAGAGATACAGTCGGTTTGCTATGTATTAATGGTACCGAACTCAAATACGATACAACAGTACAGCTAGTGACTAAGTATTCTACTATAAAAAATTCCTAAAGTCTTTATGATACGGACTAAAAATGATTCTTTAACAGAATAAACTTGCCAAGAAAAAAAAAGGCTACTAACGCTCTCATCCCGACCATAGGAATGGGACTCGCATATAGTAAGTGTGTTTACAGTCGTCTGCATATCATGTCTAGCATGCCAAACACGTGCAGTTATTGCAGCAGTGTTTCTTTTAATTGTACACAACACAAATTTCACATTTTTCACGTGACAGTTGTGGATACCATGCAACATGGGGTAGATATGTTTGCTATGTAACCTATGGTAGCGTGGCATTTTGACTGGCAACATACATGTATTTGAATGATTCGCGCTGAAATAAATATCAAGTAATGATTAGCATTCAATACTGACAACAATAGTATTCTGATTTAGCTTTAATAAGAGTGCAATACATAGCTCTTTTGGGGGGTGGGGGTATTTGTCTGAAGACTTACGGGGAGTCTATTTTGACTAACAAATATTGCTTATCCATCTAGCCCATGTTTATTTGTGTAATTGTATAAAGCCGTTTTTTTCCGAGGCACCAGTAGCTTGCTATTGAAAATATTCACATCCCTTATTCATACAGTTTTGGAGATATATTTCATCTAATACTGTATGACGAACGGTCAGGCAAACAATGGCAAATCTATTTGTCAGCTATTGTCATTTTTTATTTCAATACAACGAAGCCATGATACATGCTTTGTCACTATATATCTTTCAGGATATATCCACTTAACATAAAAATAAGTTATCGTCTCCAAATGACTAAAATACTGTCGGTGGGACGAGAAATCCAACAAACAGACTGAAGTTAAATCCGATAAACAAACATAAAAATAAGCTGTTTGCATGTAACAAGAGCTATTTAAAGACAGCTTGTTCTTTTCTCAGCTTTGGATAGTATAATGTAAGCTGTAAAACAAAGTATTAAGTTGAAATTGGGCATTACTGTGCAAAACATGAACGAAAGAGTTACTTGCCGTTTTTCAATCATTTTCCACCTTGTGAGTGAACATATAATCCAAATTTGAAGTGAATCTGTTTAACAGTTTTTAGGTCGTCTGTTTTACAAAAGAAAAAAAAAGTCGAGATATTGTCAAGATTCTGGTGTCGTCGTCGTTACTGGTGTCGTCATGGTGAAAAACTTTAAACATAGTAAAAACTTCTTAACTATCACTCCTTCTGTCATCAAACTTCACATACCTGTTCACTATCACAAGGGCTACATTCCAACCAAGGGCCATAACCGCTAGATCCATTTTGGCCAATTTTTTTTCTCTCTTGAAATTTTGCCATAACGTCTAAAACTACTAAACCATCTGTCATCAAACTTGTTTACTATCTCCAGGGCTACATTCTTATCAAGATGTGTTTCTTTTTTGATAATAAACATCTATTCTAAGTTTGAAGTAAATATCCTTTTTAGTTCCCTACCGGTGCTAAAAAACCTTTTAAGATAATATTATGGAACTTGGTATATGAATATATAGCAGTATGAAGATTCTGCACCTTATTTTGTTTGTTTTTTTCTCGGACCAGGTTGCTATGGTAACGGAAAAATAATACACCTTACCGGTAGGGGACTCATTTGTTGCGTGCAACACCAGTTACTTGTTTTTTACCCTTTTGGAGAAATGGAGACAAAAAAACTTAGCCAGCGTGAATATTTGTGGATTCATGTAATGAACACGTCAGATATAATTAAATGTCAATAGAGTCGTGCATTATCATGCATCAGTGTAGGATTGGCAAGCAATTATAGGCAATCGTTCACCTCGGCGGCGAGAAACGCGTATCTGCTATCTGCAAAGCTCAGAATGAAACGAGACT
>CM037782.1:14927492-14977492 GCA_021229015.1 Solen grandis
ACCCCCCCCCCCAACTCCTCCAAACCCAGGCACGCTCAATTCTATAACTACTACCCATAAAAAAAATCAAAAAAAAATCACACTAATGTAAAATTTAAAAAAACACATGTGTAAACTTTTAAAAAGAACAACAATGAAAAAAAATAAAAAAATTTATGCTTGCGTTTAAATGTTTTTTCCTGAACCCTTTTTTACATTTTTTAGTAATGCTTTATCCTAATGCTAAAAAAACCCAACAAAAACCGCGTCTGGCACACACTAATTTTAACCCCAACACTGGGCAGATTTATTACGCGCACACCCAGTGTTGGGAGTGAACCTTTAGCCTTTCTTAAACCATCTAACCTGTGGGCTCGCAACCAACTATAACCTCTAATGAATCGCCATTCACCCCCTTCGTTCAATCTCGCGAAACGAAACCCGAGATCTAAACGAGGGAAGGCAAGTCAATGCAAATGTTTAATTACACGATAGGGAGAAATCTATTATGCGCGCAACCCATCATGCAATCAAACATTTACATAGAGGTATTATTAGCCACTACCCTTAAACAGACTAGACAGGTGTCATACTGAGCCTCCAGAGCATAGCATGTGTCAAGCACGGCCACAAATGTATACACTCGCTCTGCTTATATAGGCTGTGTTTTTAAAAATATCAAAGAATTAGGTTGGCAAATTTGCATATAAGGTATAAATATATTTTTTAATTTAATTTAATCAAACATTTTTTTAATTTTTAATATGTATGGTGTATATAATTTATTAAATAATAAAAAAAAAACATGAATCATTTATTAAATCAGGAAAACAATATAATAATATAAAGTAAAGGGAGATAATTTACAACACATAAAGGTTTCCCAATATCTATTTATAGACTGAAAATCAATATTAGGCAAATAACACTTATGGATCGATCTAGAACTCGGTTATTTGTAATTCTTGTTCATAAAAACTACCTGTAATGTCTTCACCTTTTAAATCTTTTATTTTATAAGTAACAGGATTTGTATTTAAAACTTCTTCAATTACAAATATTTCTCTAGTCCAACGAGTAGTATACCCCTTTTCAAATTTACCTTTCTTTTTTGTTATTCTTACTCTATCTGCAACTTTGAATTTAGGTTTTTTAATTTCCTTTTCTTTTTCTGGATATAAATTTTCATACACTGTTACTTTATTTTCTATTTTACTTGCTTCAATAGGTGTCATTTTAATAGAAGAATGAACTGTATTGTTTTATTTTTTAAAGGAATTAACCAGCCATATTTACTAAAAACATCTATAACTGCCAATAAATATTTATAATGTTTATTTTGTTTTGAATATTGTTGCATATCTACCAAATCAACAGCCCATATTTTATCTATTGAATCAACAAAAACACGTCTTTTAGGAAAGGATTTTATAACTCTATGATGCAATTCATCAGCTAATTTATTCGTTAGACCGCCTATAAATCTATTTTTTTTAGATCCACACTCAGAACATTTACCTTTTAACATTTGTCTATTGTTGGTTGTTGTTACTTGTTCTACTGAATCATTTTCAGTATTCTTTTTACAACGTAAACAATATATTTTTGGGTGATCCATTTTTAATGATAAAAAAATGGTAGAAAGTAAAATCTGTAAAAAATGTGGTGAATATAAAACATATAATAATTATTACAAAGAATCTAAAGCCCCTGATGGGTTAAAAGCAAAATGCAAAAAATGTTTATACTTTGTTAAAAGAGATCATCGAGAAAGAAACAAAGAAAAATATAAACAATCTTATCAAGAGTTTATGGAAAGAAATCCAGATTATCAAAGTAATTATTATTTTTTAAAAAAAAAATTTAAACTTATTACTGAAACTATTATTGATGATATAGATGAAGAAGATATAATTAAATATATTAAATTATTAAGAAAAAGAATAGTTATTAATCAGTTTCCTTTGAAAATAAAAATAATAATAACAAGTGAATTTTCAACCCCTTTGGCACTTGATATAATAGAAAGTCATTACTCTCACCCTGTTCAAGTTATTCAAACACAAAATAATATGTCTACATTCTATAATAGTTTGATAGATAAATTTGAAGCTTGGGTAGATAAATTTCAAGAAAGAGGATCTGGTTTTGTTTTTAGAAATATTAAAAGTGTAGAAGTAAAACAATATAAATATGATTATCAGAAAGCTTCATCTTATATACCTCTTCAATTTAAATCAAGTAATATTATTAATGTTCAAAATAAAGATGATAACAAATGTTTTTTATGGTCTATATTGGCAAAGTTTTATCCCGCTAATACACACAAACAAAGAGTATCTAAATATAGAGAATATGAACATAAACTTAATATGAAAGGAATTGAATATCCTGTATCTATAAAAGATATTCCAAAAGTAGAGAGACAAAATAATTTAAGTATAAATGTATTTGAAATTTCCTTTATGTTTCAAACAATGTTTCACAGCTGGAACAAAGTTCCATAGAAAGTGAAAATGTAGTTGATCTCTTATACATTGAAAGTAATGAAAATACCCATTATTGTTTAATTAAAAATTTAGATAGTTTCAAGTATGATAAGAATAAGCATAAATCATTTACATGTAGAAATTGTTTACAAGGATTTCAAAGTTATGATAATGAACATTGTAAAGCCGTAATGCCTGAACCAGGAAAAAATATTCTTAAATTTAAAAATTACCATTTTAAAAATAAATTACCATTTGTTATATATTGTGATTTTGAATCAAATAATATTCCATTATCTACTACTCAACCAAATCCTAAAGAATCTTACACAAATAAAATATTTAAACAAGAAGTAAATAGTTATGGAATATATGTTCAGTCAGATTATCCAGGAATATATAAATCACAATACTTTTCTTATGTTGGAAATAATGCAATAGAAAAATATGTAGAAAAAGTAATGAAGATATTTAAAGAAATAAATTATAAGATCTACCTTAATGAACAGAAAAAACCAATATTAAATAAGTATGAAGAAGATGAATTTCAAGAAGCAACTGAATGTTATATTTGTGAAAAAGGATTTGAATGTTGTGATGATAATGTTTCACAACCAGACTTTGTCCGTAAAGTAAGAGAACATAATCATCTTTCGGGGGAATATAGAGGAGCAGCATGTCAATCATGTAATACAAAAGATGGTAAAGTAACAAAATTAATACCTGTATTCTTTCATAATGGTTCTAATTGTAAAGTAAGAGAACATAAATCGGATTTTAAAGGAGCAACATGTAATATTCTAATTATGATTTCCACTTTTTAATTGAAGAACTTATGAAATATGAAGATAAATATAATAAAGTAAACTTCTTTCAAAAAGTTCAGAAGAATATATTTCTATAGATTATGGATCATATTATAAAAAATTAAGATTCTTAGATTCTTATAGATTTATGAGTAAAGGGTTATCAGATATAGCTAAATCAATAGATGAATTTCCTATTTTAGAAAAAGAGTTTAATGGAGATATTTCACTACTAAAACAAAAAGGATTCTATCCATATGAATATATTGATTCCATAAAAAAATTAAATGAAACACAATTACCAGACTTAAAGAATTTTATTCTACATTATCCCAATCGGGAATAAGTGATAATGATTATAAACATGCTCAGAATGTTTGGGAACATTATAATTGTAAAACATTATTAGATTACCATAAATTATATCTTAAAACAGATGTTTTGATCTTAGCTGATGCGTTTGAAAAATTTAGAAGTTTTTTCTTAAAACATCACAATATAGACCCTTGTTATTGTTATTCTGCTCCAGGATTAACATGGCAATGTGGTTTAAAATATACAGGGGTAGAATTAGAATTATTAACTGATATAGATATGTTACAAATGTTTGAGAAAGGTATTAGAGGTGGTTTCTCTGGGGTTCTAGGTCCTAGACATGTAAAAGCATTTAATAAATATACTCCTAATTATGATGAAGATTTTAGAATTATAGATGAATATGAAAAGGAGGAAGCGTTAGAAATAATTAAAAATGGTGGAGATTTAAATAAATTCTTTGAAAAAAAATACTTATTATACTTAGACGCTAATAATTTATATGGTTGGGCAATGTCTCAGAAATTACCTACTAAAGATTTTAAATGGGAAACAAATCCTAATTATTATAAAGATATTCCAGAAGGTAGAGGTTGTTTAATAGAATGTGATTTAAAGTATACGAACGAATGTAAAAAGAAAACGTATAAATATCCTTTAGCTCCTGAAAAGATGAAAATAAATAAAGAACAATTATCTAATTATCAATTAAAAGATTATATAAAATTAGGATTAAAAGTTGCTAAGGTTCATAGAATAATATCTTTTGAAGAAAGTGCTTGGTTATCAAAATATATTAATTTTAATACTGAACAAAGAACTAAATCAAAATCTGATTTTGAAAAAGATTTATGGAAGTTAATGAATAATTCTTTTTATGGAAAGACTTTAAAAAAATATAAGAGGAAGAAATGAGATTAAACTACTTACTAATAGAGAAGAAGTAAGAAAATATATAAATAAACCTAATTTTAAAGATTCAGTTATATTCAGTGATGACCTTGTTGCAATTGTAAATAATGTTACTTCTGTTACATTTAATAAACCTATTTATTTAGGGCAGGCTATTTTAGATTATTCAAAACAGTTAATGTATATTTTATTATAATATTGTTAATAAACTATGGAAAAATAATAAAATTTAATTTAAAAAAAGTTATGACAGAATTGGTTTTTATAAAAAAATATTACTTTTACTTTAATAGATTTACAGGACTGTGAAACACTACGGACAGAGTCCGGCTGCGTAGCACTAAAAGAAGAAAAGAAATTAAAGGGAGTTAAAAAAACTACAATAAATAAAGATATTCAATTTGATAATTATACAATGCATACATTAAACTCTGATAAACATGAAATGTATATTAATGAAGTAAATAAAAAAAGTATGTCTCCATTTGATGATAAAAGGCATATATGTGATAATGGAATAGATACTAAACCTCATGGCCTAGCTACGGACTTTGTCCGGCTGTGAAACACGTAGCTTCCATGCAACAAATCCAGTTAATACCATTCCACCAATAATAAATGCAATCTCTCTATTTTTCTGGTCTTCTGACGGAGTATAAAAATCACTTAATGTAGGTTTAGGTGGTAAAGCCTCAAGATTTTTACCAGTAATATAATAATAATTCTTCATTGCTGTATCAGCATTATCAAATTCATCTATAGCATGATGTTCCTTTTTCAGTTGTTCATTAATAAAATCTAATCTTTGTGTTCTTTTTTCATTCCATCTAGTTGTTGCTGCTTCTAATTGTTCCATTGCCTTATCATGTCTTTTTCTCTCTTCATCACTATTTCTACCCATATGCGAAAACAAATAATTACTACCCGAAAAGGCTAACGCATTCACTGCTGCTCCACCAACCATCATCGCTATTGCACTTGCCATTTTATATATATAAAAAAATAAACTACGCTAGTTACGAAGTTCTACTTCATAATATCAACAGGAATAATACCTTGTTTAACCAACATATCTCTTGTAAGAGTTAACATTGAAAAATCATCAAAATTTAAATCTGCTCTAGGAGCTGGTTTTCTTAAAACCTTTTTAATTATTTCTGCATAACCAATTGTTAAAACAGAAATTACTCCTGCATGATAAGCTGTATTAACAAGTTGTTTTCATCCGCCATTTTTTAGAAAACAAAATTAAAGATCAAATGAATCATATTCAACTTTTTCTTGTGGTTCAACTTTTTCTTGTGGTTTAATTTCTTTCTTATGCTGCATGGGGTTTACTTGTTTAGACATATATAATCCTAATCCAAAAACTCCAATTAGACATAAAGGTATATAATTTTTGTATATATTTATACGGATGAAATCCGGCTGCGTAGCACTACGGACAAAGTCCGGTTGTGAAACAATACGTTGAACTTCATCATCCTCTTTTGTAATGCTACGGACAAAGTCCGGCTGTGAAACACTACGCAGCCGGTTTTCATCCGTAATAGATTTTAATTGAATGTTTTCTTTCTTCATTGCTTCCATTTCTTTTCTTTTTAATTCGGCTTTTATTTTTTTTGCTTCTGCACCTTTCTTACCAGCAGATACTCGTTTTGGATTTTTTATTTTTATTTTAACTTCGGTAGAACTAGCGGGGGTTTCTTCACTCATTTTTATTGGTGGTATTTTCACTTTTTTCAACTAGTGTTTCACAGCCGGACTTTGTCCGTAGCGTAGTTTTAACAGTAGGCATATTAAAATCAATATGACTAGCAGTTGTTAGCATAGCAGTAAAAGGAGCAAGATACATTCCATATCTATAATACAATTCACAACAAGTGTTAGTTAAAGCATGATTGATAAATGGATCTTCTTCTAAATCTTGTATTAGTTTCAGCGGATTAACAACATTAAAATATTTTGATACACCCATAACATATAAATTAATAAAAGAGTTTCCCAGTGTCTTAGTCATACTTGCTCCTAATCTAGCTTCATATCTGCAGTATAGTTTGTTTATTTGTTCTGGTGTCATTGTATCAATGTCTGACATTTGTAAGTCTTTACCAAGATATTGTTTACTTCCTCCACCAGCAACAATAGCCGATAATCTTTCGCGTTTTGTTTCTTCGTCATTATTTTGATTTTGATCAAGTAGTTCTTCAGCATCCATTTTATATATCAATTTTTTTATTTTAAAATAATTAAATATCCCATATCCAACTATTGATAAGACTACAATATTTGTTATCACCGATGTTGTTTGATAGAGGGTTGTTAGCATTGCTTTTTTATTGTTTTTTTAAGCATTACTTAAGCATTACTTAAGCATTACTATGTATACCTTAAGGTATATATAAGCATTACTAAAGCGCAGCTTTAATCAACCACCCAATAATTAGTAGGTTGGTCAGTTTTCAAAATTAATTTACGATGCTTCTTTTTTTTTAGTTCTTCCTTTATTCTTTGTCGTTCTTCCAATGTAGGAATAACATCATTCTCTCTCAAACAATTTTCAAAACTATCTCTGTCCTTAGTGTAGAATATACATATCCATTTTGTTTGTTCTCTTAAATCTTTCAAAACTGAATTATATCTTTGCGATATAACCCATACTGATTGTTCTGCGTGTCTCCCAGAGAAAGCAAGTTCAGAAAGCATATCTTTTTTCTTTGTTAATTCTTTTGTAGCACTGCAATCATCAATGATGTATAGAGTTGGATACCCGGCATATTTTTTGAAGAACATTCTTAGTAGTTCTTGTAGCTTCTCTTCACCATTGATTAGCGGGTTTACGATTATAACATTCTTTGTTTTCGGTGTTCTGACGTTACCAATCCACTCACGATTTTTATAAGCCTTGTTCCATTGAATTGTTGGGCAAAGTATAACAATATATTTAAATACTTGACAATATTTCTTTTCTAAAATGTCAAGTACAAACTCAGTCTTTCCACAACCGGTTTGACCACAAATAATTGCACAGTGTGGATATTTAGGTAATGCTACGCAGCCGGACTCTGTCCGTAATTCTAACTTCTGTGTCTGAACCTTTGGTAGTGCTACGCAGCCGAACTTCGTTCGTAGATCGACCACAAATAATTGCACAGTGTGGATATTTAGGTAATGCTACGCAGCCGGTTTTTCTTTAAATCTTCCTTCTTCAAAATTAATTTGCGCATCTTGTATAAAAACAGATAAACATTTATTGGCTCATCTGCTCCTGCTTCTTTTGTTATTTGTATTGTGATACCTTCTGATGCATTTTCAATTCTTTTCCCGAACCGTGTAATGAGTTATCATCCGTTGAACGTAAATCTAACCATAATGCATAACTGTTTGTTAGATATTTTTCTAATGTTGTATTGGTGAAATAAATCTTTTACAATCATATTTGTTTCTTTATTTCGTTTCGAATTCAAAGCAAAGAATTTATTTTCTCATCCCACTGTTGATACGCTTTCATTCTTGACTGTATAGTTGATTTGGGACTCTTCTATTGTCATTTCTACTTTTGTTATTTCAGGATTGTAATAAGTTTCAGTTGATGTTCTCTCTGGGTCTTCAAAAAAAACATTAGAATACCTTTCATACTTCTAGCTGGAAAATTAGATTAATATTCCAAAGCGTATCAGATTTGTTTTTAGTTAATTTCCTGTGTCAAGTATTCTGTCATTAAAATAACCATCCTACCGCTGACTTGTTGTCTTATTTGTCTTGCTAATTCAGCATCAGAAACAGAATCAAATTCCAAACAAATTTCTTTAATAATATATGAAGCTGATGCGTCACTCGATTTAATTACTTTATTATATTCATTGAATGTAAGTTCATATTCAAGTCTATCTCCTAGACCCGCTTGATAAAATGGCATATGCGTTTCTAATAATTCAAAATCAAGTGGGATGCAAAATCTGTTTCCATATGCCTTTGCAATGGCTCATCTTCTTTGTCCGAGGAAGCCATTACTGGCTCCAACCCTATGTTTTAACATGTTTATTTTGCCAATTCCTTGGTACGCCATATTTACACGTTCTGTAGGAGGCTTCATAAATCGTTTTAACAATGATATTATATCACTATCGTCAATTGACATCACTTCATTTCCTGATATTCGTATTGTTGTTTTTCTTGATGATAGCTCTTCCAAGGTTTGGATATACTGTTGCGGTTGCGTCGCTGTCACTTTTGATTTCAATTTCAAATGCTAATCTGACTGTTCCAGGAACAATAACTTCATTATACTTAGATTAGGAAATCTCACTAACAATTGTTGATTTTGGTCAATAGTTGAAGGATTATTGGTTATTACGACGCTCTGGCGAATTCCTCTCACACTCTAGGTTCTCTTATTTTTCTGTATGGGTTTAATTTGATTCCGTAAGCAGACATTTTTTAGAGGGAATTTTTTAATGTTTAAAAATGGCAGAAGGAGGACATGAATTTGATAATCCTTTATTTGATGAAGATGATTATGATGAAGATGATTATGAGAAAACTTTTTATAAATAATGATTTTGATGGACAAAGTACTTTTATTTGATGTTGGTAAAGGAAAAAAATTAAAATGGGAAAAATTGGTTTGAAATATTTTAAATTTTTTAAAAAGAAAATGGAAAGAAAACAGAATATATTTTAAAAAAAATTTAAACTTTAAAACTTATGAGATTACTAAAATTTAAGGGCCAGGTAAGTGAGGTTAGACCCAAAAAAAAGTGGTGTTTGGGTTTTATTAGTTTACCTTGAGAAAGAAATTGGATGTGCAATTTTTGGAATTTTTTGAAATAGTTATAAATCAATACAGCAAAGGATAAAAAAAAATTAAAAAAAAACAGAAAAAAACATGTGTTTTTGTAAAAAAAAATGATATTTTTCAATGCACCATAATGAAAATGGTAAAAAATAGCCAAAACATCATTAACCCGGAAATGATTAATATCCTCGAGAAACCAAAAAGCCTAAAGAAAATTTTTTACAGTGAAATTAGCTAGTTAAATGAAAAATAAAACTTGCATATGAAAAAAAAATTAGAACACCAAATCAGAAAATAATTTCCAAATGAAGAATATAAACGAAAAGGGTTTAGAGTAGAGAAACTTAAAAAATTAGAAGTACTTGAGAAAAGAATAAAATTTAAAATAAAAAATGGGTAAAAATAAATCCCCTAAAATATTAAATGAAGTCCATTACCGAGAAATTGCGTTTATTCAGAGAACAAGGGTAAAATGTTAGTATTTTAACTTTTTTTTAATGTTTTTTTTTAATTGGGTTGAAAAAATATTATTTGGGGGTGGAACTCAAACCTTAAAAAATCGGAAAGGAACAATGTAAGAATTTGGGTAAAAAAAAATTTTAAAATTTTAATATTATAAAATTAGGGAAAACTTTAGAAGATTTTTAAAAATTCTATTTTAAGGGTTAAAAAAACAAACAGGAAAACGTTGTTGCATGGTTTAAATAATTATGGGTTTTTTTATTTTTTTTTTGGGAATATAATACGCTGTTAAGGTTCCAACAGCTTTAAACCATTTTTCTAAATAAATAAAATAAAATTTCCCTTTGTAAAAACTTCCTATTAAAAAACTTTTAGAACAACGGCCCCAGATTTATTCCAGTTTTACCACCTGATCCGGTGGACCCAGGGAAAAATTATAGATTACAAAGATACAGAGATTGAGAAAACATTAATTAATGAGAGAGAAAATCGTAAAGCATTGTACAAGAAATAAACGCGGAATAAATAACAAAAATGGAGTAGACACAGCTTTATTGTCTACTAGTATAATTAAAGGAACTATTGGTTTAATTGTTCCTATTCTATTGCCGTTAGAAATTGCCGCTCTTGTATTGCGGAGGAGTTGGAGCCTCTATAAAAATTGTTCGGCTTAAATTTATGAATAAAATAAAAAACATGATAATATTAAAACTATTGCTAACAGTAAATTAAATAGTATAAAAAATTTAATCTCTAAAGCTTTAACAGAGGGAGAGATATTGAACAAGAATTTAAACTTATATTAGATGAATTAGAAAATATAATGAGCTTAAACAATTAACAAAAAACTCTGCGGTTCCAAAAAACTATTCAGAAGAAGAAAAGCAAAAATTAATGAACAGGGAAGACAAGAAGCAATGAAGAAATATCCAAAAATATAAAAACTGTATAATATTAAATTTTTTATAATACGTTAGAAAACCCTCCTCCATATTCAGAGTGAGGATTTTTATATTACTAAAAATGTAAAAGGGTTCAGGAAAAAAAAATTTAAACGGAAGCATAAAATTTTTATTTTTTTTATTGTTGTTATTTTTAAAAGTTTTCACATGTGTTTTTTTAAATTTTACATTAGTGTGATTTTTTTTTGATTTTTTTTATGGGTAGTAGTTATAGAATTGAGCGTGCTGGGTTTTGGAGGAGTTGGGGGGGGGGGGGGGGGGGGGTTTGGCCAGCACGCTCAATTCTAAAAACTCTAGGATGTTTGTCTACATGATATCTCGGATAAGTTTGAAATTGGGTCATGTGGGGTTAAAAACTAGGTCACCAGGTCAAACCTTAAAAAAAATTTGTGAACACTCTACAGGCCACAGTTTTAGCCCTATCTTCATGAAACTTGGTCAGAATGATTGTCTACATGATATCTTAGATAAGTTCGAAATTGGGTCATGTGGGGTCAAAAACTAGGTCGCCAGGTCAAATCTTAGAAAAACCTTGTGAACAGTCTACAGGCCATAGTTTTGGCCCAATCTTCATGAAACTTGGTCAGGATGTTTGTCTACATGATATCTCGAATGAATTTGAAATTGGGTCATGTGGGGTCAAAAACTAGGTCACCAAGTCAAATCTTAGAAAAACCTTCGGAACAATCTAGAGGCCACAGTTTTAACCCAATCGTCATGAAAGTTGGTAAGGATGTTTGTCTATATGATATCTCGGATGAGTTCGAAATTGGGTCATGTGGGGTCAAAAACTAGGTCATCAGGTCAAATCTTATCAAAACCTTGTGAACACTCTACAGGCCACAGTTTTTGGCCCAATCTTCATAAATTTTGATCAGGATGTTTGTCTACATGATATCTTGCATGAGTTTCAAAATTGGGTCACGTGGGATAAAGTACACTTTTGTCCAAGTCCTCATTAAACTTGATATGAATGATGACTGCATGAATTCCCAGTTGAGTGAAAATTCAGGTAGGATCAATATGTAGGTCACTTAGTCAAATGTTAGAAAAACACTTTATATGCCAGATTTTTTGTCATTATGCCTTACACAGCCATCTTACTCAGGTGAGCAACACAGGGCCATCTTGGCCCTCTTGTTTAAAATTGGACATCATATAAGGAAGTTAGATGAGGAATAAAAATTAATTTATACCGCACTTCTGCAGTTAGTCCTGATCACTTGATTGCTTTTTTCTAAGAAACTATTAATTCTTAGCTCACCTCAGCACATGTGCTCAAGATGAGCTATAAGAATCGATGAATGTCCATTGTCCGTCCGTCCGTCCGTCGTCCACAATTAGTTTGTTTGCACTCTAGCATCTTCATTTCTGATGCAGTCATCTTCAAACATTGTGACAATGTTTATTACCATAACATCTCGGAAAATTTAGATTACGGCTGATATCGGCTCATAAGGTCATGAGTTATGCTCCTTTAAATATTAAAAAATGCCAATTTTTAGTTTGTTTGCACCCTAGCATCTTCATTTCTTAAGAATCATCTTCAAACTCTATGACAATGTTTATAGCCATATTCTTTTGGATAAGTTCGATTATTTCTGATATCTGTCAATTAGGTCAGGAGTTATGCTCCTTTTGATGTTTAAATTTGTGTGTTTTAAGCCATAATTTTTCATTCAAGTTTGACTTCAAATTTCGATAACAGGCTCTTTTTAGTTAGTGGAATTATAAATAATCTGATGGATTATGTCTTCAGTACAACTATGCTATAATTTCGTAACTTGTACAGGCAATGGAAGCACTTTTTCTAAGGTGAGAGTCTTTAGGGCCACAATGGCCCTCTTGTTGAAAATGTCATAAAGAACAATATTTTTATCATATTGCAATGCGGTTCTAATGCTATGCAGATCTTAATGATCAGTCTATTCATTATTAAGTTATTTGTCGAATGGTAGTAGTTGACATGAATATCTTTTTGCCGATTTTTGTCTTTTTGGGGGAGGAATAACTTTATATATCGCAAAAACAGATAGGTTTAAACATAAAGTAAGTACATGTTTGAATTCAGAAGACCTTTCTAACGGTACCTTGGTTTTTAAAATCGGACATCATATAAGGAAGTTGCATGAAAGTAAGAATTTCTGAATAAAAAAAAAATCCTTGTGCTTCTGCAGTTGATCCAACATATTATTCTAAATTTTATTTCTGTTACATTAAAGGTAAAATGCGAAACAGTAATTTATTTTAATGCTCTGTGCCCCCTTCAATTGAACAAGAAACTTCAATGAAGATATGAGAAATGAATATTTCGTAGAAAAGGAAGCTTGTATACCTTTTTAGCATGTTAAGAGGACTAGTGATACTTCTTTCCCTTGCAGAACACGAAGATTGAGTATTATTGTAGTTATCTTAAAGATGGTTCTGGAATAATTAGCATTATGAAATTATAACTGAAAACAAAATCACATATTCCCTTTTGAATGCAATGACTTTAAAATTTAAATTATGTTATATGACATCACAGATTTCCTCTGCTATTTATTTATGTTTGCACTCTACAGATGTCAATTCGGGACGGTTTTTCTTCAATTTTTGAAGATGGTGTATTTCAGAAAACTAAATAAGTATAATCAGGTTTGACATCGTTTGCAGTGCAGAAAGCCCTTTCTTTTGTCCAGAACAAAAGAAGTCTAGTTATTATTATTATTCTACTTTTTTCTTCCTTTTGAGGTTCAAATTAAAACAGGTTGCCGATGAGCTAGCAGCATGAAATTTTAATAGTATGCACAGTGACTTTGGCGCTTTTGATCGTCATTTTTTTCTTCTTCATGTAACGTCACATGACGTCAGTGCTGAAAAAAGCTACAAAAGCTTGTACGCGCTCTACAGCCGTCATGATTGGACCGTTTTACTTGATTTTTTCACAGAATGTATAAATTTGTTCTTGTTGGAGTATATACTTTTTAATATTTGAAAGATAAGGATCTAGGCTGAACCAATTTTTCGAATTTTGGCCCAGAAAATGTATTGCTGTTTACGAACACTCAGATCACTAAAAACCCTGAATTTGGACAAAATAGTGTTTTATTGTTTTCTTTGTTCTGAAAAATTTGACGTCGTATGAGTAAAATGACTATGACGCTTTTCAAATTTTTTATCCAAAAATACTTTTTTTTAGCACTGGAAAAAGTTTTTGACCGATTTCCAAAATTTTTTAACAAAGGGGCAACATAGCCTTATTGTCATCTCATTTCCCGCTTCCAAAAAATAGCTAAGGTCAGGTCACATGTAAATTTATGGGTTTTTTTTTTGGGCCTTAAAAACCAAAAAAACAAAAAAGTATTTTATCGAGAACTATGCGTATAATTTAAGTGCTTTGAAATGCCTTTCGACGAAAATTTTTTGAAGATGGGGGTTTAATCATTGATTATTGCAGAAAAACTAAAATGCGCAACCCTAAACGACTTAACACTTATATCTAAAAATATTGATTTTGTAATAAGAGATGAATAAAATTTGAATAAATCCCCGGGGCCTTTCCTTTGGTGTTTAAATTTTAAAGATGAGTAATATTCATTTAAGTCATAAGGAAAAACAAAACGATAAAACAATTTCCCCCCGTTTTTTGCCGTATGCTCAAGGTTTAAACGCCCGAAAGCTACAAATTTTTTTAAAGATACAAAAATTATGAAGCGAGGGAATTGTGGAAAGAAAAGCCCTTTCTAACGGACCTACTTTTTAAAATTGGACTTAATATAAGGAAGTTACATAAAAAACAAGAAGCAGAAAAACCGTTCTTTCATGCACTCCCGCATAAGCCCCCGATCATTTGTTTCCTTTTTTTTCGAAGAAACTAATGTTTTTTTAAAAATAACTACAATTTTTTTTTTTTTTTGCATATGTAATTGGTTCTAATGAATGCAGTTTTTAAGTCGGACCAAAATTTAAAAAATTTATTTGTCGAAAGGCAATAATAACTGAACATTTTTTCCCTTTTTTTGCCGTTTTTTAAAAATAACTTTTATATCTCAAGCCCGTAATAAAAATTTGAAACTGAAACACGGGGAAATTTTGGAAATTTAAAGGCCTTTCTATGTACCTTGCGTTTAAAAATTGGAATCGGATACCCTTTAAAAAGGAAGTTAGATGAGAAAAAAGAATTCATTTAAACCGTTTTTTATGCTTTTCTGCAGTTAGCCCCTACATTTGATTGTTTTTTTTGAAATATTAATTTTTTGAAAAACAAAAGAACATTTATTTTTACGTGATACAATGGGGTTCTAATGGTTCGATTTTAAGATGGACCCTTAATTATAAAGTTATTTGTCGAAGGGCAAAAAGACTGAACATGTTTTGTCGATTTTTTTGCCGTTACTTTTAAAAAAAACTTCTATATCTTAAGCCGTAAAAAGAAAAGTTGAAATAGAAACCGTAAATGTTGGGAAAATAAGGCCTTTTTTTTAGCTCACCCGTGCACTGTGCTCGGGGAGCTTTTCTGGGGCGCCTTTTGTCCGTCGGGGTCTCAGTTGTCCGTCGCAACAATTGCTTTTGGACACTCTAAGGCCCAGTTTTTTCCCCTCTTTAAAACTTGGTCAAGTTTTTTATATGATATCTCGGAAATTTTGAAATTTGGGGCATGTGGGGGCAAAAACAGGGCACCAAAAAAACAAATCTTTGAAAACCATTGGAACACTCTAAGGCCCCAGTTTTAGCCCCAAACTTCATAAACTTGGGCAGAATGATTGTCACATGAACTCAGAAAAGTTTTTAAATTGGGTCATGTGGGTGAAAAACTAGGCAAAGGGAAAATCTAGGAAACATTGCGAACACTCTAAGGCACAGTTTTTGCCCAATCTTCATGAAAAATGATCAAGTGTTTGTCTAAATAATATCTTGGATGAGTTCGAAAATGGGGAACAGGGTCCCAAAAAATGTCAAAGGTCAAATCTTATCAAAAATTTTTGAACCCCCACAGGCCCCGTTTTTGGGGCCCCAAACTTCAAAATTTTAAACGGGTGTTTGTCTACATGAATCTTGCATGAGTTTGAAAATTGGTCACTGGGGCAAAAAAATAGTCACCAGGGCAAATCTAAGAAAAACCTTGTGAACTCCTAGAGGCCACAGTTTTAGGCCAATTTCAAAAATTTGGAGGGTTTTGTAATTAATATTTGGATGAGTTCGAAAATGAGACACATGAAACAAAAACAGGTCACCATCAAATTAAAAAATCTTGTGAATACTCTAGGGCCACATTTTTTTCCCATCTAAAATTAAATTTTATAGGGCAGGGTTATGCCCCTTTTAATATTGAAAAAAGCTAGATTTCACATTGTCATTGTCACTTTAAAATTAAAATTATAACTGAAAACAAAGAAACATATTCCCTTTTGAATGCAATGACTTTAAAATTTAAATTATGTTATATGACAATCACAGATTTCCTCTGCTATTTATTTATGTTTGCACTCTACAGCTATCAATTCGGGACGGATTTTCTTCAATTTTTGAAGATGGTGTCTTTCAGAAAACTCAATAAGTATGATCAGGTTTTGTCATGGTTTGCAGTGCAGAAAGCCCTAACTTTTGTCCAGAACAAAAGAAGTCTAGTTCTCTTATTATTATTCTTTTTTTCTTCCTCTTATATTTGTGTTAATTCGAGGTGTTGCCATTGACTCAGAACGATGTCATATAACGTCAGATTTGACGTCATGTGGAAAAGTTTGTACGCGGTCTACAGCCGTTATTTCTGGACCGATTTTCATCAAAATTTCACAGAATGTGTATGTAATGCTCTAGTTGTGCATCCCTGTGTCCGTTTTTCAAAATTCGAAAAAGCCCATGGTTCTATAGCGAATCCAAGATTCGAACCAAGGTCGTAAATTTTAATGCTTATAGAATATGTCCTATTTAAGATAGAAAGTTGATATTTAGTCAGTATATAGGACTCTAGAAGTTTTAAACATTTTGGTGAAAATAAATGTCATATGACGTCACGTGACGTCATTATATGATAATGTATTTCTAATATTAACAAGAATATTTCTATATGTTGAAATTGTCGAAGGGCAATAAAAATTTTAATGACACATGTTTAAAAGCTGATATTTTGTTTTCTATTATTTTCATATGCGTATGACTTCATATGACGTCATATTTGAAATATGCTACAAAAGTTTGTACGCGGTCTACAGCCATTGTTTGTGAACCGATTTTCATCAAATTTTCACACATTGTGTATATTAAGTTCTAGTTGTGCATCCCGGTGTCCGTTTTTCAAAATTCGAAAAGTCCAAGTTTCTATAGCGATTCCAGATTCGAACCAAGGTCGTAACCCCCCCCCCCCCCCCCCCCCCCCCCCCCCCCCCCCCCCCCCCCCCCCCCCCCCCCCCCCCCCCCCCCCCCCCCCCCCCCCCCCCCCCCCCCCCCCCCCCCCCCCCCCCCCCCCCCCCCCCCCCCCCCCCCCCCCCCCCCCCCCCCCCCCCCCCCCCCCCCCCCCCCCCCCCCCCCCCCATTTAATTCCTATAAATGGTCTATTTAGATATTATTGGTCATTAAAGTTTGGAAGTTTTTCATTGTGAATAAATGTCAATACTTTATTATTCTTTTTATATATTTTTCATTCTAACAGGATATTTCATATATTGAAATTTTCGAAGGAATGAAATTTATGCAATTTCAATGCAAAATTTCAATTTCAATTTTAAATCTATGCGTCATATGACGTCAACTTTGGAAATTTGCTACAAAGTTTGTACCGGTCAAGAGCATTATTAATCCGATTTTTATCAATTTTACAGAATTGTATTTTAAACGTTCTTTTGTGATCCGTTGTCCTTTTTCAAAATTCGAAAAGCCAAAGGGTTCTATGGGGGATCCAAGTTTAAAAACCCAAGAACGTCAAATTTTTAAATGCTTATAAAATCGTCCTATTTAAGAAGAAGTTGATATTTAGTCAGTATATAGGTCTCTAGAAGTTTTAAAATTTTGTGAAAATATGCATATGACGTCACGTGACGTTCATTTTATGATAATGTTTTTTTAATATAACATGATTTTCATTTTGTGAATTGTCGAAAGGGCAATGAAATTTATGACACTTGTTTAAAGCTATATTTGAGTCTCTTGAATTTATATAGCTTATGACGTCATATGACGTCATATTGAAATTTGCATACAAAGTTTGTACGCGGTTACAGCACATTGTTGTGAACCGATTTTCATCAAATTTTACACACAATGTGTATATTAGTTCTAGTTGTGAATCACGGTGTTCCGTTTTCAAATTCGATAAGTCAAGTTATATAGCGATTCAAAGATTCCAAGGTCGTTTAAGGTCTATTTTCAAATTCTTATAAAATCGGTCCTATTTGAGATAGAAAGATGATATTGGGTCAGTATATAGGTCTGTGGGAGTCTTAAACATTTTGTGAAAATAAATGTCATATGACGTCACGTGACGTCATTATATGATAATGAATTTCTAATTCTAACAGATTATTTTCTATATATTGAAATTTTCGAAGGGCAATGAAAATTTAATGCCGCATGCTTCAGATGCTGAAATTTCGATTTCAACGATTTTCAGAAGTCTATGTCGTCATATGACGTCACATTTGAAATTGATCGAAAGTCTGTACACGGTCCAGAGCCATTATTAATGGGCCGATTTTCATCAGATTTTCACAGAATGTGTATATTACGTTCTTATTGTGTTATACCGGTGTCCGTTTTTCAAATTCGAAAAGTCCAAGCATCTATGGCGGATCCAAGATTCGAACCAATGACGTCAATATTTAAATGCTTATAAAAACTGTCCTATTTGAGATAGAAAGTTGAAATTTTGTCAGTTAGTAGGTCTCTGGGTGTCTTAACAATTATGTGAAAATAAACGTCATATGACGTCACGTGACGTCATTTGTTTATTATTATTATTCTTTTCTTCTTCGTAACTAACCGCTTATTTTTAATATGTTGCAATAGTCCTAGGACGATGAAATTTTTATGGGTTATTAGGCACGTGAGGAAATTTTGATTTCACCCCTACTGCATATATGTAGCCATATCTCAATAAATATCGATTTTTGTAAATATATGTATGAATAAGAATTATAGCTGAATAATTGACGTTTCCAAAGATATTTAGTTTATTAAAATTGGTTTACGCAATACAAAGTTATAAGCAAAAAAACTAAATGAAATGAAAATTTTAATATGCTGTTTTCTTGAGGTTTAACAGTCAATATCTCAGAAACATTATAAAATTTTACTATGTATAAAATGTGGCATGTTTTAAGAGCTTTCTAACGGTACACAGTTTATTGAAATTGGACTTCATATAAGAAAGTTACATGGATAATAAGATATTTCATAATCATGCATCATAAAAATATGGAAAAGGTCACGCGCAGGGGTCATCAAGCTTAAATACTTGCGCAACGACTTAAAAAAAAAAAAAAAAAAAAAAATTCAAATTGCAATTGATGGGCTATATCTTGATTTTTTTTTTTGGCGAATGTTGACTGTTTCCAAAATAAGCATTGAAGTTAATACATGTACAACGGCACAAGACAAAAATCCGTATTTGCAACACTATGTAGCTAGCGAGCAGTTTGCAAGCCTTGAAAAATTCACACGCAGCCCCACATTTTAGACTATCTAAAAACTGCATTGTTATGCTAACGATATTCATATTGCATCAGTTTGTAGGCTGGGATGTTACCTTTCAAAATATCACCATAGTTCGAAATTCCAGGAATTTATGGCAAAACTACGGAAGCCCAAACACGCCAAAATCGCTAAATACGTTTAACTACGTTACAGGTGTGGAAAGCATATAGCACTATAAAAAATATTCAATACTTCTTCCTACTGAGGCTAAAATTAAACAAGGTTACAACTGAGCTGGAGTGATGAAATTCTATGTGTGATGAAAGTTAGAAACTTACATTTGAACACTGTTTCATTTTTCTTTCATGTCATATGACATAGTATAAATTTTGTATGTAAACTACATGTGCAAGATATGGGCGGACTTTTATTAAAATTCACAGAATGTGTTCTATTTGTGCTATTTTATATAGAAATAGAGGAGATAGAAAGTTGCAATTAGGACAGATTATCTATTATGTCATCTTCTATATATACTATATAAAACAGATGTTGCAGAAAGTCCTATCATTCGTTTAAACGAATGACATCTAGTTCTTCTTCTTCTTAGTCTTTTTTTCTTCCTCTTATATTTGTGTTAATTTTGAGGTGTTGCCATTGACTCAAAAACAATGAAAATTTTACTGCATATATTTCAAACTATGAGCTTTCGGATGCAACGAATTTCATATTCATATGACGTCATATAACGTCAGATTCGACGTCAGCTGAAAAAGTTTGTACGCGGTCTACAGCCATTATTGCTGGACAGATTTTTCATCAAAATTTAACAGAATGTGTATGTTAGGCTCTAGTTGTGCCTTTCGGTATCCGTGTTTCCAAATTCGAAAAGGCAAAGGTTTTATGGCGAATCCAAGATTCGAACTAATGACGTCAAATTCCAAAGGCGTATAAAATCGCTTCCAGATAAGCTAGAAAGCTGATATTTGGACTGAGTATTAGTCTTTAGGTCTTCTTTATATTCTGAAAAGATGAAACACCAAATGACGTCACATGACCTCATAATGCTAATAAAACTTTCGTATAAAACGTAACGGTATTTAAGCCCTGTAGGCTTTATTTTTTGTATGATTTGCTTGAAATTTTGTCTGAAGATGCAGTATTAGATTCTATGGAGGTATGTCACTTCCGTTTCCGGCAAATCCCAAAGGTCAAGGTCATATATCAATTATTGGGTTTTTCTTCGGCCTTAAATATCTCAAAAACGGTAAATATTCTATCGAGACACTATGTATATAATTTGTAGTGCTAGAAAGACCTTTCAGATGATATTTAGTTTTTGATGATCGGGGTTGAATCGGTTGAGTAATGCGGAAAAAACAAAAATTTGATAACCCTCAGTGTGTTTAACAGTTTATATCTCGAAAGGCTTTGATTGTTGAAAATATGATGATGAATATTATTTGTAGAGCAATGTTTGGCCGTTCTTTTGATGCCTAAAGTTAAAAGATTGGTCAAAGATTAATGGAGTTATGGGAAAAAAAACGAAATTTGTGCATGTAGCTTTGGTGATTTTTTCATTATTCAGGAGGTTTAAGAGCTTGTATCTCAAAAAGTATTAGTAATTAGTATTATCTGCGACTCTGAACTTTATATTTATATTTTCTTTCATTTTTTTTATATTTTTTAATTAGTATTTCCACAAATAATTATCTCTTGTCTTGAATTTGAATATACAATTTTCACTTTTTTAAGTGAAACAATAGAAGCATATCTTAAAAGTTTTTTTTTTATGTTTGTGTAGTTGAAGAATGACTGTCATCCGCCAACAAAGACGAAAGTCCATGGTGACCTGTTACATGGTAACAACCCATCTGCAGTCTGTGTACCTGTAAATCATTCAGAAGAGAAAATCTTGCAGGTAAATTTTCTTTATTTGATAAAATACTCTTCTATCTCTTGGTTGTACTTGAATAAGAGATCTGTTTGAAAACTTATTTTGTTTACATTAGCAGTTGCAAACATATTTTAAAATATTTTTAAAAACTATATTTTACTTTATTTGAAGAAAATAAACACCATGAAATAGAATTCATTGGCAGGCAGTGTGGTAGGATAATGTGACTGGTTCAAATAGTATCATGACAAATGTCAGGTGTCACTTTATTGTTTCTGAGTATTGCAGACCTTTATCTTTCTAAAGCAGATATTGTCTCAAAATTGATTTTTAACAAAACTGTGCCAAATAAAACTAAACAAAGATACAGATTTTTTAACAGAGGCTTGTTTTTGCATAGTCCTATATATTTCTTTAAATTTTCCTAGTTGTTTGTACACAAACTCAACATGAAAAAGGCTAATGAGCATGTCTGTCTCAAGGGAGTGGTTTTTGGTTGTTCCCTAGCCAGGACATACTAAAGTCTTAAACGTGATTCTTTTTATAGTTTCCTTGTCTGGTACTTAGGATAGGGGAGTTAAAAGACTTGCCTCTCTCTCTAAACTTTGCACTGGCAACAGATTACTGAAATCCTGTTGTTTGGATATTTTTGCAACTAACAGCACATCTTTGTCAATTATTCTGTAAAAACATGAATCAATAAATAACATGGAATTGTGTTTCAGGAAGAGATAGAGTGCTACACAGCAGTTCCATTGAGGGGACTTACAGTTCAGGAGACCAACAGCTCTGATGGAGATGTTCTTGTGGTAAGTTTTAAATCAGGCACCAGTTCTTACACATTCTTCAAATTAAAAGTGTAATTTACACATTACTAAATAAACAACACAAGTAATATCCTGTATCTAAAAGATAAATAATATTTTTAATGGAACGAATCCCAAAGATCCAGGTATGATTAGCTTTAACTTATTTATTTTATGTTTTTTTGGGAAACAAGTTCTCACAACATAAGAATCGACAGTACCTGGGTTGGACCAGTATTTTGCGCCTGGGAAAACCATGAAAAAATCCATATCCCTAATTGGGTTCGAACCCACAATAGGATCTGTAATTGACAGCTTTAACTCTGGACCAATGCACCCTATCCAGGAATGATTTCTTCTTTTATGCAAGTAAATTAGTGAGATAAAATTATTTTTTTTAGTTAAACTGTAATAATCTTCTTTTTTTTTTCCTATTTCAAGGGAAATGCAACAAAATCATTGGAAATGAGTGAAGAAAGGTGTTGGGTTAGATCCAGCTGTGGCCATCCATGTGTGTATTGCTACCCTGTCAAAAAGTACTGTGTGCAGTGAGCACAACTATTCTAAACCAAATTCAGTTAGTATAGGGACACAAACAGAATGGGAGGACGAAGAAAGTAAACTAATAAGGATATCGCATTCAACACCAAAAAAAGTGGCTCCTCTTTATCAATGCCGGATTTAGTTTGAGGTAAACAATGAAGTTGGAGATGCGGTTAGGGACTTATCTTTTGTGAGCGGGACACATTGTGAGGATTCAAATGATCTGACCTTCATGACTGAATCATGTGGGTCTGATACTGAAAGCTTGGCAGGAACTGATCAGGCACAGCAGCAGAAAAGGATGAATGATATTGTGTCAGATAAAAAGTATGTTGTGTTTGAGTCCATGTTGGATGAGCTACTGTTACGTTTGCGTTGCCCAAACTTGTCATGCAACAGTCCTGTTGATCCAGACGACCTTAGGAAAAGGGTAGCTGAAGATGGACTCTTTACATGCAAAGTGTTCTGCATCAGTGGTCCACCTATTTTGGACTGGATATCACAACCGATGCTGGGGAAAATGCCAGCTGCAAACCTTTTGTGTAGTGCAGCAACATTGTTTTGGGGCCCAGACATTCACCCATATTGCAGAATTCTGTCAGTTTATGAATTTGAAGTTTATGGCAGAATCAACCTTTCACAGAATTCAGAGGGAACAAATCATGCCTGTTGTTCTGGACGCTTGGTCTCATTTGCAGTGTCAAATGCTAGCAGAAATCAGAAAGTCAAAACCGACCACTTCGTCTTGCCGGAGACGGGCGCTGTGATAGCCCAGGTTACAGTGCAAAGTACTGTACATATTCAGTGATGGACTTGGAAACAAGTGCAATATTAACATATGTTGTTGTTAAAAGTAACAGAGACTGGGAGTTCAGCTCGAATGGAGGTGGAAGGGTTTAGGCGGTGTATGTTGTTCTTGTTAGAGCAAGGATTTAAGATAGAGGTTATGGCCACTGACCGACATACATCAGTAAGAAGTGTAATGAAGAAAGAATTCAGCGAAACTCAGCACCAGTTTGATGTCTGGCACTTGGGAAAAAGCATAAAAAAGAAACTGACTGCCAAGGCTAATATGAAAGGCAATGAAGAACTAAGCCCCTGGATAAAAGCTGTTGTCAACCACTTGTGGTGGTCTGCAAGCCACTGTGATGGGGACACAGACTGGTTGGAAGAAAGCTGGCTTTCAATCATTAACCACACTGCAAATGAGCACCACTTTCCTGGTTGTAAAGTAACAGCATGTCTACATGGACCAATAGCCCCGGGAAGTGGCGAGACGGAAAAGGTGGTTAAAAAGGGTAGCAGCGCACACAATGCTTTGAAAGAGGTCATTTTCCAACAAGCTTGTTCGGAAGGATATACGCCAACTTTCAGAATTCTGCCACACAGGAAAGCTTGAGGTGTTTCACAGCCTCATGCTTAAATACTGTCCAAAACGACAAGAATTTGATGATGATCAAATGGAAACCCGCACTGCATTGGCTGTAATGGACCATATTCATTCTCTGGGGCGGAGGCAGGGGCGTGATGCTGATGGCAATGTTATGTATAGACAGGCATTTTCGAAAATTACTGGTGAATGGACAGTGAAGCCAGTCTATGAACCAAAAAACAATATGTGGTTGATTGACCTCATGAAAAAAGTGGTTAATCAGAAGGAGGCCCAGCTTCTACCACCTACTGAAGTGAAAAAGAAAAACCAACATTGCCAAAAAACCTGCTCCCCCAAAGGTAGAACTAGTTAGAAATCTGACATCCAGATTCAGAAGTACTACTTAGCTAACAGTGGCCCCTGGGGGCTTGGGATTGTACGAGCGAGTTTCAGGGGGAATTTACAACTCTTGTTTAATGTTGGCAAATAACTGTATTATACTTTTATTTCAATGTGTTTTATTGCAACAATAATAACTTAAGAACAATGATATAACATATTTAAACAGTTTTATTAAGAAAATAACATTTAAGGATGTCAGTAAGTCATTGCAGTATCATTATGCGGGGGGGGATGCCTCATATATTTGCCATATATTTTGATATATTGACTGGCTAATGTGAACACAAACACCTGACATAGATGCTGTTGTGATCGAATCTTGATTGTTTCTGACATAGATGGTTTTTTTAAAGTATTTCACGTCAATACTGTTATTAACCCTTTACCACATAGAAGACACCATAAAAAAACCCATGTGGGCAGCAAAAAAACAAAAAACAAATCAGCCTCTCAGGCTGATCAGGTATCATGTTGTTTTCTGTATCTCAATAATCAAGAGATGAATAATTTACAATTAAGATTTGTTTAACTGTGGTTTTTTAGAGATCAGGCTTTATGTGAAAACTTTGGAGTCAGAGTTAACAATGTATGTCATTAGAACTAATGATGGTTATGTAAAATTTCATTTCATCATCACATTGATTGAAGATTTTTTTCTTGTTTTGTGCTGTATACCCAGACATCAAGTCAGTATATACATTTATCTTATACATTGCAACTATTTTCCATTAACACAGTTATATTTTGTGTCTTGTGTTTCGCTTTTGCTACAAGACTCAATATGAATTTGTGTATTGAATTCTAATTTGTATTTGTAATAAAGGTGCAGACTTGATTAGTCTAGGGACTTAAAAATTACAGTCTTGTTCATCTGTGTATTATAATATCTTTATTTATATCACCTGATTTTGTATGTTATTATTAAGTTAAAAGGTTCACTGCATGCATTATAGATTTGTTTAAGTGTAAATAATATTTTGATGCATAAAAAACAGTTACTTTTCAATGAAAAACATGAGATATTTATTTTCCTAAAATATTGAATATTGAGTATCTTTCTTGAAATATGTAGGGTAAAAAAAATATAATAATCAAGATGTTTAAATGGATAAATAAACAAGTAACTTCCTTTTTTCTTTATTAATTTATTTTTCTAAATATGATGTGAATTTTTCAAATAAAGGGAACCTATGTTATTCAGCGGTATCAATTGATGTAATGATACAGGTTTTTCAGCACTTGTTCAGGATTCTCAATCATGTTTGCTGATATATCAGAACACATGTTTATTTTAACTTTTGCAATACAAGTACAATTATAGTTCATAAAGTTAACAAATCCCTTATTGAATCTGCTACAGTCTGGAAACCTGTGTATGTGTGATCTGGTGATGGGAACTTCTCCCTGATTTTGTTCACAACGCATGCTGGAATTATCACTCTATGGTGCTTCCTAGCTTCTCACCCTTCAGCATCCAGCAGGTGAATTGGCGATATGCTGCTAGCCGACTTTGTCTGTGAAAAAATATTTTCATATGCATAGAATGTAAATAACTATAACAAAAATAGTGAAAACAATATAGATGTACCATGAAAAGACCTATGCGAACAGCATAATACCAGATCAGCCTGCACGTAACTCATAGGCTGATCAGGTGTTATGCTGATCGCTGCTCTCAATGATCTGCTTATGAGGATTTTACAATTAAACTTTGTAAGGTTTTACTGTGGCTCTCTGTATATCAGACTTTATGGGGTACTGGGGGTGTCAAAGTGAGTCTATATGAGAGAAGTGTTACCCACTTGTCAAAAACTTTGTGTATTATATATATATAAATTTATTACAGCATATTTACATGTAATTTTTATCAAGGGGGTAAAATTAACATTTATATTGTTCTTATTATATTTGTTTGAAAAATGTTTATTATTTGAATATGATGAAAATATATTATTAAAAGATTAAACTATGATCATTTTAATTGTTTTCTTACTCGTGAGTGAGAGAGTCTGGAGCCCTCGTCCTATGACCTTTGTATGCCAGAATGGTAATGAATGCAACTTCTAAAACAGAATCATTCAGAACTAAGGTGTGAAAGTCCGTATGGTCCGTAATGCACGTAAGTTCATCTAAATTTCCAACAACCAAGTCACTCGATTTGCAACATACATTTTCCATATTGGATGGCATCATAACACAGTTATCACACAGACAAAAGTCCTCAGCACATAAATATTCCTCCTCCCGTACGTCATTGTCTTGAAGCAGTTTTCAGCTCTTCCTCAGTATATTCGGGCTCAAAGTCGTAAGGAACTATACACTCCATTTTAAGAAATATCTCAAAAACTTTATTAAACTTCCTGCTATAGTGATCGAACCATAACTAAAGTCAATACCCTTGTCACGCAATCATTTATGCACATTCTCACAAACATCGCTATTTTAATTGCGCAAATCATTACAGCAATTATCAACAATTTTTAAACAGTTTTTTAATCAAACATATAAAATATATAAAAGGGGCGGTATCATGTAAGTAGAAATCTAATTGCAATGACGGTAACTGTGAAATACTATAGAGACGAATCAAAGGGGCACCGTGTTGTAATTATGATTAAAACACCTAATTGCTCGCAATTTAGCAATATAATGTAAATTATGCTAACTACTTTCTGTATATCACAACAACATGAGCTCATTGCGATGCGATACTTTTACTTATATATATTTATTTAAACAGAATTTTTCCGTAAAATAGCATAATATAGATTATTATAATATAAAACGTGGATTCAACACTTTTCTTTCATATTTATATAATGCATTTAGTATGCTTGTGGTGATGATTATACTCTACATGTCCGTTTCAGTAAAACGTGCACATCAATTGTCTGTTGTCATGGTGACTCGGTCGCACGCTTCGTTTTATGGCCGTGTTTTATGGCCCTGAGGTGCGATTTTATATGACGCTTATTCTGTTACAAAGGCTTGCCAGTGATTTCTTATCCAATCAGTTTAACACCAAACAACTTTTCAATTACCGCAGTTGCAAGCATTTCACGGTAAAAATGACAAAGATGTATTATAGAAATAAAAAATATCGCGGAGCAAATTGGTTTAAATAGACGTCTTTAACTTACAATTTCTTTCTTTTACGATTGATTCAATGAAATGAGAAATTTAATTGGTTTATTTACATCAATATCTTTCAATTGAAACCTAGTTGTAATCAGCCGAGCGTATTCCTTTAATGCTTTTATCACAACCCCTATTAATCGCTCATCGATCGGGATATAGTTCAATGGGTATTTGTGACGTCACAGAAAGGTAAATATGAACAAAGATGGCGGCGGCCATAGCCGATCGAAATCACAACTTTAACAGCTATATCTTCACAAATATAGCGTGTATAAAAATGAAAGTCATGTCAAAGTGATCTACACTAAAAGGTTTATTGATGGTTAAATTTTCATTTCAGCCGAGCGTATTCCTTTAATGATTGGCCAAAGATTCAATGACTAATGCGGAAAAAAAAGAAATTCGTGCATGTAGCTTTGGTGATTTTTTTCATTATTCAGGAGGTTTAAGAGCTTTTATCTCAAAAAGTATTAGTAATATTTTTAAACATAAAGCGTGTGAAATGTGAAATTTTCAGACGATCATTTTGGTACCGTAAGTTTTGAAATTGAAAAAATTAAAATTTAAATAAATTTCAGCGATTCGGCCGTGTTGTCAAAGTTTTAAGGCCAATATCTTAAAACCCAATAGAAATAGGTCCACTTATTAAGCAAGTGAGATGTAGAGAATTTTAAGACAATTATTTTGGTACTTAGAGTTTTAAAATTGATTAAAGTATAAGGAACTTACATCAAAATACGAATATAAACCCAAGTGTAAGAATTTTCGAAAAATATCCTACTTTCGCTTTCACGTTAATTGAAGAATTTTCGGAAAATATGTCTACAGCTATGTATTAGTTACAATAATTGCAAAAAAAATTTTTTTTATTTATATCGTATTGATATTACTAGCTAAACAAGCGTACCCTTTCGGTGGCCGAGTGGTTAGAGCGTCCGCCTCGGGAGCGGGAGGTCGTGGGTTCGATCCCCGACCACGACATACCAAAGTTGTAAAAAAATGGTACTGTTTTTAACCTCCTTGCTTGGCGCTCAACATTAAGAGTATTTGTAGGACTGGTTTGCTCGGTATCAGGATGATGTGACTGGGTGTGGTATCATGCCACATGTCTACGGCGTGATACTGCAGTGTGGCAGCCCTATACCCGCATAAAGTAGACATCGTCTCCAAATGACTGAATTACTGTCGGAGGGACGTTAAACCAACAAACAAGCAAACAAATTTAAAACAAGTTTGATTTTGATTAATGTTGTGTCAAATCATTTTATTTACGTTACTTATACATATCAGTTGCAGCATTGTGTTACCCATAATACTTTGAGCGTTTTGACACATGTCAGTTAGACGTTGTTGAAATATTGCAATTTCCCGACTTCATTGTTGCATTAATCCAAATTTATGATAAATGATAAGCTATGTGAAAATATATCTTATAGTACAATGTAATTTAATTGCCAGCTTGAGATACCATGGGCGTTAATAGTGTAGACGTTTGAAACAAAATGATCAACACATGTCATCCATTCAAGACGCTGCAAGCTAATTTGTTCGTTAGCTGAAAGGGCCAAATGGAGTAACTTTGTTTAGAGTTTGCCGCTATTTCTCTTTTGATCAGTGACCCCAAAAATTTCAAATTCCTGGTCGATTTAATTTAAGGTTCGAGATTTTGCGAGACTTGTCTACTTAATTGGGTGATTTAACGTTAAGAGTTTACGGCGAAATGCGCATGTCATTATTTCAAATTATGCTCCGCCCTATTCACGTGTTATCATATATGGCAGTGTTTACTAAACTGACCCCTACACATGAGGTGTGCACACTGGCGCATGTTGACGTCTTTTGTAAACATTAAGTAAAGTTGCTTAAATAATCATGTTTATAGATAAACATTTACATAAGAATGAGGAGTTTCGGAAATATTTTTTGCAAAGGGAATCCTAAGAAAAGAAAAAGATGCTAAATTAAATACTAAAATACAAGTCAGTTTATTAGGTTTAAGTCCCACCGACAGAATTTAAGTCGTTTGGAGACAATGTCTACTTGAGACAAATGTAGTGTTGTCACACTGCACATTATCACGTCGTAGACAGTTGGCATGATACCACACCCAGTCACATTATCCGGACACCGGGCCATCAGTCCTAGAACTACCCTTATTAAGCTGAGCGCCAACCAAGGGAGCTATACCAGTACCTGTGTTTACGAATTTGGTAAATACAAGAATTGAATAATTGATATAACGTTTTAAACAACTTACAGATCATGTATTATCTCGTTTGATTTGGTATTTCCGGGGTATTCCTAGCCTTGATATCCTCCGCTGACACCGACTTTTTTTAAACGATTATTTTTTACATATTTCGTTCTTTCCTTAATGTCAATCAGTTGATGTTTTCTGATTTCTCAACTAATTCAAACAAGATAAATAAATAAAAAAACAGCCATCACATAAATTGATTGAAATCTGAAAAGAAATGAGCCGACGGTCAAAAAATGCGCGAAATTTATGTGTTACATCCATATTTGGAAAGCACGTGCACGTGTGTGAATACTTTAACAACACGCTGACGTAACACTTATATGGCGCCATCTTCTAATATATCACCATAACGTAGTAATAGGGCGGGGCAAACTCAAAGTTAGTCAGTGTTAATTAAGTATAGGTTAGTGTTTTTTTTAGTAAGCGGCAAAGCCGCGCGACCGATTTAATGGACTTAATGCTTACTAAATAACACTAACTTACTTAGTGTTTGAAATTATGTTTTGAAATTTAACGCAGTCGCACATTCAAAATATAGTATTGATTTTTTAGACTCCGCCCTATCAACCTGTTCCCGGCGTGAATTACAAACCCTCTTACTTAATTTTTAAAATCCTCAATGTTGTATCATCATTCCTTAGGCAATAATAAAATGTTTAACTAAACTAATCGGAAGGTAGAGTTCTTTTGTTATTTTGGATTAATCAGAATCCTGGTGAGTAAATGTTTGTTCTCTATGGTTGCTGTGTATTATTTTTGTCGATGTTCATGCGTTCACATCAAAATCCCTGTAACACGTTACACATGCGTGGACCAAGCCCACAATTTAAATTTACTATATGTTCTATATAAACATATATACAAATGACAATTTCTGTAAGGGACATTGGCATCCAAACTTACCCTCATTAGATAGATCTATTCAAGAGAAATAATTCTGTACATTTTAAACATGGAGTCACCCGACTACTTTTTGACCTTTTTAAGGCCAAATAACATGCGTATGAATTTAGTGCACCGGTCGGCCATTTCACGCCAATTTTCTCAAAAATTCCCTCTCAGTAATGCTAAACTATTAAGATTGTTGTGCAATAAGGCCTCCAAATTGGGCATTTAATGACTATTTTAACTGTTCTATAGAATTCAATCCTTTATTGCATGTCTTTCAGTCAAAATCTCACCTTAATTCAGCATTAAATAGGGTCACTTTTTTCTGTGTAGGCACACCCGGGTAACCAAGGGCAGGTAATTGTGGTCTTAGTCTATTTTGGTGAACATATAAAGCTCCGCTTCTCGACACATTTTGACGCACATGCGCAGTGAAGGTGCTTGACGCTTGTTTTAAATTGATCAGTTGATTTAGCGGAATAGTGTTTAGTGACAAGTTGATGCCGATTAAATGAATTAAATGGAGACAAAATTTTGAAAAAATGGAAAGACCTTTCAGATGATATTTAGTTTTTGATGATCGGTGTTGAATTAATTGAGTTATGGCAGAAAATTAAAGAAACGATACATGTGAAATGAACTAAGTTAGGTAGAACACATATATTCTCAATATGGAAATGCAGGTATTATACCACAGAGAAACGAAAATTTTGGGGATGTGGACATTGTTTATGAACAAATTCTTTTCAAGTGATCAGGCTTAAACTTAGTTGCAGCGCAGAAAGCCCCTTTTCGTTTGTGGGACAAACGAAGTCTAGTTATTAGGGCTTTCTGCTAGAGCAGAAAGACCTATTGTTTTAGTACTGTTTTTTATTAGGGCTTTCTTCCTCTAGCAGAAAGACCTATTGTTTTTGTAATGTTTTTTATTAGGGCTTTCTGCCTAAAGCAGAAAGTCCTATTGGGTTTGTTATGTTTTTTCTTATTAGGACTTTCTGCTATAGCAGAAAGTCCTATTGGGTTTCTACTGTTTATTATTAGGGCTTTCTGCTTTTCGCAGAAAGACCTATTGGGTTTGTTCTGTCTTTTATTATTATTATTCTTTTTTTCCAACCTTTTCATGTTGTTATTTCATTAAGTTGCTGAAGGTCTAGGACAAAGAAATTCTATCAACAGACACCTGAAGCAATGGCATTTTGGAATATATTATTTTTATCTTCACATGACGTCACATGACGTCAGAACTAAAAATAGCTACCAAAGTTTGTACGCGCTGTACAGCCGTCATTTTTGGACGGATTGTCATGGAATTTTCACAGAAGTTATATATTAAGACCTCATTGTGCAGGATTATATAGGTTTGCCAAGATTCGAAGGAACTAAGGTTCTATGGCGAATCCAAGATTCGAACCAAGGACGTCACATTTCAAATCCATATAAATCGATTCTAGATGAGATAGAAAGTTGATATTTGGCGAGATTATATGTCTCTGTGTTTCCTTTGCATTTGTAAAGATGAACGTCATATGACGTCATATGACGTCATCAAGTTGTATAGATTTCCGATTTCTTGATGTCAATTTACTCATGTTGCAAAGGCTCATAGACAATGAAAATTTAATGTCCTATGAAGGTAATCATGAACATTTAGATTCAATGTTTTAAAATTTTCATATGACGTCACATGACGTCAGAACTAAAAATAGCTACCAAAGTTTGTACGCGCTGTACAGCCGTCATTTATGGACGGATTGGCATGGAATCTTCACAGAAGTTATATATTACGACCTCATTGTGCAGGATTATATAGGTTTGCCAAGATTCGAAGGAACTAAGGTTCTATGGCGAATCCAAGATTCGAACCAAGGTCGTCAAATTTCAAATCCATATAAAAAACATTTCTAGATGAGATAGAAAGTTGATATTTGGCGAGATTATACGCCTCTGTGTTTTCTTTGCATTATGTAAAGATGAACGTCATATGACGTCATTTGACGTCACCAAGTTGTATAGAATTTCCGATTTCTTGATGTCAATTTACTCATGTTGCAAGGGTTCATAAACAATGGAAATTGAAAGTCCTTTGTAGGTGATCATGTTCATTTTGATCCAATGTTTAAAATTTTCATATGACGTCACATGACGTCAGAACTTAAAATAGCTACCAAAGTTTGTACGCGCTGTACAGCCGTCATTTATGGACGGATTGGCATGGAATTTTCACAGAAGTTATATATTACGATTCATTGTGCAGGATTATATAGGTTTGCCGAGATTCGAAAAAGCAAAGGTTCTATGGCGAATCCAAGATTCGAACCAAGGTCGTCAAATTTCAAATACGTATAAAATCGTTTCTAGATTAGATAGAAAGTTGATATTTGGCGAGATTATATATCTCTGTGTTTCCTTTGCATTATGTAAAGATGAACGTCATATGACTTCATATGACGTCATCAAGTTGTATAGAATTTCGATTTCTTGATGTCAATTTACTCATGTTGCAAAGCTTCATAGACAATGCAAATTAAATGTCCTTTGTACATAATCAGGAACATTTAGATTCAATGTTAAATTTCACATGACGTCACATGACGTCAGAAACTATAAATAAATACCAAAGTTTGTCCGCTCTGTACAGCCGTCATTTATTGATAGATTGGCATGGAATCTTCACAGAAGTTATATATTACGACCTCATTGTGCAGGATTCTATAGGTTTGCCAAGATTCGAAAGAACTAAGGTTCTTTGACGAATCCAAGATTCGAACCAAGGACGTATAAAAATAAATACGTTTTAAAATCGTTTGTAGATGAGATAGAAATTTGATATTTAGCGAGCTTATACGTCTCTGTGTTTCCTTTGCATTTTGTAAAGATGAACGTCATATGAAAGTCATCAAATTGTAGAGAATTTCCGATTTCCTGAATGTCAATTTACTCATGTTGCAAAGGTTCATAGACAATGAAAATTTAATGTCCTATGTAGGTAATCATGACATTAAGATTTATGAGTACAATTTTCATATGACGTCACATGACATCAAAACTTAAAAAAGCTACCAAAGTTCATCCGCGCTGCACACCGTCATTTATGGACGGATTGGCATGGAATTTTCACAGAAGTTATATATTAAGACTTCATTTTGCAGGATTATATAGGTTTGCCAAAATTCGAAAAACACCAGGTTTGTCATGGTTTGCAGTGCAGAAAGCTCTATCTTTTGTTCAAAACAAAAGAAGTCTAGTTCTTCTTCTTATTATTCTTTTTTTCCTCCTTTTGAGGTTGTAATTAAACAAGGTTACAATTGAGATAGAGTCTTCAAATTGTTTCAGTGATCAGCTAAATAGAGTCTCTTTCGATCTGCATTGCTTCAACTATTAGTGACGTCATATGACGTCATAGCTGAAAACTACTACAAAAGTTTGTTCGCGGTCTACAGCCATTGGTTATGAACCGATTTTCATCAAAATTTCACAGAATGTGTATATTAATATTTAATTGTGCATATTCTGTCAGCTAACCGAAATTCCGAAAGGCCGAAGTTCTGTGGCTGAATAAGATTCGAACATAGGACCGAAATTTCATTTTAGGATTAAAGAGCTTCAGGATAAGATAGAAAGTTGAAACTTTACACAGTTTGCAGTTCTGCAGAATTTCTACATATATTTTGAGTCGTGACGTCATATGACGTCATGCGACGTCATAGGCATACTTCTTAATTTTCATTTTAGGGCAATGATTTCGACAT
Source organism: Solen grandis (assembly GCA_021229015.1). Taxonomy (NCBI): domain Eukaryota; kingdom Metazoa; phylum Mollusca; class Bivalvia; order Adapedonta; family Solenidae; genus Solen; species Solen grandis. The sequence goes on from CM037782.1 coordinate 14,961,878, forward strand.
GATGCCAGTTGTTCAGAATAATGAAAATTTCAGAGTTATGACATTAAAGTATTTTGCTTTTTAACAAAAGCATCTTCAGCACCTATGATGCCATATGACGTCACAGCTAAAAATAGTGAAAAATGGTTTTTCGCGCTCTACAGCCGTCATTTATGGTCGGATTTTTTTTCAAATTTTCACAGATGGTACACCTTGAATCAAAGGTGTGCATATCCTGTCAGCTAACCAAAATTCCGAAAGACCGAAGTTTCTGTGGCTGAAAAAAGATTCGAACATAGGACCGAAAATTTCATTTTAGGATTAAAGAGCTGCAGGATGAGATAGAAAGTTGAAACTTACACAGTTTGCAGTTCTGCAGAATTTCTACATATATTTTGAGTCGTGACGTCATATAACGTCATGTGACGTCATAGGCATACTTCTTAATTTTCATTTTAGGGCAATGATTTCGACATGATGCCAGTTGTTCAGAATAATGAAAATTTCAGAGTTTTGACAGTAAAGTATGTGCTTTTGAACAAAAGCATCTTCAGCACCCTATGACGTCACTTGACGTCACAGCTAAAAATAGGGTAAAAAAGGTGTTCGCGCTCTACAGCCGTCATTTATGGTCGGATTTTCTTCAAAATTTTCACAGATAGTACATCTTGAATCAAAGGTGTGCATATCCTGTCAACTAACCGAAATTTCGAAAAGACCGAAGTTCTGTGGCTGAAATAAGATTCGAACATAGGACCGAAAATTTCATTTTAGGATTAAAGAGCTTCAGGGTGAGATAGAAAGTTGAAACTTACACAGTTTGCAGTTCTGCAGAATTTCTACATATATTTTGAGTCGTGACGTCATATGACGTCATAGGCATACTTCTTAATTTTCATTTTAGGGCAATGATTTCGACATGATGCCAGTTGTTCAGAATAATGAAAATTTCAGAGTTATGACAGTAAAGTTTGCGCTTTTAAACAAAAGCATCGTCAGCACCTATTACGTCACATGACTTCACAGCTAAAAATAGTGAAAATGGTGTTCACGCTCTATAGAAAGTTGAAAATTACACAGTTTGCAGTTCTGCAGAATTTCTTAAAATATTTTGAGTCGTGACGTCATTTGACGTCATGTGACGTCATAAGCATACTTCTTAATTTTCATTTTAGGGCAATACTTTCGACATGATGCCAGTTGTTCAGAATAATGAAAATTTCAGAGTAATGTCAGAAAAGTATGCGCTTTTGAACAAAAGCATCTTCAGTACCCTATGACGTCACATAACGTCAGAGCTAAAAATAGTGAAAAATGGTTTTCGCGCTCTACAGCCGTCATTTATGGTCGGGTTTTTCAAATTTACACAGATGGTACATCATGAAAATAAAGGGGTGCATATCCTGTCAACTAACCGAAATTCCAAAAGCCCAAAGTTCTGGGGCTGAAATAAGATTCAAAGATGGGACCGAAAATTTATTTGGATTAAAGAGCACGGGATGAGATAGAAAGTTGAAACTTAAAAAATTTGCAGTTCTGCAAAATTTTCTAAAAAAATTTTTGATTTGGGGCGTCATATAAAGTCATGTGACGTCATAAGCTATTTCTTAATTTTCTTTTTAGGGCAATGTTTTCGACATGATGCCGTTGTTCAGAATAATAAAAATTTTCAAAAATATGACAGTAAAGTAGGTTTTTGGAAAAAAACTCTTAAACCCCCTATGCGTCAGGTGACTTTAGACAAAAATAGTGAAAAAAGGTTTTTCAGCTCTAAAAGGGGCCATTTATGGTTGGATTTTTTTAAAATTTTTCCAGATGGACATCATGAAACTTGGGTGCATATCCTGTCAACAAACCCAAAATTCCGAAAACCAAATTTCTGTGGCTGAATAAGTTTCGAACATGGGAAAAAAAATTTCATTTTAGATTAAAGAGTTTCAGGATGAATGAAAGTTTAAATTTACACAGATTGCAGTTATGAGAATTTCAAATTTTTTAAGTCGTAAGTCATATACGTCAGTACGTCATAACATACTTTTAATTTTTTCATTTTGGGGCAATGATTTCGACTGATGCCAGTTGTTCAGAATAATGAAAATTTCGATTATACATAAAGTATGCGTTTTTGAACAAAACTCTTTAGCACCCATACGTGGGGTGACGTCAGAGCTAAAAAAGTAAAAAAAGGTTTCCCCCCCCCCCCCCCCCCTAAAAAAAAAGGTGAAAATTAAAAATTTGCACTGAAAGGAATTTCTTAAAAAATTTGGGGGTCGGGAGTCTTTTGACCATGTGACGTAAAAGCAATTTAAAAAGGATTCTAAAATTTTTGAAGATGGGTGTCAAAAAGTAAAAAGAGATGGGTTTTGACAAAATTAGCAGAAAGCCCTTTCTTTTTTTCAAAAAAAAGGAGTCTATTTATTTTTTATTTTTTATTATTACGTTTCCCCAAAAAGATTGCTTTTTAAATATTCCTACGGGCTAAATCACGAAAATTTTAAAAGTATACCTGACGCGAAAAGTTTAAAATCTATGATTTTTTTTTTTCCTATGACTCACTGACGTAAAATTTTACATTTGTTACAAAATTTTTTCGCCCTCAGCCTTCATTTTCTTGGGGGTTTTTCTCGATATTTCACAAATGTGTTTTACGTTTAGATATTTTTATATAGTTTTTTCCTAATTCGAAAAAGACCAAGGTTCGTATTTAACCAAATTCGAACTTTGACCTAAAATTTTTTTAAAGTATTTGTGCTCCTATATAAGCTAAAAAATCTAAAATTGACAAAAATGCTCATTGAGTCTTTTTCATATTCTGGACATTTGACGTAAAATTGACTCATTTGCGTCATAAGTTAAAACAATTCTTAAAAAAAATAAAAACTTTTTTTCACCTGTACTCAAAATTTCTTGACCGTTTGGCTTCAAATTTTCTCAAATCGCCCATAGCATCTTAGGCAAATTAATTTCCTTTTCCCAAAAATCTTAAGGTCAAGGTCATAATAAATTTAAACTTTTTTCTTTTGACCTGAATATCTCAAAACAAATAACATTCTATCGAGACAATTGCGTATTTTTATTAGTGCTTTCGAAGCTCTTTCTGATACAAAATGTTTTTGAAGTGGGGGTAAAATTGCACATCAAGGGGGAACAGGAAGACGGCGCTATCGTATGGAAAACTGCATGTATCTAAAAAAAAATTTATTTTTGTAAATTCAATTTTAAAATGATTTTTTGCCCAATCAATTTTCCCTTTCGAACGATATGCGCTTTTAAAGATCCAAAGAATAATTTTTAAAATATATCGTTCATGAAGTAAATGTCATGAACATTTTTTTGGCATATTTTTGCTTTTTTCCGGGGTTTTAAAAGCGTCCTTTGTTCAAAAGCATTTAAATATAGGTCCATACTTTAAAGCGTGTAAAATTTTGGGGAATTTAATGACGTTTCTAACGGCACCCTGCTTTTCTTATTTGGTCATGATATAAGAAAGTTACACGAGAAATAAGAAACTCATGCTAATAATCAAAAAAAGGTAAATGCGCAATTCAACGCAATCAATAAACTATTCATTCTTATTATTTAAACATATAAAGCGTTATATGTTTAGATATCGAAGTAAAAGCCTTTGAAAATCATTGTTTGAAAACGATGCTTTAATATCTTCAGCCAATTAAATGGGTTTTAGAATTTTTTAAAATATGTTTCAGTTAATTCAGTTACCACAGGAATGCCCAAATCTTATATGTATAAAAAGTAAAATGTTAAGTTCTAATAAAAAAATCTACTGGGCGTCACTGTAAGCAAGTAGTAATGGTACAAATTTACCTGGGGCTCATGTGAGGCTGCGCCTACTATTTTTTTGGTTTTTATCTCTCCTCTCTCCCCTCTATAAATATATATATATATATATTTTTAAAGAAATGTCTAGTGTATAAAATTCATACTCTGTCTTAGGGGGCCCCTTTATTTATTTATTTTTAATGAAAATAAAGACAAGATAAATAGTAAATACAATAGTGTTGAAAATACCCCGTGTTCAGCATGAACTTTATGTGAAATTTTTTACGCTCTTTTAAAATGAAAAACCAGGGAAAAAATGTTTCATTTTTTTTAAAGAAAGGATACTTTGGGGACGTGAACTAGCTAGGTAGAACACATATTTTTTCAATATGGAACTGCAGGTATTTAATACCAAAAGGAAAACGTAATTTGGGATGTCGACATTGTTTATGAACAAATTTATTTTCAGCTGATCAGGCTTTAAATGAGTTGCCGCGCAAAAGCCCTTATCGTTTGTGGGACAAACGAAGTCTAGTTATTTTTTCCTTTCTTCCAAAAGAGGTTGCTATTTCAATAGGTTCCTGACGGTCTATATAATCAGAAAATTTTAATGCTAATACCTGATGCAATGAAATTTTAGAATCTTTGATTTTTATATTCCTATGACGTCACATGACGTCAAATTTGACATTTGTTACAAATTTTGTTCGCGCTCTACACCCTCATTTCTTGGTTGATTTTCTCGATATCTTCAAAAATATGTCTATTACGTTCTAGATGTGCATGATTAATAGATTTTCCCAGATTCCGAAAAGCCCAAAGGGTTCTGTGGTTTAAACCAAGTTTCGAACTTTGGCCCTTTAAAAAAGTTTTTAAGTATTTTGTAGCGACAATGTAAGCTACAAATCGGGAAATTGGGACACCACTTTGCTCATTGATGTCTTCTTCATATTCTGTGACATTTGACGTCATATGACGTCATTTGACGTCATAATTTTAAATTTAACAATTCTGAAAAAAATACAAACGGTTTTTTTTTCAGCCCTGTACTCTAAATTTCTTGAACGATTGGCTTCAAATTTTCTTGAATCTGCACCATAGCATCCCCATTGTCAAATATCATTTCCGTTCCGCAAAATCTCAAAGGTCAAGGTCATATATGAATTATCGTTTTTCTTTTGAACCTGAAATTTATCTCAAAAACAAACAACTTTTCTATCGAGACAATATGCGTATTTTTATTAGTGCTTTCAAGCTCTTTCTGATGAAGAAAATAATTTTTAAAAAAAGATCGGGCTTAAAATGGCACAGTAATGGCCGAAAAGCGAAAACTACGCTATACGCAGTGTAGAAAACTGCATGTATCTGAAAATATATTGATATTTGAAAATATCATTATAAACCCATGATTTATAGCCCAATCAATTTCCTTTCGAACGATATGCAGCTTTTAAAGATCCAAAGAATAGTTATTAAAATATCGTTCATGAAGAAAATGTCATGAACATATTTTGGCATATTTTGATTTTTCCGACGTTGAAGATCCCTAGTTCAAAAGCAGTTAAACATAGGTCCATACATAAAGCGGGCGCAATGTTGGGAATTTAAAGACCTTTCTAATGGTACCCTATTTTTTTTAAATTTAGTTCAATGATTTTTAAAAAAAGTTACATGAGAAATAAGAACTCATGATCAAATCATAAAAGTGTAAATGCGGCAATTCAAAACGCAATCAATAAACTATTCATTCTTATTATTTAAACATATTAAGCGAAATATGGTATGGATACCGAAGTAATAGCCTTTGTAATCAATAACGTAACTATGCTTTAATATTTTCAGCCAAATTTAACAAGTTTTAAATTTTAAAATGTTTTTTTAGTTAATTCAGATACCACTGGAATGTCAAATGTTATATGTATATAAAGTAAAATGTTAAGTTCATTGAAAAATCTACTCGGCATCACTATAAGCAAGCAGTAAAGGGAAAACGTTTCCCTGTGCTCATGCGTGGCCGCGGCCTACTATATTTGTTCGGTTATATATCTCTATTATTTTCTTTGTAAAAGAATTGTTATGTAAAAAATTCTACTTTAATTTTGTGTCCTTTATTCAATATTGATAAATGAAAATAAAGACAAGGTAAATAGAAAATAAGATGGTATTGAAAATATCCTGTTGTTCATCATGTACTTTATGTGTAATTTACGTTCTTTTTAAATGAACAGGAACAATTGTTCATATTAAAAGAAAGGATATTTGTGAAAGAATTAAATTAGGTAGAACACATATATTCTTTAAAATGGAAATGCAGGTATTATACCACTGGAAAACGTAAATTTGGGATGACGACATTGTTTATTTAACAAATTCTTTTCAGCTGATCAGGCTTAGACTAAGTGCAGCGCAGAAAGCCCTTATCGTTTGTGGGACAAACGAAGTCTAGTTATTATTATTATTATTTTTTTCTTCCAAAAGAGGTTGCTATTTCAATAGGTTCCTGACCGTCTAGAATCAGGGAAATTTAATAGCTGATACCAGACCCCATGAATTTTAGAATCTGTGATATTTATATTCCTATGACGTCCATATGTTTAATTTGACATTTGTTACAAAAGTTTGATCGCACTCTACAGCCTTAATTTCTTGGCGGATTTTCTCGATATTTTCACCCAAAAAGTGTCTATTACATTCAGATGAGCATGAAATTACTTTGGTTTTCCCCGATTCGAAAAGACCAAAGGGTTTTGTGGTTAAACCAGGTTACGAACTTTGGGCCTTAAAATGCATTTAGATATTTTGTAGGTCCTATGTAAGCTAGAAATCTGAAATTGACACCACAACGCTCATGATGTCTTCTTCATATTCTGGACATTTAACGTCATATGACGTCATAATGTTAATAACAATTCTGAAACAAATACAAACGGTTTTTCAGCCCTGTACTCTAATTTCTTGACCGATTGGCTTCAAATTTTCTCTGAATCTGCACCCTAGCATCTCATTGTCTTATATAATTCCGTTCCCGGGAAAATCTCAAAGGTCAAGGTCAAATATCAATTTTCGTTTTTTTTTTTGACCTGTAATATCTCAAAACAAAAAACATTCTATCGATACAATATGCTTAATTTTTATTAGTGCTTTTGAAGCTCTTTCTGATGACAAAATATTTTTGAAGATCGGGCTTGAAATGGTAGATCAATGGCGGAACAGCGAAACGGCGCTATACGTAGTGTGAAAACGCATTATCTCCAAAATTATTGATTTTGTAAATAAACATTATGAAAATGATTTATAGCCCAATCAATTTCCCTTTTGAGCGAATATGCAGCTTTTAAAGATCCAAAAAATAGTTATTAAATTATTGTTCATGAAGTAAATGTCATGAACATATTTTGGCATATTTTTGCATTTTTTCCGAGGTTTTAAACGTCCATAGTTCAAAAAGCGTTATGAATAGGTCCATACATAAAGTGTGTGAAATGTTGGGAATTTAATGACTTTCTAACGGTACCCTGCTTTTCTTATTTGGTCATGATATAAAAAAAGTTACATGAGAAATAAGAACTCATGATAAAAATCATAAAAGTGTAAATGCGCAATTCAAACGCAATCAATAAACTATTCATTCTATATATTTAAACAAAATTTAAACGTTATATGGGTAAGGGATACCCAAGTAATAGCCTTGTAAATCAATAACGTAACTATGCTTTAATATTTTCAGCCAATTAAAAAAGGTTTAAAATTTTAAAATGTGTTTCAGTTAATTCAGATACCACTGGAATGTCAAATAGTTATATGTATATAAAGTAGAATGTTAAGTTCGTTTAGAAATCTACTGGGCGTCACTGTAAACAAGCAGTAAAGGTCCAACGTTTACCTGTGCTCATGTGAGGCCGCGGTCAACTATATTTGTTCGGTTATTCTATAAAATATTTCTTAGTAAAAAAAAATGTCTAGTGTATAAAATTCATACTTAATTTAGTGTCCTTTATTCAATATTGATAAATGAAAAATAAAGACAAGGTAAATAGTAATTTTACGTTCTTTTAAATGAAGAACAGGGACAATTGTTTTATATTAAAGAAAGGATACATGTGAAATGAAATAAGTTAGGTAGAACACATATATCTCAATATGGAAATGCAGGTATTTTACCACAGAGAAACGTAATTTGGAATGTCGACATAGTTTATGAACAAATTCTTTTCAGCTGATCAGGCTTAAACTGAGTTGCAGCGCAGAAAGCCATTATCGTTTTTGGGACAAACGAAGTCTAGTTATTATTATTATTTCCTTTCTTCCAAAAGAGGTTGCTATTTCAATAGGTTCCTGACGGGCTAGAATCACGAAAAATAAAAATTGTATACCAACGCGATGATATTTTAGAATCTATGATTTTTATATTCCTATGACGTCAAATGACGTCAAATTTGACATTTGTTACAAAAATTTGTTCGCGCTCTACAGCCTTCATTTTCTTGGCGGTTTTTCTCGATATTTTCACAAAATGTGTCCTTTTTCGTTCTAGATGTGCATGGTTATTATAGATTTTTTCAGATTCGAAAAAAACAAGGTTTTGTGGGTTTTAAACCAAGTTTCGAACTTGGACCTTAAAATGTTTTTAACTATTTTGTAGCTCCTATGTAAGCTAGAAATCTCAAAATGACACCACATATGCTCATTGATGTCTTCTTCATATTCTGTGAAATTTACGTCATTTGACGCCCTAATGTTAATAACAATTCTGAAACAATACAAACGGTTTTTTTAGCCCTGTACCTAAATTTCTTGAACTATTTGCTTAAATGTTTTCTGAATCTGCACCATAGCAAACTTTATTGTCAAATATCATTTCCGTTTCCGGAAAATTCAAAGGTCAAAGGGCCCTATATCAATTATCGTTTTTTCTTTTGACCTGTAATATTTCAAAAACAAACAACATCTATCGAGACAATATGCGTATTTTTATTAGTGCTTTCGAAGCTCTTTCTGATGAGAATAATTTTTGAAGATCGGGCTTGAAATGGCACATAAGGGCGAAAAAAGGCGTTATACGTAGTGTAGAAAACTGCATGTTTCTAAAAAATATTGATTTTTGTAAATATCATTATGGACATGATTTATAGCCTAATCAATTTCCTTTTGAACGATATGCAGCTTTTAAAGATCCAAAGAATAGTTTATTAAAATATCGTTCATGAAAATAAATGTCATTTAACATATTTTGGCATATTTTTGCATTTTCCGAGGTTTAAGCGTCCATAGTTCCCAAAAGCAGTTATGAATAGGTTCATACAAAAGTGTGTGAAATGTTGGGAATTTAATGACCTTTCTAACCGTACCCTACTTTCTTATTTGGTCATGATATAAGAAAATTACATGAGAAATAAGAACTCATGATAAAAATCATAAAAGTGTAAATGCGGAATTTAAACGCAATGAATAAACTATTCATTCTTATTATTTAAACATATTAAGCGTTATATGGTATGGATACCGAAGTAAAAAGCCGTTGTAAATCATAATTGTAACTATGATTTAATATTTCAGCCAAATTAAACAGGTTTTAAAATTTTAAAATGTGATTCAGTTAATTCAGATACCCACTGGAATGTCAAATAGCTAATGTATATAAAGTAGAATTTGAAGTTTTATTGAGAAATGTACTGGGCCCTCACAGTAAGCAAGCAGTAAAGTACAACGTTTACCTGTGCTCATGTGAGGCGGCGGCCCCCACTATATTTGTTCGGGTTTTCTCTATATTCTTTCTTTGTAAAGAATGTCTAGTGTATAAAATTCATACTTTATTTTAGTTCCTTTATTCATTAAAATATCTCGTTATTCAGCATGTAATTTTTGTGTAATTTCGTTTTTTTTAAATTAACAAAAAGGAAAATTGTTTCATATTAAAGAAAGGATACATGAGAAATGAACTAAGTTAGGTAGAACACATATATTCTCAATATGGAAATGCAGGTATTATACCACAGGGAAACGTAAATTTGGGATGACACATTGTTTATGAACAAAATCTTTTCAGCTGATCAGGGTTAAACGAGATGCAGGCAGAAAGCCCTTATCGTTTGTGGGACAAACGAAGTCTAGTTTTTTATTATTATTTTTCTTCCAAAAGAAGGGTTGGGTATTTCAATAGGTGTCTGACGGGCTAGAATCACGAAAAATTTAAAGGCTTATACATGATGCGATGAAATTTAGGATCTATGATTTTATATTCCTATGACGTCACATGACGTCAAATTTGACATTTTCTACAAAAGTTTGTTCGCGCTTTACAGCCTTCATTTCTTGGCGGATTTTATCGTATTTTCACAAAATGTGTCTATTACGTTCTAGAGGCATGATTATATAGGTTTTTCCAGATTTGAAAGACCAAGGTTTTGTGGTTAAACCAAGTTTCGAACTTTGGAACTTTAAAATGATTTTAAGTATTTTGTAGCTCCTATGTAAGCTAGAAATTTTGAAATTGACACCACATATACTCCTTGATGTCTTTTTTATATTCTGTACATGAGACACATGACGTCATTTGACGTCATAATTTTAATAACAATTTTGAAACAAATACAAACGGTTTTTTTAGCCCTGTACTTTTAAATTTCTTGAACGATTTGGCTTTAAATGTTATCTGAAAACTGCACCATAGCATCTCATTGTAAATATTATTTCCGTTTCCGGAAAATCTCAAAGGTCAAGGTCATATATCAATTATCGTTTTTTCCTTTGACCTTAAATATCACAAAAACGAAAAAAAATTTTATCGAGACAATATGCGTATTATTATTAGTGCTTTCGAAGCTCTTTCTGATGAGAAAAATTTGTTTTGAAGATCGGCCTGAAATGGCACAGTAATGACCGAAAAACGAAACGGTCCTAAACGTATGCAGGAAACTGCATGATCTCAAAAATAATGATTTTTGTAAATAAACATTATAACATGATTTATAGCCCAATCAATTTTCCCTTTTGAGCGATATGCAGCTTTTTTAAAAATCCAAAGAATAGTTATTAAAATATCGTTGATGAAGTAAATGTCATGAACATATTTTGGGACATTTTTGCATTTTTTCCGAGGTTTAAGCGTCCATAGTTCAAAAGCAGTTATGAATGGTCCATACATAAAGCGTGTGAAATGTTGGGAATTTAAGACGTTTCTAACGGCACCCGCCCTTTTCTTATTTGTTCATGATATAAGAAAATTACATGAGAAATAAAAACTCTTTTTAATAATCATAAAAGTGTAAATGGGGGAATTCAAACGCAATCAAAGAACTATTCATTCTTATTATTTAAACAAATATAAAGCGTTATGTTAGATACCGAAGTAATAGCCTTTATAAATCAAAAATGTAACCATGCTTTAATATTTTTAAACCAAATTAAACAGGTTTAAAAATTAAAAATGTGTTTCAGTTAATTCAGATACCACTGGAATGTTCAAATAGTTATATGTATATAAAGTAGAATGTTAAGTTCTGTTGAGAAATCTACTGGGCGTCACTGTAAGCAAAAAGTAAAGGTCCAAAAGTTTACCTGTTTCTCATGTGAGGCGGCGGTCTACTATATTTGTTCGGTTTATCTCTATATATATTTTCTTTGTAAAAGAAATGTCTAGTGTATAAAATTCATACTTTAAATTTCGTGTCCATTATTCAAAAATTGATAAATAAAATAAAGACAAGGATAATAGTAAATAAAATGTTTATTGAAAATATCTCGTTGTTCATCATGTACTTTATGTGTAATTTTACGTTTCTTTTTAAAAGAACAACAGGGACAATGTTTCAAAATTAAAGAAAGGATACAGTGAAATGAACTAAGTTAGGTAGAACACATATATTCTCAAATGGAAATGCAGGTATTATACCACAGAGAAACGTAAACTTGGGGTGCGACATTGATTATGAATAAATTCTTTTCAGCTGATCAGGCTTAAACTGAGTTGCAGCGCAGGGAAAACCCTTATCGTTTGTGGGAAAAAACGAAGTCTAGTTATTATTATTTATTCTTTTCTTCCAAAGAGGTTGCTATTTCAATAGGTTCCTGGCGGTTTAGAATGACGAAAATTTAATAGCTCATACTGACGCGATTTAAATTTTAGAATCTATTATAACATTTTCGTATGACGTCATATGACCTCAAATTTGACATTTGCTAAAAAAGTTTTGTTCGCGCTTTTCGCCTACATTTCTTGGCGGTTTTTCTAGATATTTTGAAAAAATTTTTGTATATTTACAAATCAGATGTGCAATATTATATGGGTTTTTCCCCAAGAATTGGGAAAAGCCCAAGGGTTCTGGGGTTTTAAAAAGAAGTTTCAAAATTTTTGGGCCCTTTAAAAGGTATTTAAGTTTTTTGGTAGCTCCTTTTGTAAGCTAAAAAAATCTAAAATTTCACTACTTATTTCCTTGGATTTTTTTAAAATTTCTGAAAAAATTTACGACCATATGGGGCCATTTGACGTCATAATGTTAATAAGTTTCTTAAAAAGAAATACCAACGGGGTTTTCACCCCTGAAACCCCAAATTTTTTGAGGGGATTGGTTTCCCAAATTTTTATGAAAGTGAAAACCTTAGCATCTCTTTGTAAAAAATTTTTCCGTTTTCGGTAAATCTAAAGGTAAAGGTAAATAATAAATTATGTTTTTTTTCCTTTGACCTGTTATATCTCAAAAAACGGACAACATTCAATCGGGGAGAATTTGCGAAATTAAAATTAGTGTTTTTCGAAGCTCTTTCTGATAAAAAATTTAGTTTTGAAATTCGGGATGAAATTGGACGGGTTATAGGGGAAAAAAAAAGGGGAAAAACGGCCTATTCGTAGGTGGAAACGGGCATGATCCCCAAAAATTTTTGATTTTTGTAAAATATTATTATGAACATGATTTTTTTTCCCCAAAATTGTTTTCCCTTTCAAAAAGGGGGTTATTCCCAGTTTTTTAAAGACCCAAAAGAATAATTATTAAAATATGTTCTGAAGAAAATGTCATTAACATTTTTTGGCATTTTTTTGGCATTTTTTCCGGGGGTTTTAAAGTGCCCATAGTTCAAAAGAAGTTATGTTTTAGGCCCTTTTTTAAAGCGTGGGAATTTTTGGGGAAATTTTAATGAACTTTCAAACGGTACCCTGCGTTTCTTTTTTGGTCGTGATAAAAGGGGAAAGTTAGATGAGAAATAAGAAGTCATTATTATAATCATAAAAGTGTAAATGCGCAATTCAATCGTTATCAATAAACTATTAATACTTATAATTTAAACATATTAAAGCGTTATATGGTAGATCCCAAGAGCCTTTGAAAATCAATAATCAATAATGCGACTATGTTTTAATATTTCAGCCACATTAAACATAGTTTTAAAATTTTAAAATGTGTTTCAGTTAATTCAAATACCACTGGAATGTCAAATAGTTATATGTAGATAAAGTAGAATGTTAAGTTCTATTGAGAAATCTACTGTGCGGCACTGTAACAAGCATTAAAGGTACAACGTTTACCTGTGCTCATGTGAGACCGCGGCCTACTATATTTGTTCGGTTTACCTTATATATATTTTTTTTCTTTGTAAAGAAGTGTCTAGTCTTTATTTTAGGTGTCCTTTATTCATTATTGTTAAATGAAATAAAGACAAGATAAATAGCAAGTAAATAGATATTTGAAAATATATTTTTGTTCAGCATGTACTTTATGTGTAATTTTAAGTTCTTTTAAATGAACAACAGGGAAAATTGTTTCATATTAAAGAAAGGATACATTTGAAATTAACTAAAGTAGAACACATATATTTTCAATATGGTAAAGCAGGCATTTACCACAGAGAAAAGTAAATATGGAGGTCACAATGTTTATGAACAAAATCTTTTAAGTTGATCAGTCTTAAACTGAGATGCAGCGCAGAAAGCCCTTATCGTTTGTGGGACAAACGAAGTCTAGTTATTAGGGCTTTCTGCTCTTGCAGAAAGACCTATTGTTTTTGTAATGTACTGTTTTTTATTAGGCTTTCTGCCTCTGACAGAAAGACCTATTGTTTTTGTAATGTTTATTATTTTATTATTATTATTATTATTATTATTATTATTATTCTTTTCTTCCAAAAGAGGTTGTTATTTCAATAGGTTCCTGACGGTCTAGAATCACGAAAATTTAATAGCTCATTTCTGACGCGATGAAATTTTAGAATCTATGATTTTATATTCCTATGACGTCACATGACGTAAAATTTGACATTTGTTACAAAAGTTTTTCGCGCTCTACAGCCTTCATTTTTGGCGGATGTTCTCGATATTTTCACAAAATGTGTCTATTACGTTCTAGATGTGCATGATTATATAGATTTTCCCAGATTCGAAAAGACCAAGGTTCTGGGGGTTAAACAAGATTCGAACTTTGGACCTTAAATGTTTTTAAGTATTTTGTAGCTCCTATGTAAGCTAGAAATCTGAATTGACACCATTATGCTATTGATGTCTTTTTCCCTATTCTGTGCATTTAACGTCATATGACGTCATTTGACGTCATAATCTTAATAACAATTCTGAAACAAATACAAACGGTTTTCAGCCCTGTACTCTAAATTACTTGAACGTTTGGTTTCAAAATTTCTCTGAATCTGCACCATAGCTATTCATTGTCAAATATCATTTCCGTTTCCTGAAAATCTTAAAGGTCAAGGTCATTTATCAAGTATTCGTTTTTCTTTTGACTGTAATATCTCAAAAAAAAAACAACATTCTATCGAGACAATATGCGTATTTTTATTAGTGCTTTCGAAGCTCTTTTGATGAGAAAATATTTTGAAGATCGGGCTTGAAAAATGGCACAGTAATGGGGGGAAAAGCGAAAACGGGGGCTATAAGTAGTGTAGGAAACTGCATGTATCTAAAAAAATATTGATTTTGTAAATATCTTTTGAACATGATTTATAGCCCAATCAATTTCCTTTCGAACGATATGCAGCTTTTAAAGATCCAAAGAATAGTTATTAAAATATCGTTCAAGAAGAAAAATGTCATGAACTATTTTGGCATATTTTTGCATTTTTCCGAAAGGTTTTTAAACGTCCATTTGTTCAAAAAACGTTTATGAATTAGGTCCATACATAATGCGTAGTGAACTGTTTGAAATTTAATGACCTTTCTAAACTGTACCCTGCTTTTCTTATTTTGTCATGTTAATAAGAAGTTACATGAGAAATAAGAATCATGATAATAATCATAAAAGTGTAGATGCGCAATTCAAACGCAATCAATAAACTATTTATTCTTATTATTTAAACTATATAAAGCGTTTTATGTTAGATACCGAAGTAATAGCCTTTGTAAATCATTAATGAAATTATGCTTTAATATTTTCAGTCAAATAAAACAGGTTTTAAAATTTTAAAATGTGTTTCAGTTAATTCAGATACCACTGGAATGCAAAAACTTTTGTATATAAAAGTTAGAATATGAAGTTCTATTGAGAAATCTACTGGGCGTCACTGTAAGCAAGCAGTTTTAAAGGGCCAACGTTTACCTGTGCTCATGTGAGGCGGTGGCCTACTATATTTGTTCGGATTATATCTATATATATTTTCTTAAATAAAAGGGAAAAGTTAGTGTATTTAAAAATTTTTATTTTATTTTAGTGTCTTCATTCATTAAAATACCTCGTTGTTTAGCATGTACTTTATGTGTAATGTTCGTTCTTTTAAATGAACAAAAGGAAAATTGTTTCATATTAAGAAAGGATTTCATGTGAAATGAACTTAAGTTAGGTAGAACACATTATTCTCAATATGGAAAGGGAGGTATTTATAACATAGAAACGTAATTTTGGGATGACGACATTGTTT
>CM037782.1:14977592-15003623 GCA_021229015.1 Solen grandis
TACTACGCGCGTATATCCAATTCACCATACACAATCGATTCCCGTGCATTGTGACCTACATTGCGAGTTTATTTGTCAGGAAACTAGACTTCACCAGCAATAACGAGGGAGAGTAAAAAAAATCAAACTTATTATCATTTTTTTTATTTCTACTGATCATCTGTAACGAGCTGCTTGATTAAATATTACCATATTGCAAATGACATTACCAAATAAATTATATCAGTGTCAGATACTACGCGCGTATATCCAAATCACCATCCACCATCGTGTGAGTACATTAAAAAGTAACTAAATTAATTCATGATCAGAGGGACTGAACTAGTCATGAGTTTCTGTGTTACTGTCATAAATATCCATACATTTTATTATAGAAATAAAGTAATTAAAAGGAATACACATTATTAAAATGTTCTGGGAAGCCTTTTGGCAAATGTTATCGTATATAAATACCTCTCATTATCAAGAAGACATGTAACGTTTTCAAAGCCTGGCATACAGATCCAAGAAAGTCCACTGAGACAACATTATTTGTCTGCTGTCTCCGGTCAGTGACAGTTTGCAAGTGATCAGCCAGCCATATGTTAGACCTGGACCACTTACATAGGAAGCATTTCCGCTCATACGTTTCCCAGACTCATTTATTGTTACATAAACTTCCTGGCAGTTAGTTCCGAGTTCAATTTGTGCACTAAGTGCTGGTGACGTGATATGCATAATTGTCTCACCGACAAGTTCTCCCCGTCTACAAAATATATGAACATAATATTTTGCACTTTGTCCTCTTTGATTTTCCAGATGTGAACAGATCACTTTGCACTGTGCCCACGATGATCTTCCAGACGTTATCCCAAATATTTTTCACCCGTGAGAAACGTTCGATTTTTCTCCGTATACTTTTTTTCCACTCATATTAAAGTTTATGCCCGGCCTGTAATTCACTTCCGATAAAGCCGACAAACACCGCTATGTCTTGGACCACTTAACCTCCACCAAGATAACCAAAGTACCTAAATGAAATATTAGGAAATCCTAGTTATCTCTGTGAAAAGCTATGAGGTCCAAAAATGCAGCGGAACCATTACAGATGTTTTACCTTAATGAGAATGTACGTGCTGCCATTAAAACCATTGATGATTTAATGGGTTTTGTCTGATTATTATGAATCACATACAGGAAAACAAGACACCAAGATTTGCTTTACTTTGTTACCTCTTATATCAATGGCAAAGCGAACGCCACCATCAAAACCAACGAAATATACCTAAGACAGATTGAGTTTGTCAAATCATTATAAAAAAATATAAAGTAAACATCAAATGTTAACAATGACGTACAATCCAGTGCAAGAGAACAACTTTTATTGATGATGTACTTTGTTTCCTCTGATATCAAAACAATGCCAGTGCCACTATCAGAATCAAAGAAGATTTTATAACATCAAGTTGAACTACAACCAGATGTATGTAAGTCCGTTAGAAAGAAGCATGATTAAAGTAGCACTAGCAAACTGTACAAAACGAACAGCCCAAAGATCTTGAAAATACAACTGATTATAAATTAGATCTCCACATAGTTACCACTTTTCGTTTAATTGATATACTGACACCGAAAGACTGTACATGTATTTATGTTTGTAATTTCGTGCGTAGGACTGTGGTATGAGATAATGTCTTACAGGCTTTGATATAGACGAAAGTTACCATATCTATATTACACATTTTTGTCTACAGCATTTTCTTAATTTTACTGAAATATAAAACCATAAATACAGGGGCTGTAAAAAGAAAGTATATACACTTATCAGAACTATTGTGTACATGTCTGGAAATTTTTTTATCTAGCTGAGACGAAGATATAATAGATGCCATTTTACGAATTTGTAATTGTTACGAATTTACGATTTGTTCTATTGCTAAAAAAAGATTTTACTACGACCGTTATTATCAAGCTTTTTATGTTGGCAAACATGGCATAAAATACCAGTGTATAAATACTCATCTATTCACAAATGCCTACATCAATATTCATGGTGCAACGGTTTAATGTCTGTTGCCATTATTTCCAAGACTCAACTTACAGCAACTATGGAGGGTATGCACGGATATGACATACATAGGCCCACAAAAACAAATTAGTGAACGATATAAAAGAAAATAACATGCAAAAATACTTATGGAACGATTAATTTATTTAATGGAACAATTCAAACGTATGACATTTTCTGCCGTGCTACATTAATTGAACTTAATATTCATTTTTAAAAGAAAGATTAACCTGCCTGCTGGAAAATGTTCCTGTACTTTAATGCCTTAATCAATGGACAATGGAACTGTTTTGCTATTGTCTAATAGTTTAAGTTTATCGTAACACCGACTCTCATATGTCTACTATAGGAAACTCTTTCATTTCATATGATCCATCAGTCTTTTAGAGTCTATATTTTAGACCCAGACTCAACGCAAATGCATATTTGCTTTTCAAAACTTATGAACATACCTTTTATAATATTTGTTAGTAAACAGAAACATCTACTAACTCATTGCTAAGCGTTTACTAATCAATCAATTTTGAAAGAATTACTGATCAGAAAAAAGAATGGTCAGTCTTAATCTAACACAAGACAGGGCAGATTGGTGAATTAGGACGTGGTTCAAATCTATTTTCTTGTTGTATCTGGATGCACGTGACGATCATAGCAGTGTCAAGAAAAAAAAAATTGGAACCACGTCACTAAATTTATGCAAAAGGAAACCGTACAAACACACATTCCGAAATGAAGATCGATATCAAGTTTACAGATAATTTGTATTACTCGTCTAACAATAGTTCTAAAATGTAAAATTCAATAATGTTTCCATATTATTGAGAATTCATTAACTTAAGTGATTTATTTATCATTCCCTTTAGTCGTTTATTGTGTCTTCAAAACACACTCTACTTCAGTTTTAGAAGGAGTTGGGGGTTGCACCAAAAACAGTCTTTGATGAATAGAAACAATAAAGCTGATTTTGTTTTATTTTAATTTTAATTTTAAAAATACTTAAACTAAAACTAGTCTCTGTTAACTGTGACAAATGCTATGATTGTCTATTTTTTGCTATGATGGCATCGCATTTATAACTTTTTCGTAAGGTATTCTTAATATATATTATTCCGGAAAGGGGACAAATATTGAATTACCAATACAGTGTATTTACTTTCCCACTGTCGCTACAATAGTAGATATCATTTTTTTTGGGGGGGGGGGGGGGGGGGGGGGGGGGGGGGTCAACGTCTTACTGACAGTATCGCAGTCTGTTTGGAACTATTAGTCTTGCCGAGACAAATAAATTGCTGCTTATTTGCCGTATCACGTCGTAGGCAAGTGCCAATAAACCACAACCAGTCATTTATCATGGCACTGCGTCAACTAATCCTGTAACTACCTTCAGTCACTTTAAATCAATTTATCAGAGTGCAATATTTTAAGGCTCCGTACCTCAATACAAAGATAACTCAGTCTGATTTCTTGATTAAGGCAATGCTTTAAACACAGTACGCAGTAATAATAAAACGAACAACTCCTCACTGATTTAGTACACAGTCTTATATCAACTATAGGCATATACAATGTAATGACTCTAGAACACAGACCCAGAAACACTTTTGAACATCCGCAAATGCTTCACCAGAGTGTCAAGTTTTCGAATGTCAGTTAAGAACAATGGATGAAGATCTACACATCGCCGGCCGTACATTCCTGTAGTATGAATTATATAGTTCAAACAATCCTTCGTTTTACAGCCATAAAGGAAAGTTACTAATTGATATGTCCTTGATCAAGGGAAACTAAACCATACTAACACTATAAATATATAAAGCTAGCTTTCTATCTTCATAATAGAAATAACATACGGATATCGGGTTGGTGAAAAAAATAATATAACCGAAAACATCATTCTATTCTACTGCGCCATATCATATAATGCATAAAATGTTTTGTTCGTTCAAAATTCAGTGTTTTTTTTAACCATTTGTCCATTCGGTTTTGCTAGGCGTTTAGTAGCGTGCGATGTTTCGTTAATGATGAATTAATTCGAATATGGAATTTGCGTAGGTACATTTAATTGTCTCACTGAGCTCTATCATCACGTCATCTTCCTATACGGGAATTAAATCACCAAAACGACGTTCAAATCCATCGTCACTGATTGCATTTTAAAATATTAATCTTATTAAAAATTGCCAGTGAACATTTGCCTTTAATCTCTATTAATCCAGTGAAGTGAAACTCATGGGAAGTTTCACAAAAGTTGCACAGCGTACTGAGATTTTTTTTACCTTACGAAAAGTCATAAACGCTTTCTTTCATTTTTTTTTCACAAATTGCAAGTAAAAACACGAATTACCTTTTGATTTGATTTAACATACTGAATAAAATGCTGTCTCAATGAATTCCAACAAGATATTTTGGAAGACATGTTTAATAAAACAGTTATTGTATAATGATAACGTTAATTTATCATAATGTTGTCTTGATAAAATGAAGTCTACTGGATACCCTACACTACATCTATGTTAACCCTTTCCCTCATATAGACTAATTTTTGACGCACTCAATAGGTACCACATAAAGCCTGATCTGCAGAAAACCACAGTTAAACCTTACCAAATTTAATTACAAAATCCTCATTAAATTTTTTCCAGACCACTGAGGAGCAGCGAACAGCATAAAACCTGATCAGCCTGCGAGTTACTCGCAGGCTGATCTGGTTTTATGCTGTTCGCATAGGTCTTTTCATGTTTTCCTCTATGAGGGAAAGGGTTAATGAATCATTGTCTCACATTTGGTCTAGGAAAATACACTTTTAGTTACACTTATCTTGTGTTGGTTGATAAAGATTGGTTGTTTGTAACTTGCGTTTAACTCCCTCTGATAGTATTTTA
The DNA here is from genome assembly GCA_021229015.1 of Solen grandis. Taxonomy (NCBI): domain Eukaryota; kingdom Metazoa; phylum Mollusca; class Bivalvia; order Adapedonta; family Solenidae; genus Solen; species Solen grandis. The sequence goes on from CM037782.1 coordinate 14,982,522, forward strand.
ACAAATTGGAGTTTATGACTATTACTTGAGACAGATGGCGGCCATGATATAGTATCACGCCGTGGACATGTGCTATACACCCCAAGAATTATCCTGCACTGGACCAACCAGTCCTAGAACTACCTGTATGTAGTATGATTAAATATATGTACATATTTCATATTTTCATTTTTGAAATTAAAGGTAGACCTTGATGTAATTGGACATTACATGATATTTTAAATATGATTTTACTAGTGTTTTAATGGTTGCCACAATTATAATTTCTTATACTTTAATGAAAGTTACAATATTACGACTTGCGTATTTTCCTTGCTTTATTTGTTTCAGTCTTTGGCTCAGCCACTATTGAATTGCCTAAACTTTTGATATAACTATCATATTTCATTATCGCTCAAATATATATTGCTTCATTATGTGATTCTGATAAGTGATGCTTAGTTAGAATTCACAGACATAGCATGATCTTTCTGGCCAATTAAAAGTCGGTTAGAATGAATAATTGTTCAATAAAAGCATTTTGACGACTTATCTTAGGTAATAAAGAGGAATATGAAATATATATAGAGGGCAAATTTCTCCAACTCAAGCAATTTCAATATGGATAAATAAAAACTTAGAAAAATTCATATAATAAAAATGATCACATCTGTGGTATACTTAACGAAATAGAGTTAAAACAAATGTTCAATAGAAATTAGAATTATATCGTAGTTCAGAACCTGAAGGACGGGTAGGCTGGTTAATATTGCTTTTAATCTTTGATTTCTAGGTGGAAGTGTCTACCTGGTCGAATATCTATATTCTTGTCAAATGAAAATAAGTTTCAAGGCTTATTTATTATTAATATAGCTATATAGTTTCGCGTTTGATATTTAATGTTACGCAAGACTTAGTTTACTCGTTAAATATTTACAGGGGAATGACTCATGATAATGATCTTAATGAACTCTGCGGATGGATATTTATTGAGGAGATGAAAGAAGTTATTCATATGAACTGCAGCATAAAGTTCGAATTATATTTTTCTGTGTTTCTTTTGAAGTTCCTTAGAAGATCATTAATACTGACAGCGACATTAAGCTATTTATAGGACAGACCGCTGTGCAATTAACGTTAAGTCCGATGAATAAATAAGATGAAGTCCAACTAAGATTATGTCGGTAACTTCTGTACCATCAAGTACATTTAGGGTTGCTTCCTACATTAAGCCTTCGGGATAAATCGCTAGAATTTTTATACTTCTTCATTCCTTTGCAATAGGCTTGATGTCGACACATGATTGAAACCTAGAGGCGACGATAATCTTGAAAATTGAAAAGCAACAACAAGTCATAGCTAGTAACGAATAATTCATAAACATTGTCTTGTGCATCACACTCATTATTATTACATTTATACTCGTTTATAGAAAAGAAATACCAAGTTTTACGTAAGGGCATACATCTTTCAGCAAACGAAATTATTTTCAACAGACCAAAGCAAATTTTCTATTTTATATACATAAAATACAATATGGGGATTTATAATATGCTTAATTTTAACAAAGTAGGAGTGTCCGTTCATGATAAGAACTTCATAGTATCATTAGTATCATTACCTTTTACCTTTATTGACATTATTTTATAGTAAATACAATAAATGTTAAATAATATTGGATTATGAACTTATCATAATCCCCTTTTATTTTGGGACTGACAGCAATCGCCTTTGCTATTTATTGTTTCTGAAACTAAATACGTAGATCGTTTAAATTGTCAGTGATTTACTTCCTGGTTGATGCGTTTAATTACCATGATCGAGTCATTTTTTGCAATGCTTGCAGTTTAGTATTTTAATAAGCATCTCTTCACATGCGCTCGAGTATATAAGAGCAATTTTCGGAACTGCTCAGTCTTTTCAATTGCATGTCCATCGTGTGAGAATAGATTTCAAATCAATCCCACCCACCCAACCCCTTAACGTTGCTGGTGATGAATAATTTTTCATTGCTTCGCTTTGTTTGTGAACTTGATACTGTTTCGAGTTTCTATGTTTTCAGGACTTCCAACTTGCCCCTGGATCACAGATGGCCTCGCCGGCGGTTATGGTTCAAGTGGCTCACTCAACAAAGCACTGCAATTGACAGCTTGTTGTTCAAGGACGTGTGGAATTTGCAATTGACTCATGTGTGGTGAAATATTCCCTTTAGAACTGTTCATAAGCGATGCCTGTAACACAAAAACGTCTCTCCTGGTATTCTTGTGGCTGTTCAGTGACCTTTTAGTGATAATTTTAACTCTCCAATCATTTGCAGTATTCTGGTGGACGTTCGAAAACATAGAATAGTTCGATTGGACAGTCATTGCGGGATACCATACCCAGTCACATTATCCTGACACCGAGCCAACCAGTCCTGCAACTACCTTTATATGCTGAGTGCCAAGCAAGGGATCTATAATTGTACCATTTTTAGGACTATGGTATGTCGCGACCGGGGATCGAACCCACGACCTCCCGCTCTCGACACACTTTTTTCCTCGTGCACTGACTTGTTCTGGTACAGTTAATATAATCTAATATGTCATGTTGGCATTGTGGTGCGGGCATAAAACACTGACAGTAATAGCTATTGGTTTAGTTTGTTGTCTTGGAAAAAATGTTTCAATTCTTTTTCATCATTGTATTTAATCATTTTAGTGTTCCGTGACATAACAAACTAATGTTGTAATATCTATTATATTGATACAACGCGGAGGATTATTTGACGTCATGATATGATCCATAAACGGTGTTCGCATAGCATGGGGAAATGTTTCCCATGTAGAAAAATAATTATATAAAGATATATAATTAATAATATGAAAAACCAATTTAGTTGTCAACCGAATACCTCTCACAATATGATTTTTAATGAACTCAATAAAACCATTAATAAAATATAGAACATACTATAAATGTACTTTTCTGCCTATTTAAAGGTAGTCGTGTGGGAAATAGAATCGCTCATAGCGACCCCATTTCTTTTTATTGTCTTTTTATATTCTTAAAATATATTGCCTTAATACGGTTTAACATTTTCCGTTCCCCACGTGAAGGGCACCTTTGTCCAGTGGTAACGTACCCGAATGCGGTCCAAAGCTTGTGGATTCGAAATCCGTTGTTGACATGCATTTTTATGACCTTTCCAGTCGCAAGTAATTGTCCTACCCCATGAACCGCCGAGAGGGATAAGTATAAGTGGTAATACCTTATTTTCCAATTGACGTAACACAATAAAATTAATCCATACATTTTCGTTTAACACACACACACACACACACACACACATTAATATGTCAAAAACATGTATATGTTAAATGTTTAGTTGCATCAGACCGGAACTTTTATTGCTCGTCAGTTTGAACAACTATGTATAAAATTAAGATATAACAATACACAATGTTATATTCGATACCAATATTTAACAAGACCTGTATTATGGACTTTTTTTTTCAGGCTTTTTTCATCACAAGTAGTTCAAAGGTCAAGATCAACTGCATAATAAAGAGGTCTATCCACTTAATCAATTTTATAAATATTAAAGCAATCTAATGAAGCTCACAGACGTTAACGAAAATTAACCAAAAGGTAAACTGTCCAGACGCCGCTTTTTCATCAAAAGTAGGTCAAAGGTCAAGGTCACAAGGTCAACTGCATAATGAGGAGATGGAGAGCAATCCATATAAGCATATATCATTTATATATATTGCAGCAATCCAATACTGGACATAGATATTATAGCATTGTTTTTATTTAAAAAAGGTCAACCTGAGCGGACGCAAGACGCTCTACGACTCCCTCCGCCCGCACGGACATCATCAATTTAAAAGACGGAACTTTTCGTTAACAAAAAGAAAGAAAGAAACAGTCCAAAAATTAATACTTTTTCCTATATTTACTAGGGTTCTTGCGTTATAATTTCTTAAAAATACATTCCGTATAACCTGAAGTGCGTTTGTATTATGTTGCTTGTATTTATTATAAAATACTGCATTTCATTCAATAAGTCTTTTCTCAAAATCAAACGACACCGTAAAGAGAAGAGACAAGTCCAACAAATGTTATTATAAAGCACATCAATCATTTAAAAACATATTTATTTGTTGTTCAAAGTCTTGTATATCAATCAATAAAGATTCAATTTGGAATAAATTATTTGTCTGCAGTCTCTTGTCATTAACAGTTTCCAAGTGGCCAACCAGTCATATGTTAGACCTGTACTTTTACATGAATAGGAAACACTGTCTCCCAGACAGCTTTATTGTTTTATTTAATTCCTGGCAGTTAGTTCCGATTTCAATTTGTACAGCAAGAGTTTGCGACGTGATACGCATACTTACCTTCAAGCCTGGTTCTCCTCGCCTTCTAAATCAACTTCAGAAAATCAACACTTGGGACATAGGATGGTAATCTTAGGTGCAAAAGACAAACCACTGATTTCAGTAAAATATAAGAACCTTCATGACAACGGCTGTCATATTCCGCCTTCGGTAACCATCATACAGGGCTTTTTAAGATGCCCTGAGTAATTACGGTCACTGACATACACATAGCCCCTCACAGATAGGGGATCAGGTGCCAGTCCACGTAAAGACGTATTTAAGTTGACTTGTATTTTGTCGTCTTGATGTATCGATTCCTTTGGTACTCAGCGATCAGACGACGATTATCAGTAGTACGATTATGACGATTTACCCAGCCTTTGTATTTCTCAATGCAATGAAAGTAAAACTGAATGAGCCTTTGCAATTAATAAAATAATATAAAGTGATTCTCAAGCCTTGCAAGGAGAAAATAGGGCAGGTTGTAATTTTTCTTGATTAAAAAACTTTCAAGGTACTGGGTAAGAAAAAAGTTCAACGTAAGGAGTAATTGGAATATTTTTTTTTTTTTTGAGAATGTCACTTAATGGCAGGTTGACTAAAAACGTAAATGTTAATCAGATCATAGGTATATGAGGTGTTACAACAAGCTGTGCTTTATTAATGTTCGCAAGGTTTGTAGTTTATGAATTGGCGCTGGAATTCCGAGAAATTCAAGATGGGAACCAAATGAAAAGGTGAAAACATGTGTTGATATTTGTCTTGTTAAACATTCATACTACCAGGAAAATGTAAATGTTTAGGAACGTTTTGAAGAAAGATATGTGAATGAAAATGGCAGTTTTATATTGGCAATTGTCATATTCAGGTTTAAATTCATGGTAAATGTTTCATATTACAAGACGAATACAGTTTTGACCCCGCATGGCTTTAATAACTGCAAGTATTTCTAAAATTTTGCAAGTTTTCTTTTGTTAAAATGAATATCTTATCAACATTTATAATTTTATCGTCATGTACGGAGAGGTCTTTGCCATGATACATGTATACCGTACCACTGGTACATGTACATATCTTGTGAGGAAATACTGCCGGTAATGTTGTCATCTCATTGTAGTTTGTTATTTTGTCAAATCATTAGTTTATTTAAATATCAAGTTGATTTGTTCACAGCACATTTTTTTGGGGGGGAGAGGGCTTCATGTTTTGATGAAATCTTGTCAAATGATTATGGCAGATAATATCAGCTTGGGGACGATCACAATTACAGAGATCCACCCGGATGAAACTACTTACCTACCACACCACAACTGGGAGAAACAATTCCAGGAATCAAAAAGGATCAGATAATTGTGTAACCCAATAAAAGAAGATAGTCAGCTCAGGCCCAACGTTTATATTCGTAAGGAGTTCGATGTAAAATTGAAATAAAAATCTATATAATAGGTTATTTTATTTATTTTGTGATTGTTTACTGGTTTTAAAGTCACGATGACAGAATTTCAGTCATTTGAGATTAAGAATTATGTTGTATTAAGTATGAAAAAGGTAAGTTTAATTTGAAATAAAATATCAAATAAAATAAAGTTTCAATGATGATTATCATGATTATACTGAGCCGATCTGTGATAGGTCGTTTTTCTAATATTTCATATTCCTTTTTAACTATGTCACTATGTAAATACGCAGTCTGGGGTTAGTGTTGCTATTTTGCCATTGATGGTCGTCTATATTAAACGGAAATGTATATGTAAGAAGCCTTATACAGAATGAGTCAATAGTAACAACAAATCATTTTAATTTTTGTGTATGGGCATGTATTCACACAATAAATGTAATACATTTTTTACATGCTTCTATTTTGGAACGCCCCTATATCATTGTTTCATTACATACAGTCAGTTACAGAAATGGACCCTATAACATTCATACTCGTATTCAGTCATTTGAATATTGTTCCTTAATACCTTTCAAATTGACTTGACTTGACTATTTGAGTTTACCGTCGCTTCGACAGTATTTCAGTCATATAGCGACGTCCAGCTAATTACAGGTGGAGGAAGACCCCGAATGCACGGAGGCATCCGGGTAGAACCACCGACCTACCGCAAGCCAGCTGGAAGGCTTCCTTACATGAAAATCCGAATGACCCTGCCGTTTTCGAACCCACGCGGTGAGGCGCTGAGTGAGTGTTAAAGTCAGCGACTTTACACTCTCGGCCACGGAGGTCCCCTTTCAAAATGAATTAATTCCCTTTTGAATATATTCCTTTTATATAAACACCTAAATTCAGTTGGGATAAGAAGCGCTGTAATTTTGATTTTAAAACCAAAATGATGCATTTTTATAACAATATAATATAATATGTTACCCGACGATGACAAAGTCTTGAACCTTCACTGATATTTATTACACGCGCTGCATTTTGATTAACGAAAACGCCAGCCGATTTCTATTCTTAGTTAAAGTGCCCCTGGGCTTAATTTCATCCGCCTAAAATACTATTGTAGGCTATCTTCTGTGACAATTTATGACATTATTCATGTACATGTATACCCAAAATTAAATTGAACTGAATTGTTCAAGGAAGCGACACGTTTGGCACAAGATAACCCTACAACCGGCTTGTATTCCATAAACATCACTAATTCCTTATCGCCAAAACAGTGACTCTTGAAACAAAATACTGATACCTGTGAGAGCATGGGAATATTTGCAAACTTGCACATTTCTATTCTTTCTAAGTAATTAAATAAGAGGTTTCGGATTTTCAATGGTGTATATTATGAAAGAAAATAAACCCTCAATTTAAGATGTTTCGTGAAAAAAAAAACACAGGGCAAGAGCGCATGTAAATCTATAAATGAAAATATGTACTCAACACTAATGACATTGAAGTGAAGGTTTAAAAAGAATTCGAATCTGTATCATTTTTTTTTTAAATTCAATTTTATAAGATGATAAATGAAGTCTGCAAAACGCCCAGTTGTCCCTTAGAAAAAAGGACGCTTATATTGCAAGCTAGCTTATCTAGAACAGGAAACATGCAATAAGTGCTAATGAGAAAGAGACTAGACGGGAGGGAATTATTAAGAAGGAAGACTGTTTTGTTCCTGTTTAATTCAATATAAAATGGACAATCTTATCAGTGTAATCAGCACTCTTCTATTTATAAGGTTCTTTAGCATTTAGGACGCGAGCTAGACATCATAAACGTTGAAATAATTCAGGCTGAACTTCACCTTTGTCAATCTCTTCTCGCTAAGTCCGGATAATCGTCATTAATGACTGCAATGAATTTCTGAAAATCCACGCTTCTGGGACAAGAGAGATACGTAAACAGAATTTTAGTGTTAAATTTACTGTTAGACGAAAATAAGCTCATCAGTGTCCTTTCGTGATAAGATTTCCAGATGAATGATTCGTACACACGCATGTCCAGAAACCCTGTGAACCCTCAAAGTTTCTCATCTGAAATTATACCGTTGTGAAGATAAGCTTTTGAATCCCTTTCCTGCCTCAGTCTAAAATAAAAAAAGTTCAAACATTTATACCTCTTCAACCAAAAATTTTTTTGGAAAAAAAATCGTGAACCAAGCATTAGTCTTTTTACAAAGTACTAAACGAAACAAAACACATATAAATATTATGGTAGGCACAATACAAACATACAATAAAAATGAAAACTATATTGATAAGAACTGAAATGCACTCTGTCAACAATTACGTGTAAATAATGTATGTTACGAAAATCAGAATCGGTACTGACATGAAATCCATCCACAGTCATTATTCAGTTCTGCTAACACTATATTTGAATAGTTTAGTTAAGTAGTACACAGTGAATGGATACAATCTGAACATTATAGGAGAAAATGATGTAATCAGTTTTCACAAGCTAACGTTTACAATAAATATTGCAATAATGTATTCTACTTTTTATCAACCACGACTGTGGCACGTAAGTTCCGATAAAGATGTCTCATTGACAGGACTTTGACGTCACTGATAAGATAAGGGTGCTCCCTTGCTCTATCCTATATGCCTATGTTTGTCGTACTACTCAAATATAAATGTCACTTAATATTTACTGCTGTTTGATATTCGATTCTTTTCGAAATTTGATTACAGCTGAGATCAATGCTTGGACGTTAATCAAGATAATACTTATAAAGCTATTAATGATCTGTGTGATTTCAAAGGGAGAATAAGAAAAAAAGTATGTGGAAGACATGATAGATACCTCATTTGATGCACCTACGCCATTGTATACAGAATATCCAGATTCATTATATGAAAATATTTAAAACCACAGCTGCAATTCTATGTATCTCAGTTTTTTTTCTCCGAACATGCATATGTGTAAATGACAACTTAATTGATTTTCTAGTGGTTGTATTGCAGAAAATGTAATGAAATAATTTTAAATCATTCAAGATTTAAGACTGAGTTGGGAAGCTATACATAAAACAGTTTTAATTGTCGAGGACACGCGGCTGGATAAATAATTTGGGTGTAGTAAAATATATGTTTGTGATTTTCATGTGAGAAAGCCTTCCAGCTGGCTTGCGGTAGGTCGGTGGTTCTACCCGAATACCTAAGTGCACTCGGGGTCTTCCTCCACCTGTAATTAGATGGACGTCGCTATATGACTGAAATACTGTCGCAGCGACGGTAAATCCAAATAATCAATCAATCAATCATACGTGTTTGTACCGATTCTGAATGTTAACAAAGTAGCATGAATGTGGATACATTGATGAACACCAAATATTTCTACTGAAATATTGCTATAGTAACGATATCTCCTGGTGTCTAACACTTGTCTTTAACAAAGACGAATTATTATTATTATTATATTGATATCTACGAGCTGTGACGGGAAATAATTGCAATCCAGACAACATGCTATTTCCTAGTAAGTTATGTGTCGAGATGTTTAAATCACTGGGGCTCAGTTCCAGAAAGTAAATACTCTGTTTAATTCCTTGAACATGAGAACATTGGACAAATCTTCCGTAGTCTTCGTCTTTCTTGTAATGCATTACTTGAATATGCTGTTACTGATTTTTTTATCAAAGCTTCCGCCGTCAAAATCAACATGTTATTCACACACACAAATTAACATCATCATGTGCATGATAAAAAAAGCAATTAGCGCATTTGCTAACTGTAAATATCAATAATGTCAATCAATAAATACCGAACTATAATGTCGTGAAAACAATAACGTTTATTGAGCTATTTTTCGGCTGCTCTAAATGTTGTATAATATAAGTCACATATTTTTGTTTGCATCTTAGATTAAAATTGTTCGTTTGTAATTAATTGTAATTTTCATCGCGTTAAAATAAGTTAATATATTCACTTAAGAATGAAGTTTCATAACTCTTACATATTTTATAATTTCGAATTCGTTTCGATTAAGATAAATGAAACTATGGTCAAAATGTGTGTGCCATTAAGTATGCTAATATATAGATTACATTATGATTCGTTTCCCCTTCATTCATGTATAAATATTAATGGTCGTATTTACCAATTATTAATTTAATTTTCACCATGATGTATAGTCACATATTTAGGAAAATCGATAGCGTGCGTACTATTTTTTTTACTATATGTGCGAAAATAGTGATTAGCATCGTAAAGTTTCTTATCAAATATGCCGACAGTATGGGAACAAACTGATACATTATGTATTATGTATATATATTTGAAAAGATTTAATGTACATTGTATGACACTTAAATCCTAAAATGAGGATAATATTATGATTAATCGGTTTTTTTATTTCTTTTATTTTGAAAAGATAGCTGAGTATATATTATCTTAATATAAAACGTGGCATGAAACAACCGATTTATTTATAACATATATCAAAATTGCTCAAGGTTACGAGAGACTTTATTAAAATTGACTGAAACAAAAATGTAAGGCTTTTACAAGACAATTCAGATGCTAATGAAATATTAAAAAGTTTGCTTTGTGTTTGTCGTTTCTTTCCGGATTCAAAATGGATATATTTGAACAAAAACAGACATATGATAAATGCAAAACCATGAAAACATTTTTACTAGAAAAATAAGAATTGTAAGTTACAGGTAATTCTTTAAATACAATAACATTGCATCAATAATTGAATAATCAATATTAAAAATACAGCGCATTTCTGAATATAAATACAGTGTTTGAGAAGCGTTTAGGTAAAGTGTTGTTAAGATTTAGGGCATCTGTTCTATCTGCTCGTCTATGCATAGGGAATCCAAAACCCATCTTTTTATACATGATTGTTACTCATTTTATTTTTCTTCAAATGTTTCTAGTGAAACAACATTATATTGTATTTCCATGTTTCTTTTTGACTGAGTATATCAAGTGGGTATTGGCCATTGGAGATTCTGTAATCTAGAGGGATTTTATTCTCTAAACAACCAAACTGTGGTATACTTTGATTTATTAATCATTAATGTTCTTTAGGTGACGCCAGAAATTCGATTTTGAAACTTTTATTTGCGAATACAAATTAAGCTCAAATATAATTGTCAGTTTCATTCCAGTGTCTTAAAGCAAAATATGGTCTACCAGCCTTAATTGCATTGAGAAATCGGAATAACGTGAGAAACCCCACGTAAGCTCACGTGCATCTTAGGATATCGAATCAAGAAAACTTTACAGCACTGTCTAACCCAATATGAAATTTAAATAACCAAAACTCATGATAAGAGTTCAAACAAGTGCCATGTTTGTACTCATCACATTATTAAATTTCTCATTCCAAGCATGTAATTTTGAGTTCATTTTAGTCAATTCATGATGCATATTGTTTGGCAGTATATATGTCTTACAGTTGAACTAATATTGTTACCATATCGATGCACTCTATAACACACGAACTCACAAAAAGCGCTGCTAGTATTCTCACATTTCTGAATATATATTCACTTAATTTCGTGGAGTGACAGTTTAGATACAGATATTGAAATAAAAGACTGCTTTAGGCATCGTTTAGAATATTCATTGTTACACTTCTGATATATTGTGTATATAAACAATGTTTGTATTTCCCAGATATTTGATAAATAATTTGAGTAATATTTATATTCCATTAACCGATCATTATACGATTCATCCTCTCCATATATTGACTCACTGTCTTAACCGACCTTATTCCCCCTTCCTAATGTACTCTCCTATATATTTGAACTGCATATAAGGATATCCCGTCTAATGAGTTAAGTGAACATGGAATTTGACTCCCTAAATCAGTTTATTTTTCAAATGAAGCGATTTTTATTACTTGTCAAGTATAGATAATAATCATTAATTACAAATGTTTTTGAAGATGCATATTTGCCATTTGCATTCAAACCTTTAACAATAGTCTGAGTGTATTTACTTCCTATGTTCAGTTTATCATTTAATACATTTTAATAATAAATCTCACCAGAATCATTTTTTTTTTTACTAATCATGTTACAATTATTGATAATACATATATGTTAAGTGTTTAGAAAATGCATCGTTAAACGTAATACACTTTTTTGAGGTTTTACGTTTTAAAGATGACGGTATATGATGTATGATGCTCAATTAAGTAATGGTAAACATATCTGATTTTCTGTTCTGTTACAATGTATTCTGCATGTCATAGTTTAAGTGCTATTGAAGTTGATTTAGATGCCCCCACCCCTACTTTGTTTAATGATTCATTTAGGTTGTCGTGCATGAAAATGATAATCTATTTACTTTTTTATTACTTTAAAATCCCTTATTATGCAATAAAATATTGTTCAGCGTTGACACTGCCTTTATTTTATTTACCCAGAATATTAAGATAAATCTGTTGCAAGTATTATTAGTATGTTTTTCATCAGGTGTGAAGCCCGCGGTCTGATCATTTTTTCCAAATTGCTTTAGTTCTCAAAAATTCAAACGACTTTTGAAAGCCGAGAGTAAAATTTCAATTTGGAGTAATATATCCACAAGTTAATGCTGCACAAAAAGGCACAAAACATATTTCTAAATAATCATTATTACACATCTAATATAATAATAATAAAAAAAATAGAAATGACAAGACAAATATTTTTGTGTGGGTATGTATGTAAAAAAGTATTCTAAATATAACTTGCAAAATTAAGAAGTCCTGGGTCATTATTTTTCAAAGCCATATATATATATGAAAACATGGTTCTCTTAGATATTATAAGCGTATTGGTAGATGGGGAACGTACTCGGGTAAGATATTATATTTTTATATACATTTATACGTCAAAGTGACTCTATGTTGAGAGAACTCCTGACCAAATCCCATTTTATGCAAATATGGCATGCAGTATGTTAACGCTGGCTGAACTCTCACATTTTATCTTTATTTTACGTTTGATATGAAAGGCCACGACAAAGTGATTTATTGCAGGATAACGTCAGATTTTATTGCTCCTGCATGTGATTCAAGTGAGTCATATAAACGGTAATTAATATTGATCATGTCAATGGATTTTTACCAGACAGCTCGCTGTGTTATTTTCGCACACTATTTAAAATAATTTACCAGTAATGTGAAAAACACCAGCAGTAGGTATATACGTATTGCATTTTTCAAAAAATGTAATTACTCTTCTCCGTAGATTCTTTTTAAGGAGGTCAATGCTTTATATTATGTCTGCGTTATATTAATTGAAAGATGTTTAATGTATCGATTAACCCTTTTTATATATAGATCATTGATTAAAATATGCACTCTATGCTTCGTTTAGATTAGTTTAATGCATCAATGTTGATACTGGAAGATATTATTTAACCATCGTGAAACAAAGGAATCGAGTTAACTGAATAAAAAGCATAAATCTTCGACCTCTTTGATTTGCTATATCAGTCATAAGTATCTTGAAAATAAAAGCATCACCTTTAATCACGAGGACATGCTTACCATGATAGTCACACAAACGTATAGATAAAACACGCTTATACACGGCCGTAATATGCCTTACTAACCTAGAAGCTATAAACATATAGGGTTACACAGGGAACTTGCTGATATGAAACAATCTACCGTGAGGAAATGTAATAACAATGACGGTATGTCATATCACGTGACGAAGGACAAGATTTCTGTAGTAGCCCAGACTTGTTTATTGGGGTTAAGTCAAGTATCACTATGAAAATATGTATTGGTTTATATGGAAACATGTCGCATGCAATAAGCATCTTGAGTCATAATGGAAAAGAAATGCGATATTCTGTATATTATTCATTTCTTTTAAAGACCATGTCAAAACATATGGAGTTGATGCGTGCATGTACAAGTTATATATTTACATTCTAATGTTGCCATTAAAATTAAGTCTATGATAAAATAATCCGTAACAATAACTAGTGCTTTATTTTTCGAAATGTCCTTTTATGGCTTTCGTTGTCATGGTCTTTTCTAAATTGTCAAATTTATATGCTATTAAGGCGAACAGTAGTATAATACATTGCAATGAATTGACTATCGCATTCTCCACCAGTTTGAATGGTTTTCGCCTTTGACAGGGGCATACCTGTAGAAACCCTGTTATTTATACAGTTAGTTGTCTACTACTGCTGTGAATAAGCCAGTAAATGTAGTATTGAATAAGAAAATGCATATGTTGTATGTTAACACGATATCTTTAAGATTAAATTTTAGGAAACTGTCATGTTCACATACAAGAAACAAGGTTAACATAACTTTATGTCTAAATGAAAAGCACCCAGGACACTAAACCTATATGTCAACCATAATCAAATAATATTTATTTTTAAGATATTAAATTTGTAAATTTAAATTTCATATTTATTTCGATCCCCAGAACACATCTAGAGGAATACAATAGATATCTTTACACATTGGAAATAAGGCAACGACTTTACCGTTACAATCTGTACTTAATTTTATATTTAGCAGATGTCGCATGCGGCAGTTTCTGATTTGAAGAAAAATCATTATTACATGATTGTGTTTTTTCAATAAACATGAACAAAAACTTTGTTTTCTTTTCATCAAACGTATGTTTTAAGGAGACAAGTTTATTTGACAAAATCCACCAACAATACAATAAGTATATTTTGAAAAATGATGCCCATTCAAAATGAAGTCTTTGACTTGTTTTAATAATTGCTCTTTCTAAACGTTTGTTAAATTTGTCCAGAACATTTATGTGCAAAAGTTGATACATGTATGTAGTTCTTGTTAATCATTCTGATATGTGTGCTTAAATTTCATTTCTTATTTAACAAATTGAATGCGAAACCTTCATATAGTCATTGAAATTTTAATACATTAAAGGTCCATTATATTTCATAATAATTCAATTTTCATGAAAAAGGAAATATAAAATTACATTGACATGGTGTAGACTAACGCAAATGGTATATAATGAGCAAGTATCTGCTGTAAAATAACAGTTCAACGCAATGAAAATGTACATTAACATCCCTATTTCAGTGAAAGGCCTTAATATGTATTATTATTCAATGTATTTCAGGTTTTAAGTATGCATTAGAATGTAAGGGGTAGGTCAGTGTAGTTATCGATGGGATTGACCTTAATGAAGCATCTCAAATGTCATAATTATAACAAACGATTAAATTACGTGACGATATTGCAGTCCACACACCACCTAACAAAAGACAAGATAAACGAGTCATCCGTTACGTCAAACCCATCTTTTATACAGACAATCCTCCATGAAAAAGGGGGACAATTTCCGGTAGAATTTCTTTTTTTTTTATTCTGAAAATTCATTAGTCATTACCATTGGCAAATTGTAGTGGGGCAGTGTATAATACTGGTACATAAATAAAGCATAATTTAATCATGTAAGTGGTTTTATAATAGCTATATAACATGGAAATGACTTTAGAGGAATATGGTGATTTTACATAAAATAAGGAGTTGGCATCTATTCAGTTAATTAGAAATCTGAAATTATATATGAAATATTTTATAAGTTCATTAATAGCATTAGGCAAATAAGTAACTAATTGATAAACTTTCGGAAATTGAGTTTGAAAACCATGTTCATTGTATTTCACACGTTGTTTGTTTGCATCAGGGAAATAACGAACAATGTATATAGAGAGATGGGATTGGCGTTAATTAAGTAATCATCCTCCAAGTATTAGTTTTAATGATGAAAAACGATTATATAACGTGATAAACGTCAGTTAAGACTACATGAACCTTGATGTTGAGATCAATAACAATATATTCATTATGTCAAACACTAATATTCTTTGAAAATAAGGGTCATTTTACAGATAATATCTTGTTTCTGAATGATTTTAGGAATCGCTATCTCGGACTGAACGATACGATACATTTTGGCGTCAATGTTCTCTTAGTGCGCTTTATAAAATATATTTTATAATTATTTTCGTGACCAAAAGCTATCAAGGCTTGACACGACTATTAAGCATTAACTACAACGCCCTTTTGTCTAGCTTTGATTTAATACACAGTAAGTTTCACATGAACAGAATCAGTTTAATGAGTTTCTTCCCCTAATTATCCCTAATGGTAAATCGGAAAAATTAAAGGAAAAAATATACAACTGAGAAAAGGACTAAACATTTCTTGGGTTTATTTTGAAAGCCAAAGGGATTTTTAAGACAAATCAATTACTCAGCTAGAACTTTAGAGAAAAAACAACAGCATGAAACTATCACAAATATCATACCCCACGTGTCATACCAGTCAGGGTATCGTATTGAACTTTATTAATCTTATTTTATCTCATTTTCAGTACGCACCACCTGTAAATTTTCCTAGTCCCAATTTGTTGACCAAGATCGACTTTCAAAAAAGATACTCATGCTACTTGTGTGTTCTTAACTAATTTTAATCACCACTTAGTGGCGGCTTTTCCTAAACCTGTCCACGGACGACAAGCTTGGTCTTAGCTATTGGGGAGGTCCCAGCACGATTACGAACAGTTCCGTTGGGCACTGAGAACGCGTCCGCTCAAACTAGAAAAGAAAATTCCATGAAGTCTTAATTAGAAGTGGAAATAATTCTATAACGTTTGAATATAAAACACGCAAATGTCCATGGACGACAAGCTTGTTTTAGCTATTTGGGAGGTCCCAGTACGATTACGAACAATTCCGGTGGGTACTTAGAACGCGTCTGTTCATCTAATAAAGAATCTTGTGAAATTCTCAAAAGCTGTGCGATACCAGCTGAAAGATTCGTCATTGCATATCACTAAACTATAGCACCCCTACCCCCTGTGAAATGAAATTAAAACTTCATACATATTACTAAAAATTTATTACATTTACAAAATTTAATTTAAAAAATATTTGCCATTAGCATTCAAGCGAAAACAATATAACAAAATAATGCAGTATTCTGTTGCAAAACATACAAAAGTAGAATAATACTTATGTAGTGAACATTCTAAAACAATACATGTAGTTTGTGTATAGTGACTCCCTGTGTTAAGTGATATTTTCGTCTATCTCCCTTAAAATTTGATGGTCAGTGTAACAGCCTTTCTTTACGAGGTATATGAAATTATTTAATTGCAAATCAGTATTTTTATTGTTTAATATCAACTCTTTCCAAATTTATTCTTTCCGTAGCTACAAAATACCGTTACGCCCCATATTGCATACTTATAAATATAGGACTTAACATTTCTTATTATACAACATAATACTCACGTGGAAAATATACACATTAAAATATCGAAACAAAAATAAGGTTTATTGATGTCCTTGTACATCAAGAAATATTGATAAATCATGTACGTATGTCTTATGTCTCATGTGTCATGCACTGAAATATGCTTTTGCTTCTGTTTTCTCAAATGTTGCCCTTCATATTTTTATTCTTGTTACATTTCGTCCTTGCAGTTCAAGATATAACGGATTTACTAATAGATTTAAAAAGATCAGAATACATAATCAAGTGACTAAGTGACATATTTTACGCATCACGTTTTTATAGTTAGTTATATTGAACTTTGAGTAGATATTTTTTTATGATATATGAGAAATTAAGCATATTTTCAAAAATACGAATGAAATATGGAAAACAACCATTCTAGTTACATGAAGTCAAAGGCAAATTTTATAATTTAACCTTTTACCTTTTATTTTTGTCATACTACGCTACAATACAATTATAAATAAGTATAGCCATTAGAAAATGCAAAACAAATTAGAAAATGCAAATTACATGTACGCTTTTGGAGCTTTTACGTCATTTTCAAATCTTACATACTCATGCTGTACGATTTGTTGCACATTTAGAAATGGTGAAAACTTCAGATTTTTGTTATATATATATATATATATATATATATATATCATGAACATACATTTTATTGCAGAAAATTTGCATGATTTGCATGCCCCCTCTTCTTTGTTTTATAAAAACAACAAATAGCATTGTATACATGATAAAAGTACACATAAGTAACTTTGAAACCTTTTATTGAGCAAGTATACAAGATTCCTCGATGGCACTGTTACAAGCATTTACATTTTGTATTTCATTGTATTATGTGCGTAGCTCTCTGACTGGTCCTTTTCCAAATGGACTTACTTTGCAAAACTTCCCGTAGCTCTTAAAGAATTAAGATACCTATAAATCAATGCTGAACAAAATGGAACAAGGCATTTTCTAATCAATCAAATTTACACATTTTATATCTATTTTGAAAAAGGATAATGTAAATGACAAGCCTAATGTATGTATGTATGTATATATGTATGTACAATGTAGTATGTATACGTGCATGTATGTATTAAAACATATCTAGCAAATAATAAGAATTGGTCTACGTCGTTATATTCATAGCAATACATATATATGAAACAATGGCTCTCTTAAATATCATACTCGTATTGGTAAAGAGGGAACAAACTCGGGAAAGATATTATTTTTGCATTTACAAATATACGTCAAACTTACTCTAAGTTGAGAGAAATTGTAATAAAATCCCGTTTTATTCAATAAATGGCACAAAATATGTTTCCACAAAATATACGTTTGTTTTCCTTTAGATTTGAAACAACACATCAATAGCGTGAAGTATTGCAAGATAACGTCAGATTTTATTGCTTCTGCCTGTGATTCAAAAACAGCCTTGTAAATGGTTATTAATATAGATCGCCTCTATGGATTTATACCAGACAGCTAGCTGTGTTATTTACCTCAAAATATTTGAAAAGATTGCCAGTTATGTGAAAAACACCAGCGGTAGGTGTATTTATATTGTCTTTTTCAAGTAATGATGAGGTTTTTCTCCGTAGAATTATTTCAGTGAGGTCAATGCTTTATTACATGTCTGCGTAGCATAGATTGTATAATGTTTATGTCAGTCAACCCTATTTATATATAGAACATTGATTTAATAGTGTGCACTCCAACTTGATTTAGAATATCTAATGCACCATTATTGTTGATACTTAAAAATATTATTATAAGATCGATGGATGGAAAGATTTGTATTCCCAAGTATTAACATGAAGTATAAATTTTCTGTCATAACGATTACTTTGTTTTCCATTGAAAGTAATCGGTAGATTTGTATCAGTAATTGTAAATATTAGTTATGGGGTCCTTAAAGATGATAATTGGCTTATCACGAATAATTTTTTTAAAAAAAAAATTTGGAATTAAAAATTTTGGGTTTATTGTCGCACAAAATTATAAAATAAAGCGATATACACTCTTTGATACTTTGCCGTCATATAGGTAACTAAGTAAAAAAACTATAGCGGGCGATACTATCCGAAACATGTTACACTTGTAGTTTAGAACCAACTTGAACTAGTATATTAAGTTGTCCATGTTTGCAATTAGGCAAATATGTTCATTTATTAAATGAATATAAAAGTCAGAAAAACTATAAATGGGCCCCACAGACTCTATATAATTCATGATATGAGGGAAATTGCCTCGTCTCATTATGCGGCTGATAAACAGGACATCATTCAAAGCCAGCATAAAGTTGAAACCCAACTTGGAACTCAAAACAAATTTTATCACAAATCCTACAATATAAACTGTTTCTGCGGCAACCATTTTTCCGTCCCCGGTGGCCGAGTGGTTAGAGCGTCCTCCTCGGGAGCGGGAAGTCGGGGGTTCAATCCCCAGTCGCGACATACCAAAGTCGTAAAAAATGGTACTGGTATAGCTCCCTTGCTTTGCGCTCAGCATATAAGGATAGCTCCAGGACTTGTTGACCCGGTGTCAGAATAATGTGACTGGGTGTGGTAGTATACCACATGTCTATGGCGTGATACTGCAGTGTGGCAGCACTATATCTGTCTCAAGTAGACATCGTCTCCAAATGACTGAAATACTGTCGGTGGGGCGTTAAACCAAGCAATCAAATTATATCCCCCTAGCCATTCGGATTAATCGGCCTCACCTAAGTAACCCGAGTTATCCTGGACAACTCTAGTAGGTTAACCCGAGTAATCAAATCGAAAGCACCCTCTGATATCGGATTTATATTCCTGCTATGAGACATAAGTCATAAGTCAGATTGTATAATACAGAAGCCTATTAGGGCCATTGTCTTAGGCGTTTTGTGTTCTGAGTCAGGTATTATATGTTATGAGCTAGGTCTTATGACTTAGTCCTTAGGCCTTATGCGATAAAAAGGCAAAACACTTGCAACATGACAAAACAATGGCAGACGAGTCCTCAACTATTCACCAATTTCAAACGGAATGAATATGAAAACGATTTTTAAGTATGCTTGAGTAATAAAATACCTTGTTTGTGTTGCCTGATAAAATTTAGTAGATATATGGTAGTCGTATAATCTATATTCCTATGTCATCAGACATAAGTCAGATTGCATAATTCATAATCATAAGACAAAATTGCAGCCTGACTCTTGTCTTTGTAATTATGTGTTATACATTATGCCTTATGTCATATTATTTGTGTATATGAAAAGTGAGGCAAACCCCCCCGCATTTGCTTCAACATGGCGGAGAAAGGGAGTGGAAGTGAAAATGAAAATTGTTTGGTCCGCTATCACAGGGTGTGTTCGATTTGATTACTCGGGTTAACTTACATGTACTAAAGTAGTCAAGGATAACTCGGGTTACTTAGGTGAGGCCGATTAATCCGAACGGTGAGGTGGGGGGGGGGGGAATAGTTTGCTTGTTGGGTTTAACGTCCCACCGACAGTATTTCTGTCATTTGGAGACGATGTCTACTTGAGACATTGAGACAGATATAGTGCTGCCACACTGCAGTATCATAACGTAGACATGTGGCATATAATACCACACCCAGTCACATTATCCTGCCACCGAGCCAGTCAGTCCTGGAGCTATCCTTATATGCCGAGCGCCAAGCAAGAGAGCTATACCAGTACCATTTTTTACGACTTTGGTATGTCGCGACTGGGGATTAGACCCAAAACCTCCCGCTCCCGAGGCGGACGCTCTAATCACTCGGCCACCGGGGACGAAAAAAAATGGTTGCCACAAAAACAGTTATAAATATTGTAGGATTTGTGATATAATTTGTTTTGAGTTGGATTTCAACTTTACGCTGGCTTTGAATGATGTCCTGTTTATCAGCCGCATAATGAGACGAGGCCATGTCCCTCATATCATGAATTATATAGAGTCTGTGGGGCCCATGTATAGTTTTTCTGACTTATATATTCATTTAAAAAATGTTTGCCTAATTGCTAGATAATTTAATACACTACATTGTAATTCATGTTAGTTCTAAACTACAAGTGTAACA
>CM037782.1:15003723-15033401 GCA_021229015.1 Solen grandis
AGTAAGTAAAAATTGCATTACAAAGGCAGGACGACTTCAATACAAAGGGGTAATTCATGCAGTTGGTCCACATTGGCTTGATTACAGGTAAGAATTCAGAATATTTATAAATGAATTGTTGATATTACTTTTGCATTCAGTTTTGTCCAAGGGAAATATTGAGGGAATGGTCATAGGTTCAAATTATGATTAAGAATGGTGGTAAATATGATTACAATTTTAAACATTGCTTACTGCTTTAAAATCCATCTAAATGGATATTACAGTAATTCTTTTTGCTCTAGAGCTATCTTTTAACTTTATTATTATGTGTATGACGATGTTTCTAATAAAAAGGCAATTTAATATTGATTTTTTAATTGTTTAATATATATTTGTATATTAATTTTGCAGAGATAAAGTGAAATGCATGGATGCCTTGTATGACTGCATTTGGAATATTCTAGAGGCTTGTGATAAGAATGGATACATAACTGTGGGCATGTCAGCTATAGGTGCAGGTAAATAATGCAGAGATACAAACAGCTTTACTCTCTCTATGGTAACATTGCTCTTTTTAACCCCCATCAAACCACAGTTTCGAGAGGATGATATTGATTTTGCATTGTCTATCCATATATCTTTCTTCCATCCTTCCATTACATTTTTTCCGTCTGGAGTCCAAACTTAAAAACTATATGAGCCAAAGTCTCATTGTTCACCAGCATGCAGTGTTAGATACCCTGGGGCACAGTTAGACAGCTGTGATATTTATCATTATTTGCAGTGTTATGGCCTGTTAATAACTTCAAATAGAGCTTGGTTGAGTATATCGCTAAAGCTATGTGAACTAAATGAGAAGAATTGAATAGTACTACTTTGGTGTCCCAAGAGGTCACCCAGGGGTCAGGCCCCACCCCCATGAACTTTACTTATGACTTTATATCTCAAAAAATATTCAGATAACCACCACCAAACCATATATATTCTTGTTCCTCATGATGACACAGATTGAATGGTTCTTCTGTAGTGTCCCTGGGAGGTCGCCCAGGGGTCAGACCCCAACTTGTCAATTTTACTTATGACCTTATATCTCAAAAATTGTTCAGATCCCCACCCCTAAACCTTATATATTCTTGTTCCTCATTATAAATTGGATTGAATCGTACTTCTTTTATGTTCACATGGGTCAACAGAGGTCAGGCCCCACCACCTGAATTTTACTTATGACCTTATATCTAAAAAGAAATTCAGATCCCCTACCTAAACCATAATAGATTCTTGTTCCTCATGATGACACAAATTGAATGGTACTACTTTGGTGTCCCTCAAGGTCACCCAGAGGTTTAGGTCCCATCCCCTCAATTTCACCTATGACTTATAATTAAAAATATGTTCAGATTTCCACCCATAAATCATATATATTCTTGTTCCTCATGATGACAAGGATTGAATGGTTCTTCTTTAGTGTCCCTGGGGGTCACAAAGGGTTCTGGTCCCACCTCGTAAGTTTTACATCTGACTTTTTATTTAAAAGGCCATTGAGATCCCCACCCATAAACCATACATATTCTTGTTCCTCATAATGACACAGGTTGGGTGGTACTTCTTTAGTTTCCCAGGGTGGGGGTGGGGGGTCAAAAAATGGGTCAGGCCCTACGCCCTCAATTTTACTAATGACTTTATTTCTCAAAAAACATTCGTGTTTATTGTCTAAGGTGAAACTTCGTTTACACCGTCCCCGTCGACCGAGTGGTTAGAGCGTCCGCCTCGTGAGCGGGAGGTCGTGGGTTCGATCCCCGGCCGCGACATACCAAAGTCGTAAAAATTGGTACTGTTATAGCTCCCTTGCTTGGCACTCAGCATATATGGGTAGTTGCAGTCTGGTTGGCCCGGTGTCAGGATAATGTGACTTTGTGTGGTACTGCGTGATACTGCAGTGTGGCAGCACTATATTTATCTCAAGTAGACATCGTACTGAAATACTGTCGGTGGGACGTTAAACCCAAAAAAGAAAGAAAAAGAAAGAAACTTTGTTTGGGAGACTTACAAACAATTCGCTGTTATAATTTACTTGTTCTCTGTCATTTTTCAATGATTTTTTTTAACTTTATATACTGATTTGTCATCATATGAACCTGTGCAGTTGTGCTTTTGGTCATGATCACTTGACAGATAAAACAGAGCATTTTTAAAAAATGTCTTCAAATTTTAAGGTTTTGTGTTGATTATGGAAAACTCCATGAATTATAGCCATTGTAATTTTTTGTCTACAAATTTTACATTTTTGCGTTGTATATACTCTATTCGTGCATAGGTCAAGGTTATCATTCAAGGTCAAAGGTCACATTTAAAGGGTATGGCATTTAAACTTTGCATTTAAAGGCGTACAGTTTTAGTTATGATTTTCAAGGTCAACATTTTTAAATGATTAATAAAAAAAATAACATTGGCAAAAACAGGCGAGTGTTGGCACCTGCATGCGGTGCTCATGTTAACATTAAAACATACCAAATCTTTACTCTACCAAAATTCTAACTTATATTTCTTTCTATGCTCTGTTACTTTCACCAACATGATTGGGTTTAATACACTCTTTCAACATTCTGTTTATAGCTTAATAACACGCTAACATAATGTTTCTTACCGACCTCAGAATGTACAAGTACATATGGTTTCTTTATACCTTTTTCAGGAATTTATGGTGTCCCAAAGGAGTTGTGTGCTGACATGTATGTAAAGGCTGTGGCAGAGTACAGCAAAATGCTGAAAAATGAAAAGAGGTTTCCTACAGAATTGCACATCATAGATATTGACCCTACAATCCTTCATATGGTGAAAGATTCATTTGAAAACTGGGAGAAAGATCCATCCTCAATAGACCAGAGGAAGACTGTGCCTTTGTATGTAAACATTAATGGAGGTGCAAGTAACTCTTTCCAAAGGGGCAAAAGAAATGAAGGAAGTTCTAGGGTCAATAGAAAGTTTGATGCTGTCTGATGCAAAGTAATTCGCAGGTTTCTGTCGAATTTGTTCTTTATTCAATGTAAAAAAGATGCGATGGAACGAAGAACGGATGGGGATAACTGAATCACCGATTGTATCTACAATGCAGATGAGACAGGCATCTTCTACAAAATGTTGCCTGAAGTTAAAGGCGGTCGATTGCAGTAGGGGCGAACGGTCCAAAGAAAGATTGAATGTTATCGTCTGTTGTAACATGTCATGCCATTGTGTACGTCATAGACAAGAGTGCTAAGCCAAGGTGTTTCAGACCATGTATATATTGCTCTCGAGTTTATTTTGTTGCTTATGTTCGCTTGTCCGTACTACATAGAAATTATATAAAAGAAACAAAGCCTTTTATTCTTTATTGTTTTACCAGCATAGTGTTTTATAAAAAGTCCAGTCAATTGCAGAACAACATATAAATGTAATAAAATACATGTACATATACGGACACAATTACATCGACAAATAACGACAGTAAAATTTAACCAAATTTGTACGTACGTATATTTATATATGAAAACATTGCAGGTCAGTGCGGTTAAGATGCGACAGAACGAGAGATGCGATGGAAAAAATACCCGTATTTGCGTGATGCGGTATCACTTTGTAAAATCGGAACTGGGCTGTATTTTTATATTTATCCAAGATAGAATAGTATAGAATATTGATTTTAAGACACCTCAACAGTCGAAAGACTCATACGGTGTCTAAAACTCTAAAATTACGATAAGTCACTAGATTTATCCATTTCGATGGATTCACCATAAATTCTCGAAAAATGTGCAATTTTATTTTTAAACGCAAATAACACAACTACTGAAAGGATGCTGAATAACCGTGATACTCTATATACATAGTGTTGTTTCGTAACGGCGCCAAACCCGACACAAAAATCAGCTCGTTCTTTCAGTAATATAGGAGAATGTCTAGTGTCGGTGTAATGCTATCAGTCCCCCACAGCTAAATGTAAATTGGCGAGCAAAACGTGCAGCCAGTTTGTTGCCACATCAATATTCATAAAATTCCGAGTACTAGTATTTCCGAATGCGATTTGATTGTTTCCGACTATGTTAAGTAAACCGTGTGTACTCATCAGTAAAAATCATTTTTTATAAAGTTTTTTTAAGATTCATATAGTTTTGTCTCTTTCAATCGTTCGACTTTTCTGGGAGTATCAATGTTGCACAGTATATTATCATGCAGTGTTTCACCATACAACTTTCTGTGAAGAATCTGTAGGCATAAATATTGGACCCGTCACCGAATACATGTTTAAGTCCTTGGAACTTTGAATTAATCCCACTATGTATACAAGAGAGTTAACTGCAACGTGTCTTCTAACGACGTGCCTTATTTAATTTACTCCACTTGCAATGTAATTACAGCTATAAATTATGTTGTTGTTTTTTTAATGGAAAATCCTGTTAGCAACTATGTCCAACACCACTGTAGCCATTATTAGTATGAATCGTCGTACTGATATGTCGATGAGTTTGTTTTATCGACCACGTGGTGTGAACACGTGTGATCACTCCATAGTCAGAAACAGATTTCTTTTTAAACTTACTCTGTATCTAAATAATTTGACTAGACTAGACATTTGAATTTACCGTCGCTTCGACAGGTTTCAGTCATATAGCGACGTCCAGCTAACTACAGGTGGAGGAAGACCCCGAATGCACGGAGGCATCCGGGTAGAACCACCTAAATGATTTGTTACTTTAAAGAATGATTGCAACGTATCGGGCATTTATCTTTAGCATTTTATTGTTTTTATTAATGTTGTTTACTTATTTTTATATGTAAAGAATTATTATGAAATAACTTGATGCCTATCAGGTTTGCACTTCGCATGTTGAACCGGAAAAAAACGATTATTGATTTGAGCACGCCTATATAGTGTCATCTCCTGGAAGTGATTCGGTTCTTAGAGATATAAATGTTCGCTAACAATCAGTGCCTTTGTATTGAATAAAAGGTTTTAATCTTAAACGTTTCAACCCAAATATCTGACAGTGAAAACATTCATATCAATGTCAAATCTCTGGAAACTTAGGAAATATGCTTTTGATCCAATTATTATAATTACACTTGGCCCAAAGGACCTAGTAAAACATATGAAATCACAAGTCTGAATGTAAATTTTGGTTAATTACTATATATGGCATATTCTTGTGGAAAGAAATCCTTTGTATAGTATAAAATGAAGCAAATATTTTGTAATGTTAAAAAATCCAGTAATTTGCTGATTTTAAAATTGTGCATTTTCATTTTAATACGATCGTCAGATGATGGCACGTATTATGATATCCTTCCGTCATCTGTCCGTATGCATTTCATTTCCGCGCAACAACTTTTGGAAGACCTCATTTACTGAAATCATAACTGGTATGTACGTATATAATAACAAAACACAGGTCTGGTCTGATTTTGGTTACAATCAGTTGATTTGTTACGGAGTAATGCTCTTTATATTCACATTTTATGTGAAATGACTGTTTTCGCACAGTAACTTTTAAAGGACCTCATGTATTGTATTCATACTTGCTGTATAAGTGTATGATATCAAAACAAAGGACAAGTTTATTTTGGTTTCTCATCACTGATTTATGATGGGTTATTCACCAATAAGTTCATATATCGTCTATTACTAACTACAAAATAAGTCATTTCTGAGCTCAAGATTAATTACATTCTTTGCATTTACGAAAGATTTTCAACCATGACATTTGCAACAATAACAAAACCGCTTCCTCATAATAAAATCAGTACTTTGTACTCAAAAACCCTCATATAAACTTACTTTCGGGCGTATATTGTCCCGCCTTAGCGGCGCTTATGTTATGAGTATGTGATATTTTGAGTGAAGGGGTACAATGGCGTTATGGCAGATGTGCTAAAATATTGATTTTTCTGTGCTTTTTCTAAAAATGTTGATTTTCTGTGCTTTTATGCACAATATGCAACTCATTTCTGTATGTTCCTTTGTCATTGCAGCTGATATGCTTAAAGAGAAGTTGACAAGTCCTGCATCAGATGTACTGCTGAAGTTTTATCAAGAAGACTTACAACCTTTGTCAGATTGTACAAACTTTGTTAGATATAAGTCTGGTTTTACGAATGACCTAACCATAAGATATAAGAGAAAAAATACAGATAAAGTGAAAAAGACTTTAGAAAGTCTCAAGCAAAACGTTTATCAGGGGGTCTGGCCCCACCCTGTCAAGTTTTACTTCTGACTTTTATTTAAAAAACAATTGAGATCCCCACCCATAAACCATATATATTCTTATTTCTCATGATCAGATGGATTGAATGGTACTTTTTTGATGTTCACATGGGTCACCAAGGGGTCAGGCCCCACCCCCTCACTTTTACTAATGACTGGGTTATTTCTTAAACTTCGTTTTGGAGACTTAGTAACAGTTCACTGTTACAATTATTACTTGTTTTCGTATGTTCCTTTGTCATTGCAGCTGATGTGCTTGAAGAGAAGTTGACAAGTCCTGATTCAGATGTACTGCTGAAGTTTTATCAAGAAGACATAGAAACTTTGTCAGAATGTGCAAACGTTTTTAGAGATCAGTCTGGTTTTACGAATGACCTAACCATAAAATATAAGAGAAAAAATACAGATAAAGTGAAAAAGACTTTAGAAAGTCTCAAGCAAAAAGTTCATCAGGACTCAGAAATATATCCAGTGGCAGTTCGTCAGATAGATTCAGTCAGGAAATTTGTAAAGGACAATAAAAGTAAACCCGATGTTCTTTATGTATTGGATGAGTTAAAAGGAAGAGTCACCATTTTTGTTAAAGAATTCAGTAAAAAGGTGTCAGCACTGCATGAATTAAGGGTATGTATACAATTTCAATGTATGGACACATTTGCCTATAGATGTGAAAACACTCCCTGGGAGAAAAATGTTAATAGAGTCATATTCTTTAAGTTTGTATAGTTGTATAATGTATCATGAAGTAATTAATTATCCTCAGTGCATGTGTTACAAAAGTCTATATTTTAGAGAAAAACTAGTATGAATTAAATGGATTCTATATTTTCTTTAAAAAAAATTATATTTGGTATTTGCTACAATTTCTTTGATCAGTTTTACACAGAGAATTAAGATACACTTTTTAGCTCACCTGAGCACTAAGTGCTCATGGTGAGCTATTAGGATCACACTTTGTCCGTCATGCGTCATCCCTCGTGCGTCGTCTGAAACAAATGGGTAGAAACTTGGTATGGATGATCCTCTGTTGGACCTTTACAAAAGTTGCTCAAATAAACCTGATTGATGTAGAAATCTGTTTGCCATGGCAATGGAAGGAAAAGAAAGAAAACTTTAAATATCATCTCCTTTAAAACTACAAGCCAGATCTCAAAATGTTTTAGTACAGGGTAACCCATACCAAGATTGCTAAAATTATTCCGATCCGTAAAAAAACATGGTCGCCAGGGACGGGGCTAATATGCCTTAAATTATTTAGTGAAAAATTTAAACAACATCTCCTCTGAAACCACAAGACAGAATATGATTAAACTTGGCAGGAATGATCCTTTAGGCTTGAGTGAACCGGCCTTTAGAAAGTTGCTAAAATAAACTTGATCCATGTAGAACTCTTGTTTCCATGGCAACGGAAAGAAAAAAAAACATTTAAAAATCATCTTTTTCAAAACTACTGGCCAGATTTCAAAATGTTTTAGTACAGATGTTCTTTGGGTAACCCTCTACCAAGATTGCTAAAATTATTCAGATCCGTAAAAAAACATGGCCACCAGGGGCGGGGCTAATTTGCCTTATATGTATACAGTGAAACCTATAGAGACCTGTTCTCCAAAACTACAGGCCAAATTTCAGATATTTTTGGCACAGGTGTTCCTTGGGTGAACCTTCATAAATGTTGCTAAAATAAACTTGATCCATGTAGAACTCCGATTGCCATGGCAACCAAATGAATATTACCAGAGTTTTTTTTTTTCAAGGCAAATTATCCCCATGTTTTGTTGTTGTTGTTATATTTAGAGATCGAAATAATTTTAGGAACCTTGGTAAAGGGTTAATTTTAAAATCTGCCCGTAGTTTTGAAGGAGATGATTTTTAAAGTTTTCATAAAGTTAAGTTAAATGGCTGATACAAATATTACATATGCAGTTCTAGTCTTTAAATTATAAAAAGTCCTATTTCACTTTGCACCCAGGCTTCCACATTATGAAAGTAAGCTTACACAAACCTTATGGTAATATTAATGACAAATTATCTTGCCAAGGCTGACTTGGTATTGGACCACTTTATCCAGTTATGGCCCTTGAAGTATATATCATATTTAACTTTCTTTACATTCTAGCATCTACATTTATAAAGCAATCTTGATTAGATGCATACATAGTGATAATGAACCAAGGATTATTATAAATTATGCCTTGTATTGGAGTTATGATCCATAATATTTTAGGTTGTCTTTTATGCAGAGCAGAGGTACTCAGTTGAGCAATATAGGGCCATCATGGCCCTCCTGTTTTTATTGAGACCATTTTTGAAACAATTATCATGTCATAATTTTATAAGTTTTATTTAAAGAAAATACTCTTAAACTTGACTGACAGAATTTATTTTAAATAATATTGAAAAGATGATATGGCTTTACAGCTTATTTGTTTCAGTTATATAATCATTGATAAATCAAAATGTTTTATCCAGTTATTTCTAGTGATTGATTATAGTTTTGGACCAATTTGAAATGGGTCATATCAGCAGGTCTTATTCAGAGTCTGAATGGGGTAATGGATAATTGTAATGAGCATTACATTTTTCAAGTAATGGAAGGTAATGGGTATTGGGGTGAAAAATTAATTTTAATGGTAATGCAATACATTATTGTGAAAAAATGCAGTAATGGGCCATTACTTTTCCATTACCTTATTGAAAAATGTGAATTTTAATCTTCATATTCTATATATCTGATATGTTCCTTCCTATTAATTTCAAGTACTTTTATATGCATGCATTAGAATATAAATCCGTAACATAATTAGAGTATATGTTACATTTAAAAGTTGGAACCAGATCAGAATCCATATTGTTTACAACTTAAGGTTTATGCCCTGTAATTCACTTCCGGTCGAGGTATATGCCCCATAACCATTAAAGCCCATGCATATAACTTCACAATATAAGCTTTCAAAATGTCAAACTATGGAAATTTTAAAGGCAAATTGACATGGTATGACATATGACAAAAATTCTTTTATTACCTCCCCTTTATAATTTTGTTGTCAGGAGTTATCTTCCCTGAAAACTACACAAAAGTGATTTTCTCCATTTTCCTACGGTAAAGTTTAGATGAGTTCATGAAATTTGAATCAGAATCATATAATGCATCTTTCTACCGTGAGTTTTCCTCGAAAATAAAATTCAGCTTTTCATATTTACAGAAATTGTATATTTCCCTTAAATTTCAATATTAACTTAAATACAGATTATTTCCCCCTACATCAAATAAAACCTGGAAAAACTCTTGGTGAAACATTTTTTATTTTTGAATGTCTTCAAAGTGACAAAGATATAAAAATATTACCATAAAGTGGCAAGATATGGAATACGGGTAACGGGTGGGGGGTATACCTTAAGACTATTTGTAACACAGAATGAGGGAAGCTATAAGTTTTTTAAGGTACCACATTGGGGGAGACTGTGTAAAATAGCAGAAACAGCTTTTTTGACAGATTTAAGTTAAAGCAGGTGATCGTTTGACCAATTATCCAGTTTTACTGTTACAATTACATTACCTTTTGTTAGGGGCTGTTAGCAGTTGCACTACCATGACGTACCGGGCAGGTTAGAGTGTACCCCTTACCTATATGCTTGGGGGTCATATAAAATACACTGATTTAAGGTCCACTGTAAAATGTCATTGATAAAGAAAAATCTCTTAAAGTCTGCTCAACATGTATTTTCACTGGTCCACTTTAACAACATAAAATCTTAAAGATTCTCTGTACATGTATAGTTACTTCTGCTCCTGTTGAAAGACTGTTTTCTATTGCTGGAAAAACTTTAAAGCCAGACAGATGTAGATTGAATGACATTAACTTTGAAGCTTTAATGTGGATCAAGTCAAACCAAGACAAATAAATGTGAATGATATCTTACACTTATAATCTAACCAGTTCATTTTGGAAAATTTACTAGTCCGAGCACTTTTATTGATCTAAAGATTATATGGTGCAATTTTCATGGAAAAATTACATGTAGGACATCTAAATATCTTTTAGTTTTGACGTTGTGGTAATGGTAATGCATTACTTTGACCATGTGGTAATGGTAATGCATTACTTTCAAATCTTCAGTAATGATAATGGGGTGAAACTCAATTTAATGGTAATGGTAATGCATTACTTTGACCAAGTTGTGGTAATGGTAATGCATTGCTTTCAAATCTTAAGTAATGAATGGTGAACCAATTAATGAGTAAGCATTCTTTGACAAGTGTGGTAATGAATGCATCTTCAACTCATATGAATGGGGAACAATTTAATGGATGGTAGATATTGACACGTTTGGTAATGGTAATGCATTGCTTTCAAATCTTAAGTAATGGTAATGGGGTGAAACTCAAATTTAATGGTAATGGTAATGAATTACTTTGGCAAGTAATGGACCCCATCCCTGATTCAGACTTCTAGATGTGTACTATTTCTGTAGCATAAACTGATTCATTTGAATTAATAATAACATATATCTTAATTAGAAAAAAATACATTACTCCCAAATATTAGATCATCTGTTTTCTTTTCAGACATCATGTTCAAGTTAGCATTGATGTTAACCAAAACTTCTTGTACATGTATGCATCAGATTATAATGTTACTCATCAATCATATCGATCTGATCTACATGTATTTCATTTTAAAATCAAGCTATGAAAATTCAATACATGTATGTTTTGACATTATTATTATTCCAAAATAGGTACATCTTGGTGAGATTAAGTCCACAAGTAGAGCAGGACGTAGTTTTCAGGGAGTTGGATCAGAACAACAGAAACCATCATATGCAGCTGTTGTAAATTCAGGTGCAAGTCAAGGGAGAAAAGATTACAGTCACAGTTCAGATGGAAGGTATGGAAAACAATCAAGTCCCTACAAGAGCAGTCGAGATTTTTCACGCAGTTTCAGCAGTTCCACGTTTTCCCGAGACAGATTTAACTTCAGTGGAGAATTTGAAAATGGCCTGAAACTGAAAGTGTATGAAGCCTCTATCACAAGACTGAACGTAGATGTCATTGTCAATGCTGCCAATGATTGTCTGATGCATGGTGGTGGAGTTGCCAAAGTGATAGCTGATGCAGCAGGATATAAGTTTGAGCTGGAAAGTAGAATGTACATTGCTTCACATGGTAACCTTCGAGTAAGTGAAAATTGCATTACAAAGGCAGGAGATTCATACAAGGAAATCTGAGTTCCATTCAGTTTTGTCCAAGGGAAATATTGAGGGAATGGTCATAGGTTCAAATTACGATTAAGAATGGTGGTAAATATGATTACAATTTTAAACATTGCTTACTGCTTTATAATCCATCTAAATGGATATTACAGTAATGTTTTTGCTCTGGAGCTATCTTTAAACTTTATTATTATGTGTATGACAATGTTTCTAATACATAGGCAATGTAATATTGTTTTTTTAATTGTTTAATAGATATTTGTATATTAATTTTGCAGAGATAAAGTGGAATGCATGGATGCCTTGTATGACTGCATTTGGAATATTCTAGAGGCTTGTGATAAGAATGGATACATAACTGTGGGCATGTCAGCTATAAGTGCAGGTAAATAATGCAGAGATACAAACAGCTTTACTCTCTCTATGGTAACATTGCTCTTCCCATCAACCCCATCAAACCACAGTTTCGAGAGGATGATATTGATTTTGCATTGTCTATCCATATGTCTTTCTTCCATCCTTCCATTACATTTTTTTCCGTCTGGAGACCAAACTTAAAAACAATATGAGCCAAATTCTCATTGTTCACCAGCATGCAGTGTTAGATACCCTGGGGCACAGTTAGACATCTGAGATATTGATTATTATTTGTAGTGTTATGGCCTGTTAATAACTTCAAATAGAGCTTGGTTGAGTATATCGCTAAAGCTATGTGAACTAAATGAGAAGAATTGAAAAGTACTATTTGGTCCGGCCCATGAACTTTACTTATGACTTTATATCTCAAAAAAAAATTAGATAACCACCACCACACCATATATATTCTTGCTCCTCATGATGACACAGATTGAATGGTTCTTCTGTAGTGTCCCTGGGGGGTCAAAATGGGGTCTCGCACCACCCTGTCAGTTTTACTTCTGACATTTATTTCAAAAACCTTAAAAATCCCCACCCATAAACAATATATATTTTTTGTTCCTAATGATCATATGGATTAAATGGTACGTCTTTAAAGTTCACATGGGTCACTAAGGGGACAAGCCCTACCCCCTGAATTTTAATTATGACCTTATTTCTTAAACTTTGGGAGACTTAGTAACAGTTCACTGTTACAGTTATTACTTGTTAAGTCTCCCAAACGAAGCCAAGAACTTTGTTTGGGACATATCTCGGAGGCCGCTTCCCTGATTCCTGTTAATTGGGGGCCCTGGGGGTCAGGCCCCATCATCTCAAAGATGGATTTTTGCATAAAAAATGAATTTTTAGATAAATATTTCAAATTTCACTAAATCATATATATTTTTTTATTCCACATAATAGGAAAAATTGAATAGTACTACTTTGGGCCACATTTAAAAATATGTTTGTTTCCCCTCTCCCGACCCTAAATTTCAAGGTAGGGTAGGTAGGTAGGTCAAAATTTTTTTTTTTAGTTTTAAAAGGTCATAAACAAGTCTTAATACTTTACAGTTTGCTTTTGATATTGTTTGATTAAGATTTCATCATTATTTATAAGACAATACAACTAATATTTTACTTTCCTCTTCTGTGCATTTCCCTTATCTATGTGGCTATCTTCAAAATTAATAAATTCAGCAAATTTTTATTCAAATTACATAGAAGCAGTATTTTTATGTTCCTATTTATTTTTGTTATCCCTGCTCCAAAAATCAAAATGAATACACGAGAAAGCTATTAAATGGAATTCCATATTTTTGGACAAAGTGTTTTATGACATATGGAAGTATGTTAAAGAAAAGGGTCTGCATAGATACAGGAATTTTGGAGTTTTGCTTGTAAAAAAAGAGCAGGGTTTCTCAAATAGCTTCATGTTTTATCCCAGGAATATATACTTGGGTAGGGTATTACCGGTGGTCGTATATTACCGGGGTATTCAGAAATAAGATGAATATTGGTTTCATGAATTCTGCATCAATATCATTTGTATACTAAAGGTAAACACATACTATGTGCTATCTGTCAAAACTTTAAAACCTTAGGTATGAGCTATTTCCAAGTGAGATTTTGCATTTCTTCTAAAATGCATTTTAACAACCAAAATTCCATGGAAATATAACATATTTTCTACCAGACTAATTTCGAAGCAATAATTAAAAAATAAATATATACAACATAATTAAAAATCATTCTAAATGTTGCAGGACAGCATAATGAACGTCACAGAAAAATTATTATGATGACATTTGATCTAAAAAGATTACTAGAGGTGAAGTTTATAAATGCATTGGTAATACCCTACCAAGAAATTTCAGAAATATATTACATAGTGTTTACATTGTCAGTATTTTTATCAAGGAGAAATTGTTGTAGAGAAGTGACAATCAATTATTTTATCAATGAAATGTTGAGGATTACTGAAAGATAAATTTTTCATGTGTGTGCTTCTTCTTCTATTTGTAACTTATTTCTGAAAGCTAAATACCATGGTAATACAACCCACCAGGTTCTATATGGAAGAAAAGGAAAGAAGAGATAGCAGATGGTTCCCCTTATCCTAAAGGAACCATAAAGAAATGAAAACAAAAACAAAAAAAATAAAAAAAATAAAAACCTGTGAAGTTTGCAACTGTTTTGTCTTTTAATTTTGGGGGTTTTTTAGTTGTGCTTGCATTCATCATGATAGTAAATTCCATTTCTGTCGATTTTCGGCACTCACTGTCTGGTTTGGCAAAACCAACTTCTTCGTCTCTATTTATTGTGAACATAACGTATTTTAATGAATTGTCAAATTCGAATTGATTCATTCATATCTGGAGTGAATGTAACAGTCCCTGATAATTTGCTGGAGACACACGCAACGAAAGTATCAGTTTTATGAAAATCAAACTCCCCGCCGTCAAGAACATCATACAAAACTTCTTTCCAAGTGTCATCCTCGTTGAACTCGTACAAACGATTCTGACATAATTGTTTCGTAACATTACCGCATTTGGCAATCACTGAAGAACACAAAGTAAACGTTCCACCGTCCGAACGTTTTCTTTTTCCGCCGTTGACAGACATTTATCCGACGATTTCCATTGCAGACAACTTTCAAGAAATTATAGACTGGTTCTCGGTTACTTAATTTAGCACCCGCGTAATGATATTGTTGTAAGCGAGCAGACGGGTACCAGCATAGAGAAAAGGCTAGAATTTCATAAACTTCCGGTTACACTAAAAATCCAATATCGGTATAATGGAAACGGCTTCGATTTTTCGGGAATAAAGAATGCAGAGATCGACCTGCGATTGTTTTCGAGAGAAAATACAAAGATATACGTCTTCAGCATTAAAACCACAGATCGGCATTAGATGGAAAAAAAAAAAAAAAACTCAGAAAAATCGGATTAAAAACTTTTGGGTCGGCGGGATATTTTTCGGTCGGTCGGGCGAGGGGAAACAAACATACTTTTAAATGTGGCCTTGGTGACCCCAAATGTCAGGCCCCATTCCCTCAATTACTTATGAACTTATATCTCAAAAATTGTTCAGATCCCCACCCCTAAACCTTATATATTCTTGTTCCTCATTATAAATTGGATTGAATCGTACTTCTTTTATGTTCACATGGGTCACCAGAGGTCAGGCACCACCCCCTGAATTTTACTTATGACCTTATATCTAAAAAAAAATTCAGATTCCCTACCTAAACCATAATAGATTCTTGTTCCTCATGATGACACAAATTGAATGGTACTACTTTATTGTCCCTCAAGGTCACCCAGAGGTCAGGCCCCATCCCCTCAATTTCACTTATAACTTATATTTAAAGATATGTATAGATTTCCACCCATAAATCATATATATTCTTGTTCCTCATGATGACAAGGATTGAATGGTTCTTCTTTAGTGTCCCTTGGGGTCACAAAGGGTTCTGGTCCCACCTCGTAAGTTTTACATCTGACTTTTTTATTTAAAAGACCATTGAGATCCCCACTCATAAACCATATATATTCTTGTTCCTCATAATGACACAGGTTGGGTGGTACTTCTTTAGTTTCCCCGGGTGGGTGGGGTCACAGAATGGGTCAGGCCCCACGCCCTCAATTTTACTAATGACCTTATTTCTCAAAAAACATTCGTGTTTATTGTCTAAGGTGCGTCCGCCTCCAGAGCGGGAGGTCGTGGGTTCGATCCCCGGCCGCGACATACCAAAGTCGTAAAAAATGGTACTGTTATAGCTCCCTTGCTTGGCGCTCAGCATATAAGGGTAGTTGCAGTCTGGTTGGCCCGGTGTCAGGATAATGTGACTTTGTGTGGTACTGCGTGATACTGCAGTGTGGCAGCACTATATTTGTCTCAAGTAGACATCGTCTCCAAATGACTGAAATACTGTCGGTGGGACGTTAAACCCAAAAAAGAAAGAAGAAGAAAGAAACTTCGTTTAGGAGACTTACTAACCGTTCGCTGTTATAATTTACTTGTTCTGTTCTCTGTCATTTTTCAATGATTTTTTTTAACTTTATATACTGGTTTGTCATCATATGAACATGTGCAGGTGTGCTTTTGGTCATGATCACTTGACAGATAAAACAGTTAGAGCATTTTTAAAAATGTCTTCAAATTTTAAGGTTTTGTGTTGATTATGGAAAACTCAATGAATTATAGCCATTGTAATTTTTTGTCTACAAATTTTACATTTTTGCGTTGTATATACTCTATTCGTGCATAGGTCAAGGTTATCATTCAAGGTCAAAGGTCACATTTAAAGGGTATGGCATTTAAACTTTGCATTTAAAGGCGTACAGTTTTAGTTATGATTTTCAAGGTCAACATTTTTAAATGATTAATAAACAAAAATTAACATTGGCAAAAACAGGCGAGTGTTGGCACCTGCATGCGGTGCTCATGTTAACATCAAAACATACCAAATCTTTACTCTACCAAAATTCTAACTTATATTTCTGTCTATGCTCTGTTACTTTCACCAACATGATTGGGTTTAATACACTCTTTCAACATTCTGTTTATAGCTTAATAACACGCTAACATAATGTTTCTTACCGACCTCAGAATGTACAAGTACATATGGTTTCTTTATACCTTTTTCAGGAATTTATGGTGTCCCAAAGGAGTTGTGTGCTGACATGTATGTAAAGGCTGCGGCAGAGTACAGCAAAATGCTGAAAAATGAAAAGAGGTTTCCTACAGAATTGCACATCATAGATATTGATCCTACAATCCTTCATATGGTCAAAGATTCATTTGAGAACTGGGAGAAAGATCCATCCTCAATAGACCAGACGAAGACTGTGCCTTTGTATGTAAACATTCATGGAGGTGCAAGTAACTCTTTCCAAAGGGGCAAAAGAAATGAAGGAAGTTCTAGGGTCAATAGAAAGTTTGATGCTGTCTGATGCAAAGTAATTCGCAGGTTTCTGTCGAATTTGTTCTTTATTCAATGTAAAAAAGATGCGATGGAACGAAGAACGGATGGGGGGATAACTGAATCACCGATTGTATCTACAATGCAGATGAGACAGGAATCTTCTACAAAATGTTGCCTGAAAAAACGCTTGAGTTAAAGGAGGTCGATTGCAATAGGGGCGAACGGTCCAAAGAAAGATTGAATGTTCTCGTCTGTTCTAACATGTCATGCCATTGTGTACGTCATAGGCAAGAGTGCTAAGCCAAGGTGTTTCAGACCATGTATATATTGCTCTCGAGTTTATTTTGTTGCTTATGTTCGCTTGTCCGTACATAGAAATTATATAAAAAGAAACAAAGCCTTTTATTAGGACTTTCTGCCCTTTCGGCAGAAAGTCATATTGGGTTTGTTATGTTTTTTATTAGGACTTTCTGCCTACAGGCAGAAAGTCATATTGGGTTTGTACTGTTTTTTTATTATTCTTCTGCTTCTTCTTCTTCTTCTTCTTATTCTTTTTTTCTTCCTCTTATATTTGTGTTAATTTCGAGGTGTTGCCATTGACTCAGAACAATGAAAATTTTATGGCATATATTTCAAACCATGAGCTTTCGGATGCAATGAATTGTATATTCATATGACGTCATATAACGTCAGATTTGACGTCAGGTGAAAAAGTTTGTACGCGGTCTACAGCCATTATTTCTGGATCGATTTTCATCAAAATTTCACAGAATGTGTATGTTAGGCTCTAGTTGTGCATCCCGGTGTCCGTTTTTCCAAATTCGAAAAGGCAATTGTTTTATGGCGAATCCAAGATTCGAACTAATGACGTCAAATTTCAAATGCGTATAAAATCGCTTCCAGAAGAGCTAGAAAGCTGATATATGGAGTGAATATTAGTTTCTAGGTCTTCTATACATTCTGAAAAGATGAACGCGATATGACGTCACACGACGTCATAATGCTCTTAAAACTTTCGTATTAAAACTTAACGGTTTTTAAGCCCTGTAGGCTTTATT
Organism: Solen grandis; assembly: GCA_021229015.1. Classification (NCBI taxonomy): domain Eukaryota; kingdom Metazoa; phylum Mollusca; class Bivalvia; order Adapedonta; family Solenidae; genus Solen; species Solen grandis. The sequence continues at coordinate 15,021,548 of CM037782.1, forward strand.
TTTTGCATGATTTACTTGAAATTTTGTCTGAAGATGCAGTATTAGAATCTATAGAGCCATGTTACTTCCGTTTCCGGAAAATCCCAAAGGTCAAGGTCATATATCAATTATCGGCTTTTTCTTCGGCCTTAAATATCTCAAAAACGGTAAATATTCTATCGAGACACTATGCGTATAATTTGTAGTGCTTAGAAAGACCTTTCAGATTATATTTAGTTTTTCATGATCGGGGTTGAATCGGTTGAGTTATGGCGGAAAAAGCAAAATTCGGTAACCCTCAGTGTGTTTAACAGTTTATATCTCGAAATTCTTTGATTTTTGAAAATATGATGATGAATATTATTTGTAGAGCAATGTTTGGCCGTTCTTTTGATGCTTAAAGTGTAATGATTGACTAAGATTCATGGAGTATGGGGAAAAAACAAATCGTGCATATAGCTTTGGTGATTTTTTCATTTTTCAGGGTTTAAGAGCTTGTATTCAAAAATATTAAAAATATTCCTATAGATAAAGCGTGTGAAATGTAGAGAATTTTAAGACGATTATTTTGGTACCTAAAGTTTTGAAATTGATCCAAGTATAAGGAAGTAAAAAAAAAAAATTTAAACATATAGAATTTCAGCGATTTTGCCAATTTTATATCTTAAGAATCATTAGAAATAAGTTTTACATTAAGCAAGTGAGATGTAGAGAATTTTAAGACGATTATTTTGGCACCTAGAGTTTTGAAATTGATCAAGAAATAAGGAAGTTACATAAAAAAATACGAATATAAAGCCATTTGTAAGAATTTTCATAAATTATCCTACTTTCGCTTTCACCTTAATTGAAGCATTTTCGGAAAATGTAAGTTTACAGATATGTATTAGTCATATAAATTGAAAAAAACAAACTTTTTACTTATATCATATTGATATTACTAGCTAAACAGGTGTACCGTTCCCGGTGGCCGAGTGTTTAGAGCGTCCGCCTCGAGAGCGGAAGGTCGTGGGTTCGATACCAAAGTCGTAAAAAATGGTCCTGTTATAGCTCCCTTGCTTGACACTTAGCATATAAGGGTAGTTGCAGGACTGGTTGGCCCGGTATCAGGATAATGTGGACTGGGTGTGATATCATGCCACATGTCTACGACGTGATACTGCAGTGTGGCAGCACTATAACTGCATTAAGTAGACATCGTCTCCAAATGACTGAAATACTGTCGGTGGGACGTTAAACCGAACAAACAAACAAACAAATTAAACAAGTGTTGACAATGATTTAATGTTTTGTCAAATCATTTTATTTACGTTACTTATGAATATCAGTTGCAGCATTGTGTTACCCATAATCCTTTGAGCGTTTTGACACATGTCATTTAGACCGTTGTTGAAACATTGCAATTTCCGACTTTATTGTTGCATCTATCGATAAATGTTGTACAAGCTATATTCCAAATTTATGATAAATGATAACCTATGTGAAAATATATGTTATAGTACAATGTAATTTAATTGCCAGCTTGAGATACCATGAGCGTGTATAAGTGTAGACGTTTTAAACAAATGATCAACACATGTCATCCGTTCAAGACGCTGCAAGCTAATTTGTCTGTAATGAACAGAGTCCTACGGATCGGGAATGTGGCTCCCGTTTGAGATCAGACAGCGCTACGACACGAAAAGCGAAAAAGTCGGATTACTATCCTCAATGTCCTATCATTGTCTGAACGCAGTCGTATATGTTCGTAACAGAGTCCTACGGATCGGGAATGGTCCGGAGAAGTCGGCCAAGCACTCCTGACAGTTAGGTGCGTCCCGTAACATTCGGGAAACTCAGCCGATTTTGTCTAGTCGGATTACAATCGTGACTATGTCGTGACAAATTCTGCTGTATCGGATCAGAATCGGATTGAGAACGGATAATCGGGACGAATTCTGCTGGAAACGGCTGGATCGGGACGCCTCCTGAACAATATCTGATTGTTGTCGTGATTAAATAAATGTTTTTTACAAATTTTAATAAAAGTTTGAATTTCCAGCCACGAATCACAGGATCTTGATCAGACTTTTGACACATTTTAATCGGGAATGGTCCTATCAAGGACGGCAGTAAAAATCCTGAATGTGTGACCTAGGCCACAGGGACTTGCTCCCATACACACACACCACACACACACACACACTGTACATACACTATCAATAAGGGTGGACATCTTTTCAGGGGTCGACTCGCTTCAACTCCGTTTTTTCAAATCATTCAAATAAATCTATGAAGTTAACATACGGAATCACTCAAATATATATTTCTCTATCGAAATATACAAAATTGTCGTGAAAATAATCCTCCTTTGAATGTTTATTTGTTTGAAATATATGCGAATCCGAGAAAAGAACAACAACCTGGACCAGCAGCGCAGTACATTTCGGGATGATTCGGATTTTTACGCTGCGAAATTGGTCAGCGATATTGCGATTATTTTCCCGCAATCTGTCAAACCGTTAAATTTAAATTATTAAAGGGCTGACTATTCGGGCGTTGAAAGAAAAAAAAAACCAGGCAGTATGGAGAAATCAGCTGTTTCTTGGTAATTTTCTTGTTGTAAAATAAATTATTTAAAGACTTAGATATAAATTCACTTGTCTGTGAGTGTGTGTTTTTAAATTGAAATAAATATCACAGGGATTTGAAGTTCAGTAATTTAAAATCAAATTCTGAAAATAATAGTACTCCATACATACAAAACATATTTTTTCTTATATATACGGAATACTAAATTCTACTGAACTTCAAATCCCTGTTACTTGTTTATTTTTGGAATATGGCTTATTTCAAAAAGTTCATGCATGAGAAGTCCATACGAAAAAAAAAAAAAGTAAAAGGTAGGGAATTTAATATATATTCTTACTAACGGAATTAATCTTTATATTTTTCAATGTTAGCAGAAAGTCCTATCATTCGTATCAACGAATGAAATCTAGTTATTCTTATTCTTATTCTTTTTTTCTTCCTCTTGTATTTGTGTTAATTTCGGTATGTTGCCAATGGCCCAGAACAATGAAAATTTTATGGCATATATTTCAAACCATGAGCTTTCGAATGCAATGAATTTCATATTCATATGACGTCATATAACGTCAGATTTGACGTCAGGTGAAAAAGTTTGTTCGCGGTCTACAGCCATTATTTATGGACCGATTTTCATCAAAATTTCACAGAATGTGTATGTTAGGCTCTAGTTGTGCATCCCTGTGTCCGTTTTTCAAAATTCGAAAAGTCCATGGTTCTATAGCGAATCCAAGATTCGAACCAAGGTCGTAAATTTTTAAATGCTTATAAAATCTGTCCTATTTAAGATAGAAAGTTGATATTTAGTCAGTATATAGGTCTCTAGAAGTTTTAAACATTTTGTGAAAATAATTGTCATATGACGTCACGTGACGTCATTATATGATAATGTATTTCTAATATTAACAAGGTATTTCTATATGTTGAAATTGTCGAAGGGCAATGAAAATTTAAGGACATATGCTTCAAAAGCTGAAATTTCGAGTTCTATGATGTTCATATGCCTATGACGTCATATGACGTCACACTTGAAATATGCAACAAAAGTTTGTACGCGGTGTACAGCCATTGTTTATGAACTGATTTTCATCAAATTTTCACAGAATGTGTATATTAAGTTCTAGTTGTGCATCTCGGTGTCCGTTTTTCAAAATTCGAAAAGTCCATGGTTCTATAGCGAATTTAAGATTCGAACCAAGGTTGTAAATTTTTAAATGCTTATAAAATCGGTCCTATTTGAGATAGAAAAGTGATATTTGGTCAGTATATAGGTCTCTGGGAGTCTTAAAGATTTTGTGAAAATAAACGTCATATGACGTCACGTGACGTCATTATATGATAATGTATTTCTAATATTAACAAGAGTATTTCTATATGTTGAAATTGTCGAAGGGCAATGGAAATTTAGTGACACATGATTCAGACGCTGGAATTTCGATTTCAATGATTTTCAGAAGCCTATGACGTCATATGACGTCACATTTGAAATTGACTACGAAAGATTGTACACGGTCCAGAGCCATTATCTATGGGCCGATTTTTATCAAATTTTCACAGAATGTGTATATTACGTTCTTATTGTGTATACCGGTGTCCGTTTTTCAAAATTCGAAAAGTCCAAGCATCTATGGCGGATCCAAGATTCGAACCAAGGACGTCAATTTTTAAATGCTTATAAAAACTGTCCTATTTGAGATAGAAAGTTGAAATTTTGTCAGTTAGTAGGTCTCTGGGTGTCTAACAATTATTTGAAAATAAACGTCATATGACGTCACGTGACGTCATTTTATTATTATTATTATTCTTTTCTTCTTCCTAACTAAACGCTTATTTTAATATGTTGCAATAGTCCTAGGACGATGAAATTTTACGGGTTATTAGTCACGTGAGGAAATTTTGATTTCAATGATTATCAGCAGCCTATGACGTCACATGACGTCACAGCTAAAAATAGTGAAAAATGATGTTCGCGCTCTACAGCCGTCATTTATGGTCGGATTGTCTTCAAATTTTCACAGATGGTACATCTTGAAACTAAGGTGTGTATATCTTGTCAGCTAACCGAAATTCCGAAAGACCGAAGTTCTGTGGCTGAAATAAGATTCGAACATAGGACCGAAAATTTCATTTTAGGATTAAAGAGCTTCAGGATGATATAGAAAGTTGAAACTTACACAGTTTGCAGTTCTGCAGAATTTCTACAAATATTTTGAGTCGTGACGTCATATGACGTTATGTGACGTCATAAGCATACTTCTTAGTTTTCATTTTAGGGCAATGATTTCGACATGATGCCAGTTGTTCAGAATAATGAATATTTCAGAGTTATGACATTAAAGTATGCGCTTTTAAACAAAAGCATCTTCAGTACCCTATGACGTCATATGACGTCAGAGCTAAAAATAGTGAAAAATGGTGTTCACGCTCTACAGCCGTCATTTATGGTCTGATTTTCTTCAAATTTTCACAGATGGTACATCTTGAAATTAAGGTGTGCATATTCTGTCAGCTTACCGAAATTTCGAAAGACCGAAGATCTGTGGCTTAAATAAGATTCGAACATAGGACCGAAAAATTCATTTTAGGATTAAAGAGCTTCAGGATGAGATAGAAAGTTGAAACTTACACAGTTTGCAGTTCTGCAGAATTTCTATATATATTTTGAGCGTTGCGTCATATGACGTCATGTGACGTCATAAGCATACTTCTTGATTTAATTTTAGCGCAATGATTTCGACATGATGCCAGTTGTTCAGAATAATGAAAATTTCAGAGTTATGAGAGTAATGTATGCGCTTTTTAACAAAAGAATTTTCAGCACTTATGACGTCATGTGACGTCAAAGCTAAAAGAAGTCCATACGAAAAAAAGTAAATGGTAGAGAATTTAATATATATTCTTTCTAACGGTATTAATCTTAATATTTTTCAATTTTAGCAGAAAGTCCTATCATTTGTATCAACGAATGAAATCTAGTTCTTTATTGTTTTACCAGCATAGTGTTTTATAAAAAGTCCAGTCAATTGCAGAACAACATATAAATGTAATAAAATATATGTACATATACGGACACAATTACATCGACAAATAACGACATTAAAATTTAACGAAATGTGTCCGTAGGTACATTTATATATGAAAACATTGCAGGTCATTGCGGTTAAGATGCGACAGAATGAGAGATGCGATGGAAAAAATACTCGTATTTGCGTGATGCGGTATCACTTTGTAAAATCGCAACTGGGCTGTATTTTTATATTAATCCATGAATAGAATAGAATATTGATTTAAGACACCTCAACAGTCGAAAGACGTCATAAGGTGTCTAAAAATGCTTAAAACTACGATAAGTATCTAGATTTATCCAATTTCGATGGATTCACCATAAATTTTCGAAAAATGTGCAATTTTATTTTTAAACGGAAATAACATAACTACTGAATGGATACTGAATAACCGTGATACTCTATATACATAGTGTTGTTTCGTAACGGCGCCAAACCCGACACAAAAATCAGCTCGTTCTTTCAGTAATATAGGAGAATGTCTAGTGTCGGTGTAATGCTATCAGTCCCCCACAGCTAAATGTAAATGGGCGAGCAAAACGTGCAGCCAGTTTGTTGCCACATCAATATACTTGAAGTTCCGAGTATTTCCGAATACGATTGGATTGTTTCCGACTATGTTAAGAAATCTTCGTGTGTGCTCGTCAGTAAAAATCATTTTTAAAGTGTTTTTTTTAAGATTTATATAGTTTTGTCTCTTTCAATTGTTCGATTTTTCTGGGAGTATTAATGTTGCACGGTATATTATCATGCAGTGTTTCACCATACAACTTTCTGTCAAGAATTTGTAGGCATAAATATTGGACCCGTCACCGAATACATCTTTAAGTCCTTGGAAGTTTGAATTAATCCCACTATGTATACAAGAGAGTTAACTACAACGTGTCTTCTAACGACGTGCCTTATTTAATTTACTCCCCTTGCAATGTAATTACAGCTTTAAAGTGTTTTAATGGAAAATCCTGTTAATAACTATGTCCAACACCACTGTAGCCATTATTAGTACGAATCGTCATACTGATATATCGATGGGTTTGTTTTATCGACCACGCGGTGTGACTACGTGTGATCTCTCCATAGTCATAAACAGGTTTCTTTTTAAACTTACTCTGTATCTAAATGATTTGATTAGACTAGACTATTTGAATTTACCGTCGCTTCGACAGGTTTCAGTCATATAGCGACGTCCAGCTAATTACAGGTGGAGGAAGACCCCAAGGAGGTGTTTACTTATTTTATAAGTAAGAATTATTATGAATAACTTGATGACTACCAAGTTTGCACTTCGCATGTTGAACCGGAAAAAAAACGATTATTGATTTGAGCACGCCTATATAGTGTCATCTCCTGGAAGTGATTGGTTCTTAGAGATATAAATGCTCGCTAAAAATCAGTGCCTTTGTATTGAATAAAAGGTTTTAATCTTAAACGTTTAATCCCAAATATATGACAGTGAAAACATTCATATCAATGTCAAATCTCTGGAAACTTAGGAAATATGCTTTTGACCCAATTTTCGTAATTACACTTTGCCCCAAGGACCTAGTAAAACATATGAAATCACAAGTCTGAATGTAAATTTTGGTCAGTTACTGTATATGTCATATACTTGTGGAAAGAAATCCTTTGTATAGTTATAAAATGAAGCAAATATTTTGTAATGTTAAAAAATCCAGTAATTTGCTGATTTTAAAATTGTGCATTTTCATTTTAATACGATCGTCAGATGATGGCACGTATTATGATATCCGTCCGTCATCTGTCCGTATGCATTTCATTTCCGCGCAACAACTTTTGGAAGCCCTCATTTACTGAAAGCAAGAAAATTGTGTTACAAATGCAGGATGGCTTAAATACAAAGGAGTGATTCATGTATTGGTCCACAATGGATGGTCTATGTTTATTTAGTTATGATATGAATTGAATGTTACTAAGTTAAATTAACAAATTTGTTTAAAACATCAGTTTGAATTATTTATCAGTTTACATATTTTATGCATAGTTTTGTGTTTCTAAATGACTGGCTTCTTTTGATCAATTTTATCTCAATTTAAAAATAAATCCATTGAACAACCTTTGCAATAACTTCTAGAGTATTGAACCATGATCATGTCCTCTTACTTCACATACTTATTCGTTATCAAAAGGGATACATTTCCATCAAGGTCCATAATATTTAGGCCCATTTTGATCAAATATATCTCCCTTAAAAAAAAACAGTGAATAACTTTAACCTTGGCCATAACTTCTAAACTAATTCAACCTTCTGTCATCAAACTTCACATACTTGTTCACTATCACAATGGCTACAATCACATCAAGGGTCATAAGTCTGAGGTCCATTTTGACCAAGTTTATCTCCCCCTTAAGAAAAAACAAACAAACAAAAAACAGACGAGCGTTTGCATCCGCTGTTTGGTGCTTTTGTTGTAACTTTACTTTTCAGTGTAGTTTTAATACATATATAATTAGTCTTACATTTATCTTTACCATAAGGATAATAGCATCAGAAGATTATATTTCATCACTTATATCGTATATCAATAGTTCACAAAATATTTGCTTAAACTCATTGTGAATCTAATAAATACGCAGATTTGCTTCATTTTTTTTTACCGATAAGGATAGTAGATTCTTTACTCATATACATGTATATTAAAGAACATATAACCCTACTGCTCGATTACAAGTGAATAATCATTTTTTGATCTCCGGTCATGGAAAGTAATGGACCTTTCCAATGTGTACCAAGTCATAGATTATCCAATAGGTACACAGGGTTATGTCGTGGTCAGTGGTTGACCTGAATTACGCTAGAGAACACGTTTAGATTTTCGCAGCCAAAATGGGAAAGATACATATCTAATGATTCTCGTAGCTATTTTGTTTGTTCTCAGTATTAAAGAACAGTTATGGAACTGGTGGTTTTGATATCAGAGTAATACGATGTGATTGTATGTCCTCTTTACATATACGAACGTCTTATGGAAAATAGGCAGTTTGTAATATTATAATTTAAAAGAAGAAAGTGTATGGCCAAGAACCGTAACTCGGTCTGGCCCCAGTACTGTTTTAATTAATCCCCCTCGTTGCTCCAAAACGATCTTTTCATAAAAATGTAGTTGACGAGTAGTTCTTATTGACTGAATGTCACACATGCTAAAAAGTCAGTTTAATTGGACTTAATATGTGTAGTATATTTGTTATAAAAGTAATACATGCATATGCACATAGTTGTGATTTCCGTGTAGAAAGATGAAATAATCAAATCAAATCTTTAACAGCTAACCTAAAATATTCTTGCATTTAATCTTACTTGTTACCAGATAATTACCATATTTTGTAAATGTTACCATCATGCCGAAATGTATGGCCAAAATGTACATTTGTTTTTTTTATAATAATATCTGTATTTTTTAAGTTTTGGCCATTAACACAGAACATGGAGATTTGACTCATCTTTCAAAACGGACTTCGCCGCAATCTGGATGTCGTATATTCGATTCCCGGCCGTGACTTACTAAATAAGTAAATTTTTATTAGTATATCTACCAGTTATGACCCTCATTTCCTTGGGACTTGATTGATCGATGTCAATAATGTTACTGCCTGGGCTACATGTATGTGCAACACGTTAAAACGTTATGTATGCAAGTCACAAAAATCACTGAAATACTGTGTTTGGAAGTTAAATCCACGCAAACAAACAACGTATTGTTGCGACGATTGTCAATGTTGTAAGTGGGATTCCTGCGGCGGGCCGAATTATTTCGCCTAACTGTGTGATGCAAAACGTGTATCCATTCAAACACCTTATTTGCAATTATATGGACAAGTCATACCCAAATATTGTTGTCTTTCATTATACTAAGTCCTATTGTATCATAAAAATGCCATGTCGTACTTTGTTTCACTATATATTGTTCAGTATTGCCGATTTGAGTTGCCTTTTCCCGCTCCGCGCACTTCGTGTAGCCATCTTGTTTATATGACGTCATACTTTAAAAAATGCTTAAAAGTGAAAGGCTGTACAAATGTATAAAAAAAAGAATTTAAAAAAAAGTATCTATCCAGTGTATTCTTTATGCTAAATCACTTGAATATACCTGAAATTCAATACAATGACAAGAATTTGTATACTATTGTAAAAAGGAAAAACAAACTTTTTTTAAAATACAATTTTAAAATACAATTTATAGATAAATTGAAAAGAGTTGTAGATAATGATGGAAAACTACGTACATACGCATTGTTTAATTAATTTTAGGGAACCTTATTTAGCAATCATCAAGGATAAAGATATCAGAACTTGTTTTACAAAGATAGGGATAAGTTCCCACAAATTTCATATAGAGACTTGACTTGACTATTTGAATTTACCGTCGCCTCGACAGTATTTTTGTTATATAGCGACGTCCAGCTAATTACAAATAGAGATAGGAAGATACAAATGGATTAACTCAGAAAGAAGATTTTGTGAGCTGTGTAACACAAAAGAAGTTGAAGACGAGCTTCACTTCGTAACTGCTTGCAATGCTTTTGCTAGTCAGCGCAACATTTTGTATAATGAAATGAAAGATAAGAATTTGAACTTCGAAAAAATGTCTGAAATTTATTTGGTTAATGAGAAAAGAAAAATAATAAGTCTTTTTTTTTAAATTTTTTGGTATTTTGAAATATTTTGAAAGAAAAATTATATACAGTGTAATTGATCTTGAATGTGAATTACATTACTAACTATTGTTACAGTATATTTTTGTTAAACTTGAGGATGTTTCTTTAAAGTTTCACTAGGGTAGAATAATACTGTAGATATGATATGATCTTATATATAAAGTTCAGTATTAATTTTATAAACAGTTTTTTTTTTCTTTCTTTTTTTCTTTTTGTTTTTTTTTGTAAATCAAAATTGTATCCAAAGACCAACAATAGCTTTATTGTGTAGTTACATTATTATAATGTTTAATGTATGTTAGATATCGTATAGTTAGTTTAGTTTATCAGTTTATTGTTATTTCCAATACGAATCAAGTTTTGTTTTCTTTAACATCCTTATTTGATAGTTGATCTCAGTTGATTATTATTCTGATTCATATGTCATATATATGACCCTTGATTGGAAATAAAAGTTATTCTATTCTATTCTGCATGTGACGTAATGGAATAATATAAATATACCGGAATAGATATAAACGCAACAGTTGCAGACGCGCGGTCATACCGTGCGACAAACGAGAATAGCACAGGTAATTATACCTAAATAGATAACTATCCAATAACATATAAATGGAAGACCAACTAAAAAAAGTCCTATAAAAAGTTATACCCGAAATATTTTTTTTTTAACGGGATCGGTCATATTTGCCGGATCCGGTCAAGCATCTCACCCGGTCAAATCTGGCAACTCAAGCCATATCTCTTATCTGTAACCATTTACACTTTGTAATATCAATATTACGATTAGGGAAAATAAAACTTACATTTAATTTACACTGACTTTATTATTCTGTAAAAAAGCACTTTATTATTCTGTAAAAAAAGCACTTAAGTTTCATGTTAGCCGTAGGTGCGACGTAATAGTATAATGACAGTTTTTCTTGGTTTGGACCAGTACTTATCGCCTTGAACGTTCTTGAAAATTCCCCGTCCTCATCTTTGAATTCATAGTCAGTGAAATCTATCACTTGACCAATTAAGGCGCGTCCTGCTAAGCAGATATTTCGAAAGTCACAGAGCATTTGTCACTTGAAACAACATGTTTATTCAACTTGCCAAAACAGATTTAATCTGACACGTGATCGTAATATTTTCGTAGTTGGCCATTTTGTTGTTACTATGACTCTGCCATGTAATAACGGGTAGAGGAGGACACCAAGGTACACAGAGGTATCCTGATCGAACAACCGAACCCTCACATCAAAAGACAAGATCGGGGTTACCCCTGAGGCCAGCACTAATAATGGCTACAGGATATGTTTCCCCAGTAATATTTAATCAAACTCGACGAAAAGGTTTTGTATCGTAACTATAAAAACACCATACAGATTAATGCTTAAGAGTGTTTCTTTTAATAATTATGCTTCTTTTCATTTTTGGATAATTGCTATTTAGTACCCATCTCTCTCTCTCCTTATCTCTCTCTTTATTTCTCTCTCTCTCCTTATTTCTCTCTCTTCGTTATATTCTATTCATTTACATCAGTAAATATTTTTTTTTTTTGTTAAATTTAAATTCTGTTTGTT